>OY292517.1:5179589-5575151 GCA_958496365.1 Subacronicta megacephala | reverse complement strand
GTAGATGTGTTGTCAGAGTAATAACGATTTAAACTACAAAAAAAATACATTTCATAATTATATAAAGTGCATCTAGACGATTTTATTGCAGGGAGGTATATCTTAAAATATTTTATTATTCATAGTTAAATTACAGCGTAAGGTGTAAATGGTCCTCGACGCGCGGGACTCAGTAGTGGAAGGTGTTATTCTTTGTGCATTGTATTCGTATCGTTGGGTGGGCCCCAGCGCGCGTGCGCGTGTGTGCGTGTGTGCGCCGGCGCAGGCACCCGGCGGGGGCCCCCGCGCATGCGCGCACGATGCCCGGTGACAATAACGCGACCGCCGCGCGCCTCCCCGCTCGTTCCACCCTACACATATTTTATTCTATCTATTTTTAATATTAATGTCAAATATTAACATAATTATTATACTACTATAATTATATTACGCATATTTTACCTATGAATGTAATTATTTTCGCCTAATTCGAATTGTATAAAATCACCTCTTTGGAGGGCTGTTCTGTTTCAGTAGCGATCAAGTTTCTCGATTACTTCCGTATAAGACTACGTTAGTTACGCGTATACATACTTTCTAATATTATGTATTATGATATAAAATTTTATCCTAAGGATAATATGATCATATTTACGATTCATAAGGACGTTTGGAAAGCTAAGTCGGAACATTTCAGAATATCTCTCATCGCGTTAAGATAATTCGTTTCTATCTTGTACCTTTGAACGTAGGTATTGTAATTATAATAATAACAATTTTGTGCATTACGTAATAATATTTCATTGTTTCTTACATTGTATTTACCGTAATATAAGACCACTGTTGAGAAAAATAAGCGGCTCCACTTGGAATGAGGAGTCACACCGTACTTAGTTGTATTTTAAATTTTAATCAAAATAATAATTTTAAACAGTAATATTTCGTACAGACGGTATAGTTACACGACACAAACATTTCAATAAAATAAAGACAGGGATATTAAAAAAATACAGCCAAAGGCGCAGGTTTGAGGTAATAGATTAAAATATGAAGTCAATTCATTAATCATATTCGTTAGGTACTGGTGACATTTATATCGACCACTTCGTCTTGGTTAGCAGTTAGGGACCTACGTGGGCTGCGCGCGTAGCAGTTGCTGTAGCGCAACGCTACGACGTAGCCACTACGTAGCGCCGCGCTACGACCGGCTGCTAGACGCCCAAACCGCGCTCGCGTTCGCCGCTCGCTATATATGTACATGCACTCGGTTGCATTCATTCGTTATTTACTATTATTATTACTCATTACCTACATCAATTAAACATTAATATTATAAATCTAGGTATTAAATTTTAGGTAATAATAATAAACAATCTTTTAAAGCTATTATTATATAAATACGTTATAAATATAAATGTTTCCTGTTACAAAAAAAAATATTGAAAATGATACGAAATAAATCAATATTCTTTTTAAAGGTAATTTATTACTTATGAGTATGTAGTTAATTGAATAATGGAGTGTTAGATGGAGTGCGTTCGTCGCCGAGCGGCGCGCTCGCTTCGCGTTTTATGTTCGTTCGTGCCGAATTCGTTCGCTGAGATGACGTCACGTGCGGCAGGCGTCGCACCGAGGCCGAGCCGAGGCCGCGCCGAGCCCGCGCCACGCCGCACACACCGCAGGAGACGCGACCGCGATTATGTTGTTAAAACGTTAGCTAGGAAATTGATAATGAAATCGAAAGGTGTGAGTCTTTAGGACGGTCGGAATATCGATATCATACCTAACAAATTAACGTAATTATTTGTTTTATATTTACGGTGTTATAGGTATTTAAGACATTTTTTCTTAGAATATTTAATTATTACGATGAGATGTTATAATTGTTAGGCCCGGGCCGGCGGCGGAGCGGCGCGCGCGCACCTCGCCGCCACCGGCCGTCTCATTCACTCTCACATCCTCACTATAATTATATTTTCTTACCGACCTTTTTAATGTAGGAGAAGCGCACACGGCCGCTTGTCCCCGTGCGAGTACGAGTACAAACATACAAACACATATAGTGAGAGACGTTCGATTCGCAGCGTTCGTGAGAAGCCATCGGTTCGCCGCGATTGCATCGAGACGATACATAATGACAATTATTGTATATACATAGTTAGCCGCATGTGTAAAAAGACGTTTAGGTAGACGCCGAAGTGTGGCGTGTAATTGTATGCGACAGATGATGCATAAGCGCAGTGCACCACCGCGCGGACCATCGAGCCGACTAGTGTAACACCCACCTTATATTATACCACACTCTTTAACACTGGCACAAAATAAAATTTAAAAAAAGAACAAAAAACGCAACCTTCTTGTTTCTAACAATTGTCAAAATCCGTAATCCAATTTAAAAAAAGTTCATATTCATGCAGGTATAACCAAAGAGTTTACATATGACGATATCCTTCGAGTGTTAAAAAGTGTGTTACAATGTAAGTCTGGCGACGCACTGAGTTACCATCTGATCGATATTAGATTCATTCAGCAATCAGGATTAGCTGACGGATATTAGTTTCATTATTGTTGTTAAGTTGTAATGTTTGTGAGTTTCGTTAGTGTCACCCTTAGGGCTTCTGTTTGCGGACCATATTCAATACCGGCTCTGTCATATCATAATTATATATTTTTAATAGATATAGGTAATGTTGAACTTCTTTAATTTCATTGAAAAGTAACTGCACTTTCAGAATATTTATATTTTCGAATATCATTTTGTTGTTAGACGAATTCTAATGTTAATTAATTCTAAATGTTCACACGAGATGAATATTTTGAATTGTCTTTAGGATTATTTGGTAGGTAATATGGCCCGTACTTCAAAAGCCACTCCTTCTATGAGCGGTGGGTTGCGGTGACTGTACGATCACCTTGCGGTCATCCCGTGGTCACCACAAACGCCGCGCGTTCCCTCTCGCTTGTTCGTATACGCGATAGTTGAGTTACTTCAGTCACCATTTAGAAGTGTTCTATATCAGAATAAAGACTACGTAATAATAAGCGAGATCTCAAATTTATTTTAAAAATTCGTTATGTAATCCTAATATTGCGACTTATCGTATATATATGTAATAAAATTAAAAAGATAATTTATTATATTTTTTAAAACATTCTACGTTTATTTACACTCGATCTATTTTATATTAAAGATAATAATTAATTTTAATCTAATAATGACAGACTGGTAAAGTTCGTAGAGTCGCCGCGGCGGCCATAGATCAAGTAGCTTTGCATATTCGGCGATGGCCAACTAAGAGTTTCTTGGACCAAAGGTATACTAATTCGCGTAGAACCGGAGGCGCATTGGCTCCGCACGAACCCATCCGACCTGAGCCGAGCGGCCGATCGGTCGTCAGCAGCGCACCGGGCCACGCGCCCGCGCCCGCGCACCCCGTCCCGCTCCCGGCCCCCACCCCCGCGCAATGCCGCCCGCTTGGTTTCGTTCTCGCGGTTACTTCTCGATTGCGTGCTTCGCGTGCTGACTGATTTTCTATAGCAATAAAAATCAATTACCTAAGATTTTACATTAAAATAAATTTGGATTTATATACGTTCGAATTTGGTGTCATGTACATTTAAAATATTAGTGAAAGGAGATAACGATAGGCGAACGATCCGCGACTGTCCCGTCGCGGCGTCGGCGCATTATTTTCGTCATTTCTTCGTGTATAATATGTTACATGAATCTGTATACAATATGGATATAAATCGTAATGATGAATAAAATTAGTTTTTACGGCATCTCTTTATTAAAATAATGATAATATCAAAACGTTTTGTAAAAAGCGGTGGGTATGTCCGCCGCCCCGATTTCGTGCACCAATGCACTTTCTTATTGGAATATTACATTATATAACGTACATAATACTATGAGATATATAATCATACAGCCTTTCGGGGCGCGCGTGTATGGCGATGTATGTATACACATTGTGCAATGTACATATACCTTATATAATACAATGATTTAAGACAAGGTTCACATCGTGCCGTGTGTATGTGGTAATAAATATAATATGGACATTGTTCAAACAATAACCAGTTGTTTTATTTACTTCTGTTAATAATGTAACCCTTCCAATCCCAACACGTATGTAATTAATTGATTAATTATACATATAATAGTATTCAAACGATAATTAAATATTCGGTAAATGTATGCATTTACCAAACATTTACATGATCCACTATAACATTCATGTTGATTGATATTAATTATTTATGAAATAAAAATATACACATTCCTATAATTTTCTAAATCTATGTAGAATTTCGATTCTTGCAAGAAGAGTTTCATTTGATATTTTTTTTATTCAATTCAATTAAAATGTTTTTATTTCAAATAAGTTTTCACAATCGTTTTTGAAAAGTTATTTACTCTAGTTGGTTCCAAACAGTTGATCCTATGGAGAAAAATCCAGAACGAAACTCTCTGGTCACGCTTTTATATTCAATAATAAATAATAAAATAAATATATTAATATATTTAGTCTCTGTATTAAAATATATATGTTCACAAAAAACACCCAGGACGAATAAGTGACAAGTTAACAGAATAGTTCTAAAAATTCAACTCAGAACCTTTAGTCTAGAGTTAGTTTACTAATACATATCAATCTTCAAAAAGCGTTTGACACATTATCGAGGGTCGCAGCATAAGTCTACGTCACGCCACGGGAAGATGAGGTATGCCTTCACCTCGTAAGAAGGTCATAAAAAGGAGTCTGCTATCAATCAACTTGGATGTTCTAGCTACGCGTGAGCAGTGGATATTTTTCTTCACATGGATTTATTAATAATATTTCGTAAGTATACTTGGTGTAAGTATAAACAATGGAAATAAAATATCTTATTACTACGTAGATTCTTTGGAGAAATAATACAAACGAAATGCATTTTATGAAAATAATAACACAAGGAATCATAACTGTAGGCACAGTTTCACACACTGTATGTAGTCTCTAATATAACATTATTTCTCGGCTTGTTTCTAAACGAAAAAAAAATAATTCCAATTAAAATTAGAATTACATTAGTAAAAAAATCGATAAAAAAGGTAAATTCTATTTGTTACTGACTACTCTTATTGTCATCGACGTAAGAGTCAAAATAACATTTTAATCTCATCACCTGCATCATTTGAATTTGGCATAAAATGTCAGACTACCCACTATATTTGAGATATTCAATAAAAATCAAGACACAGTGCAGTGATGTGCGAGCCACTGATCTGACGACATGTACTTATGGTGCAAGTCAATAATAATTGTTTTTGTATTGTACATTTTGTACTTTGATCTAATCGACATAGTGATTGTGAGTGGACAAGTGCGATAGTTTAAAGTGAACGAATGAAAGTGTGACGATCCAAAAAGCTTATTTTTAGACTGAAGTACCTGGGTGCTTATAGACACCAAATGCAGTACCAGAATGGAGGTAGGATGCTTTAGTTATTATATGGATTTTTATTAACCTTGTTCGTCGAATATTAAAAAACCAATCAAGTTTTCGTATATGGCTGGATACTGACAAAACAACTACAGCATAACATCACGCCTGTATCCTCGAATAGGGAAGTACTGACTCCTCACAACAAGTAGGGTTTAGGATCTTAGGTAAGACGCCATGGGGGCACAGATGTCACAAAACAAGTAACAATGATATTTTGTTCAGTGTTATTGTTAGATTCGATTCTAGGACTCAAACTACAACTACTAAAGCAACTACTATATCAATGAGGCATATATCATTTTAGTAAACTATTTAACCCCTTCCAAGTACCATATTATAAACATAATGCAAAATCTATTATTTCGGTCTCATAATCCGGTACAGGCTTTGCTATATTAAGGACTCGTGACGGCATGCTTATAAATATTATTACCAAGGACTACACTACAAGACGGTTATTGTCAAATCAGATCTTTAGTAGGACAGAGAATTTGGTAGCGAGTTCGGCATTGAACTACCTGTAAAATGAGTCGTGTTGGTTGAAATACTTACATACAAATATGTCTTTGTCATTAGCTGTTAGTGATGTCATTATAAGACGTAGAATGTGGAAGAAAAATTCCTATGTGAGATCGTATTTTTCTTTTACTAGAAAATTCAATTCCTTCATTTTATTTAACTCTTTACGTAACGACGCTGCTTCGATACTTACCTGAAAAAAAAACAATCTCACATTTTTAGTAGTAGTGGCATCAACAGACAACCTCTAAGAAAAATTGCCGAAACTGAATGGTCTATTGAACCGAATGGTCTATTTTGAAGCCCAAAGAAAAAATTGTATACACACAGTAACAAATAGTTTTATGTAATGTCTGAAAGTCTGTCTGGTGCAGTGATAGCCTAGTGATATGACCATTGGACTGCAAAGTCGTAGGTCTCGAGTTCGAATCCATGTGCATATTAATAATTAATTATCACGCGCTTAAACGGTGAAGGAAAACATCGTGAGGAAACCTGCATGCCTGAGAGATTTTCTTGATGGTGTGTGAAGTCTGCCAACCCGCAGTAGGCTAGTGTGGTGGACTTTAGCCTAATCCCTCTCGTACTGAGAGGAGACCCGTGCCCAGCAGTGGGACAATGTAATGGGTTGATGATGATGATGATGAATGTCTGAAAAGGTATGCACCTACTTCTACACTATATTCTATACTGACGATCGTTTTGTGGGATGTTTAACAGTTTAATAGCTTATATTAGACTTAGTCTATTTCAATTATTTTAAATATTTTTGTTTAATAGACGTGTATTTTTAATAAATCAAACACTAGTTACTCTATTGCTTATTCCATAATTAATCACTACGCGAAGTAATAACATCACCTGAATTTCCATTACCCGTCCGGAAAAATAATACCACAGTCCAATATACCTCACAACGACCTTGTACAAGCGAGCACAAGCACAGGTGTTACAAATCGACGTAATACTGAATAAATACATAGAACAAATACATAAGGGTTTGCCGTGTAGACGATAAGCTTACTCCCACTAACAGGTGTGTTGAACCTCCTTGCAAATTGTTTTAATATTTAAAGCACCTATTTTTGCCCCTAGCATAAACAGAGGGGAGTTATAAGTTACAGTTTGTTCGAAATAAGTAAGCCGATCGGAAGTTTTCTGCTAGTGGTTTAGAAGTGGTAAGTTTTAATTAAAGAGTCGGTGTAAAGATAATTAGAATCGTATATGTTTCACATTTCTAATTATTTTGTTTACTAATTTCGATATTTATGTATTAAAACACTTAATTAAACGATTTTATCACCACAGTAGTTCGGAACGGCTCACTTCCGATCGGCTTACTTATTTCGAACAAACTGTAAACGTTTGTATCTGTCTGTGGCATCGTAGCTCACAAACGGATGAATAGATTTTTATTTACATACATACATTACATACCATCACGCCTGTATTCCCCGAAGGGTTAGGCAGAGGTGTACTAATGTACACCCACATTTCGCCGGTATGTTTAGGTCCCATGTAATAGGGGGCGAGCCTATTGCCATTAACCGGGCACGAATCCAGACTCCGAGCTGCTACTGGGAATTTCATAGAAAACCCCAATAACACTTTGCTCGACCTGGGGATCGAACCCAGGACCACAAGCGTAGCAGTCGCGCTTAGGACCACTAGACTAATGAGGCAGTCTTTTATTTAGTTTTTGTTTAAAAGATGGCTTGTTGCTCACACACGGCTACAGGTCAACCTATACAAATCCAGTTTAAGCTGATCTCGTATTGTATAGGCTTCCCATACAATAAGCGGCCAGCGTAAACTGGTTTTTATAGCTTGACATGTAGCTGTGCGAACAACTGTCATCAGCTCTTTCCTAGTTAATGACAGGTTCTAGCAACCTCCATCAGGGAATTTTGTATCCTGTTACTTAAATTATATAATGTACATAGTTACATGGATATGTTGCTGGTTCCTTTTTAAACTTTAAAGCTTATTACAAACGTGAACCTAACACCTTAGCATACACCTTAGTAACCTATGGACATTAGCACTTTTCACTGGTTCAATTACCCTTCTAGGAAAACAACAACATAGGAATTAGGTACTCCTTAGCGAAACAATATTTGATGGCAATACATTTTCCTATTGCCAGTAATTAAATGACTTCATCACGGCACGGGTCTTCTCTCAGTACGAGAGGGATTAGGCTAAAGTCCGCCACGTTACGTCTACTGCGGGTTGGCTAATCAAATGACTTAATATTAAAAATACCAATATCCTAAATTATATTGCCGGAAAATACAATTCACACACATAAAACACGAAAGGAAATCTCATAAGTTGAAATTGAAATTCAGTTTCAGGACATGTGTTTCGTAAAGGCAATTTCGTTCATTCGTTCATCCTACTGGCCCTTTATTCGTGCCAGCCCACGGCTGTTAACGGAGTCACCTTTGCCTGTAATACAGAACCTTCTTATACGTTACGTGACTCTATTTAGAAAGCAACCGACCTCTTTCTAGCAATTTACCTCCGCCCAACTAAACTGGACCAATCTGTTGAACCATTGTAATGCCATATACAATTTGTGCAATGTTAACGTAAGTGGTTTGTCGAAAATCTGGAATTGAGCACGAGCAATTACTTTAAGTATTATTCGAGTGTATAACGAGAGGGAATTAAATTGGATACAACTAGGGTCGGACGTTATTATGAATTTCTACGCAACACGTAGGTACCTGACTATTAAATTCAATTTCAATAGGTTCCGTGTCGCCGCTGAATCGGAAGCTGTAGAAATTATATCGCTGGAGTTTTCTATAACTTCAATAAGCAGAGATTCTGATAGAATATGATGTCATATAGAAATAATATTTTTCTATGTAGCCTTACAGTAATGTGGAAAAGTAAGAATGAATTTGAATAAATTCTTTTGAATTCTTAAAATAATATTATATCTTTTGAATTCTTGGCGTTGTAATATATATAAGTATACCCAATAACTTTAATGATATACCTACAAGATTTGCACTGTAAATATGTACTTAATTTTGACACACACTGACGAAGCAATTGATCACTATAAAACGACTGTAAATGGGGCAAGTAAGCAAAGATTTTGGTTCGATTCCTTGGTCGAGCGAAGTTTTACTAAATTTTTCCATATCAGTACGGATTTTCTATTTATACCCGACATGCCTAACTTGGTATCTAAAATATATAACATGCTATGTATAACAACTTGAAAATAAAACACATAACATAACATACCATCACGCCTGTAATCCCCGAAAGGATAGGTAAAGGTGTACTAATGAGTACATCCAGACTTCACCGGTATGTTTAGGTCTATATGGCCATTAACCGGGAATGAATCTAGACTCCGAGCTGCTACTGAGAATTTCGTAGAAAACCTAAATAACTCTGCTCAACGTTGAAATCGAACCCAAGACCTCTACCGTAACAGTAATGCTTAGGACCACTAGACTAATAAAAATAGTCATAAACAGGACAATATCGTGTATTCCCATCAACTTCAAACGAAGACTACCAATTAACTAATTCAGATAATGGACACCACAACAAAATCATCCATCCGAACATCGCAATACCCGCCAACAAAACAGTCCTATCTAAAATACCAATCTAACATTTCTACCATAGCGTTGAAAACTCGTATAAATCGCACGATTCGCACCGCAGACGATTTTATCAATTTCATTCATGATCTGTTCCTGCTCAATAAAGTAATCTGATTTCGCGTATCGCATTGTCGGTCGGCATTGCTGTATTAAAACGAATACATTCTGCATTTGGCAGCCGAAATAATCTTCACACTCGAGTGGGCCCGGCGGATAATTAAAGCGATTGGTTCGGGGACATAAGTTGGCAATTACCGCACGTATGCCTGTCCGGATTAAGGTGCAAACTATAGTTACCTTGTTAGTTTACCTGCCATAGATTTTGTATGTTGGAAGTAGAGGATGTTTGCGATGTATGCCAATAATTACCGAACAATTTAACAGTTATTATTGCACTTACATTTAATATGTTTTTTTTTATAATTACATAATACTTACTAGCTCCTTCTTATGGCTTTACTCCTCTAGAAGAATAGAGAGAATTTAATCAGATATCAACAATGATGATCTCTTATTTCTATGGATCTGTATAACATACAGCAGGTCAACCTATCTCACGATCGAATCGAAAAAAACATGTAATTTTTTGATGGGATGACTCGGCAAACGAGCAGGGGAGCCCAAAATGGAAAGCAGTCATCGCTGCCCATTGTCATCTACAATACCAGAGTAGTTTTAGATGCGTTTCCAAGCCAAGAAAAAAGGGGAGGGAAGGAGAAAAGTAGACTGAAGCGTACTGAGGCCGGTATTGGGCCTCCTACCGTATGAAACGCAACATTATGCATACTGCTACTTGAGGTCGATATTCTGTGGGAGGATAGTACTTCCCTGGTCGTGCCAACCCATTCAATCTGGCACATAGACATACCACGGAGACACTACTGCCAATATTGTACATTTGTGTATGTGATTATAAAGTATATAAACACCCTCAAATCTAAACACTGCGGTGTCCGCAGTAGCACGTGGTGCTCATGATGACCACCTCCTTGAAGTGCGAACACAACACAACTTATTGTCACCTCATTCATAACAATAAACAGCTATCCGCCGCTCCCCTATACTGAAGATATTAATTCATCACCGAGGCGTAGTATAAAGATTGCCTAATCGCTTTATACACTTCGATACCGTGGCACATACCTGCATTGCATTAAGTAAAAGCAGCGATACAGAAAATCTAGTACAATATAAATTCCAAACCGCATTAGAAATACAAACAATTCACTAGATTAAAACCAAGCGGTAAAATATTTTAACTGCATACCAATATCTGGTATATTCAATTAAGCTTCCTAAGCGTTTATATAAATCTAATCAATTAATGTGCACTGCTAGGCAGTGGCAATAATAATTTAAATCTAAATCACATAAATGTATTTCATATAATCCTATCAAGCTATTAGGATTGCACGGATTCCGTGGAACGCGGTTACTCAGTTTCATTCGCGTCCCTAAAGGATTATATTCTCGGCTTCTAAGCAGTGTACCGAGATGACACATGCACGAGACTTTAGGTTAAATCTCCAGCAATATAACTGTGACAACCGCATCCGAATACACCCAGCAATTATTGCTTGAAGCTCATACAATCACACAGTTATGCGCCAGAGGCCCAATACCTCCCCCAGTCCCCTTCCTTCTCCTTTTCTCTTTCCCCTCCCTTTCCTTAAATAGGCTCAGCAACACATCTGCAACTCCTTTGGTATTGCAGATGTCCATGGGAGGTGAAGACTACTTACCATCTGGTAGCTCACCTACTCTTTTGCCGAGTTAACTCCCATAAAAAAAATACTCTCCCACAGAATATCAACGTTAAGTAGCAGCTGTACCTATGCATATGATTGCGTTTGGTTCGATGAGTGTGGAGCGGCAGAGGTCCAATTCCCCCTATTTCTACTTAAGGACCGGCAACGCATTAGCAACTCCTCACGGTGTTGCAGTTGTCCATGACCACTTTCCATCAGGCTGCTCTGATCCAAATATAAAAAAGCGAGGACATTGGTCATATAAAACACAACTATATTTCAATTAAATATTGCTCAATTATTGCTACAAAATGCTAGCTAGGTACAAAAAGCTTAGGAGCCAGCCACAAAACAAATTACCTCCATTGAATACCTCTACATATGTACAAATGAATTTAATCGATTCGAGTCTTATCTATCGGTCGGCGGACTCGTTCCGGTAAATCCAAGATAATCTTCTATCCGCCGTGTATCGTCGAGTCCCGTGGTTATCCGGTTAAAACAAAATGTTATTGTAATAATAACTGAACTTATATTACGTTATATCGAATGAGGATAATCTAGAGTTATATGGTGATGGAATTGTTTGTTTGTTTTTGTTGTGTGTTTAGGAGCTGTTGTCGTGTCACTGTCTCTTAGATTAAAATTACCATTTCGAAACATTGTAAATAATATTATATTGATTTAGTCCTTATGATCTCGTTTATCATAAAGCTCTTATTAATCTCATCCTCTCTTGCAAATAATAAATTGAATTTTGTGAAAAAAACGTGAAGATTAAGAAATAAGTCTTGGAATTTATCTTATCATGTTCCACCCATGTAGTGATTCACTACGGAAACGGGTCTCCTATCTGAATTTGAGGGGTTAGGCTATAGATAACCGCAATGGCCTAATTCGGGTTGGCAGAATCGTACTCCATCGAGAAAATCTCGCGCATTTCTTCTCGATATTTTCCTCCACCATGTGGAGCAACGCATGATAACTATAATGATGATCATGAGCGACTTTTCAAATTCATGTTCGCATGAATTTAAGGTCACAGATGTATGTATCTGATTTGATCTTTGATTTGGCACCCTGATGATCCTATACCTAGATTGTATTTTCCATGGCTTAATAGTCATTTTGGCCCCCCAGACTAACGTAGTTACCTTGCCTCGAGTTTCTTAAATCTTACCAAGTTTTTTATTACGTTCAATAAATTTTTCGTGTATAACAACAATGTATTCACACAAGTTACATATGCCAGCACATTAGCGTCAGATTGATGTGGGCCCGGCTTCCCGTTTGAGTTTGGGGACAACTTTATGTGTGCAAACGTGCTGTTATCTTTGAGAGTATGTGTAACTCGAATTATCTTCTACTTAGTCTGCTACTAAGTGGGTATGTTCCTATCTTGGTGATCTATCCTTAATGACTTGGGCAACTTCGGAGTATTGGTCACCTTTATAGTGAAGTTATGAGTAGGAGTTACGACTCAATAGCATGATACAAATTAAGATTCTGCAATGACCTAATTTAAAACGCCTTCGATTAGTTTTTTTTATAATTCTTGTGATCTTATTTTTAAATTTAAATAAAGTTGAAAAAGTGTTTTAAATAATACACTACATGCCAGTATGGATTGGTCCACACGACCGGGGAAGTACTACGCTCCCACAGAATATCCACGTCACGCAGCAGTATGCATACTGTTGCGTTTCGTACGGTGAGTTTGGAGGCCCAGTTCCTCCCTTAATCCCTTCCCTTCTCATTTAGTCCTTCCCCTCCCTTCTCCTTAAATAGGCTTGGCAACGAATCTGCAACTCCTTTGGTTTTGCAGATGTCCATGGGCCGAGTTATCCCATTAAAAAAATAAACGAAGCTTTGTTCTGAATATAATCCCCGAAGGGTAACCCTTGCAACTTGCACTTGCCACTCGCCGATATATAGGTCCTATGAAATAGGGGGCACTCAGTCAGAGTCAGCACACTACTGTTTTATGCCAAAATACTTGGCCATTCAGTGGCATGCAGAAAGAAAGAGATATCTAGCACAATGAAGTGTAACAGACTAAGCTGTACCTTTCATTCACTGTTGTTGTTCCAGATAATTGCCACTCAATTTACCAACTTAGATACCCTTAACAACATAATTGTACCATCCTTCAATTCAAAATTAAATCACTTAGATATAACAGAGTGCCAAAATAAGTATAATTATAAAAATTAAATAAGCTATACATTAAGCACCCCGCTTACAAATTCAATACAAAACAACATAATAAATGTTCTTAACTGTAATATATTGGAACAATAACCTGACCCAAGACGAGATATTATTACAAATTAATTACAATTTATTACCAAAATGATATTAAATACCAAGATGGCAACACCATTCAAATTATAACACAATAAGTACCCTCTCAAATCTGTAGAAATATTTTAATTTCACTAGGTGTCGCTGATTTACGGAGTTCATATGAAAGAGCTGGCAATACCACCAGTTTATTAAGGTCCCGATAACATCTTAGAATTACTTCTACATAGTACTATGTTATAGGTAAGTAAGGGGGCAGGGTAGGTCATCCGATACTGGTGCCATAACATCCACCCGAGTTTTGTTCCATAAGTTATATTAGTTTAGCTATTCATTACGAAGCGTGAGAGTGTGTTATCTAAAGTTGAGTCTTAAACTAATTCAAACAAATATGTACTTATAAGTAATGCGTAGATATATTGCTCTTAGAATAGTTTGAATACGAAAATGTTTTGAAGTTAGTTTTCAGTGATATTTGCGTTAATATTTCACATTAAACATTATATAATATCAGGTCTGTAACCTCAAAAGGTTATACAGAGATGTGCTGGTAGCCTAAAATAGACATAATTACGTAGCAATAATTCTAGATCATTACAAATTTAAAATCCTTTTTTAGCAGTAGCAGTTTTTTTCGCTGAATCATTGATTCAACGTCGCCGGACTAACTCGCCAGTACCTTTTTAAGTCCTACGTAATTGGAAGCGAATCTATTACACCAATCCAGTTGGACCTCTACTAAAGTTTTCATAAATATTAACAACACAACAGGCTGACCTGGTAATCGAATCCAAGACCTCAATTGGAGCAATTGCGCTTACGACTGCTAGACCAAAGGATCAGTTTTTTGCGAAAGTAACTCTGTCTTTCTGTCTACCTTTTCACACTTAAACCGCTGAACCGATTTAGATGAAATTTGATATGAAGATAGTTTGAGACCCTAGGAAGGACATAGGCTACCTCTTTCTCAAAGAAGTCGTTTAGGAAAAGAGTGATCTCGCGAGGAACCGCTAGTATAATAATATAAATGACTCGAACGAAGTTTGCTCGAAATGTTCAATATTTGTTCAATGTGTTTTGATGATGGATTGAAAACGGCCGTATCAGCATTCCCCGAGCCAATTTCCGACATTACGACATGATACACGTTAAACAGCACTAACTTTCACCACAATTAGGGATTGGGTAAATACTTGAAGTTCGAAAACCGTTCCTATAATCCGCTGCACGACTTACTAATAAAGGCTGTTGTCAAGTAATAATACGTTTTATGGCTCTCGTCTTAAAGCGTATTATTATTACGGGTCCTGGTGTTTTTGCTATACATACCATCACGCTAATTCGCCGGAGGATTTGGCATAAGTGTACTAATTTACACCCACAATTCGTCAGTGTGTTTTGGTCCAATGGAATGGGCCTATTGCCATTAACTGCCGCATTTTGCCGCTAAGGAAGCGCGTCAGTATCGATATAATTGTATGCAGCAATTAAGATGTAACGCTACTATATTGCATCTCCTTCGAGTTTGTAATGCGGTGAGCAACCATATGAAGGGTCTTTGCAATTGTACGTTCGCACAACGCCCTACTGTATTAGTGAGTTATGGCCCTTATAATGCATCAAACTCTTGAGAAGTAGGTGCAAGCAGACAAGTCTAGACAAGTTGTCGAACACTACGTACTCTGGTGGATTAAACAACTTCCTCACAATCTTCGTGAACAGCCAACTTAAAATTCTAACATCAGTTTCGGGAATTAAGGGATTCACTCCATAAATTTATAAAGCCCGCTTACTCGAACTTAATCTTGTTTGTTTATTCCTAGGTCTATTAGTGGATAAATCGAATAAGTTATTCTCTTTAGTAGCTCTCCTTTGATTAGGGACGGCTCGCGAAATAGCCCCATGTAATTCGCTAATTATTGTGGAGTAACAAATTGCGTTAAATTTTCATCGCAAAGCTTCACAAAACTGACGTAAAGGGTTAAAAATGCAGTGTTTAATAAATAAATAGGGTGCATAATAAAAAGTTAGCGGCTGACGTTTGAGTTGAAGAGTTTTTTTAAGAATTGAGGAGTTTGTTAAATGAGAGGGTTCCCAAAAATCTATTATGGCGGCGCCTAATTTCCCCTGGAGATGCAGTTGAAGCTGGGGTTGAGGGTAAGCCCGTAAGGAGCCTGTACATCATGCGGGCGCTCGCCGTGACACGAGGCTTTGCGATATGACAAAGCACCTGTTCACATATTTTATCGTGCGCACATTGGGCCAAAATGTATTACAAGATGCGTGTTAAGAAGATTCATTTTTGTAACAATATGTGGTCTGCGATAGCTTGCTGAATGGTCGCTTATTGCGTTCACTATTGTGAAGACTTATTATTATATTTTTCAAACATGATGAGTTATACCAGCACGATATTAATTATATACTGCAATCACTGAGAACAGGGTGGGTTTTGCCTGAATATTATACAAATATTGATTTATAGCAATCGGTTTTTTAATCAAAATGCACCATTTGTTATCAATATTTTATTTAATACATACGAAAATGTTGTAATCAATAATTACAAGCTATTTATTTAACTTGCAATGTTTGCATTTGAAAAGTGAATATATTTTCAACTCGTTTTGTATGTTTTTATACTGCTATAAAAAAAATATCTGTGTGGGTATTTTTTGGTGGCGTTGGCCCAAAAATGGGAAAGCAAGCGTAGATATCTACATATAGGTGATAAACCAAACTTTTACATTAAGTATTGCCTGCAATACATAGCGCGAACCCAAATATTACATAGCAGGTCCATAAAATCCTAAAATCTGTTCTTTCAAAGTTTTAGGCAACTAAGTTTTATTTATTTGATCTCAAAGAACTAAGTGAAGCTAAGGGCTCTTAGAACTTTGTTACACAGATTTATTTGAGATCGATCGTACCAGACGAGTACAGTTCTATGTAATTTAAATATAGTTGGTAACGTTACTTACGGCATTAGATCCTCGGCGCCGAGTATTACTCAGACAAAGATAATAAGCGGCGTTAGCCTAATGGCTAGGGCGTCGGACTTGCGATCATTTGGTTGCCGGTTTGAAACCCACCACTACCGACGGGAACCAACTCATAAAACAACCATTTAGCTTATAACAAGGGGTTAACAAAAAAGGGGCTTTTTAAAGTAAGCTTTTTAAAAAAGAAAAAGTTTTTTTTTTAAATTCACTCATAATATCCTTTTTGCTCAGGCCTCAACCAATAATGCACGTTGTAACATGTTTCTTAGACAATAAATCTTTTTTGTTGCCAGTAAACGGGCAAAAATCCATCCTTCACACTCCTGAACTTCATAGAAATGAACTGAGAATTTCATAGAAAGATCCCAATAAAACTTTGTTTTAGTCTTAAATCGAACCCAGGACTTCTAGCGAAGCAGTCTCACTAAGGACCTCTAGATTGATGAGGTACTCTTCCTTTTTAAAAATCGGTTAAACCTTTTAATTAAGCAATAATAGTGCCTAACCAATAAACTAAATGGCAAAGGTGATTCGCGAGTGTAATTTGTAAGTTTCCAACAAACGCGGTCCCATTTTAATATTTTACATAAAATAGTGTAACACCTGGTGTTTAAATCTCCTGTTTCATACTGCTGACTCTAGATAAAATGTATTCATTTTACTTCCTGCTGCAGGATACAGATAATAATATAGTCTTTATACTTTAAGCTACTATAAGTTATGAGAAAAACTATATTATTTGCAACCTTGATTTGTTTTTTGCGCTATTAGTCTAGTCGTGCTTAGGGTTCTGGGTTCAACAAAACGAGCAGTGTCATTATATATATTGGGGTTTTCTATACAATTCTAATGATGAACCATGAATTAAACCATGACCGTGCGCGAAATGTGCTTAAAAAGGAGTACACAATTTTCCTACATGTATTAATAAATTGATTTTGGTCCTATATAAAGGCATACTATATAATAGACACTTTAAAATTCTATGTAATTTTTGCATATAGTCATTTCTATGTGTCAAAACTTTAGCGGTTATGTTTTTTCAAATAAAATGCATTCATTCATAGCAGAACAACCGACAATCTAAATTGAATGCATCTTGTTTTTATGTTTCACTATGAAATTCCCATGAACAGCTTAGAGTTTAGATTTGTGCATTATAGGCTCACCCCGTATTACATGGGATTGAATTTTTAATTTATCGGTGAACTGTGTGTGCACTTGAGTACACCTCTGCTTAACCCTTCAGGGAGTAAGGTATGATGTGCATTCATGCAGGGATCGTATGAAATTGTCTTCGAAATAGAATAAAATATTAGATAAGTTTTTAATATTTTCTTCTTTCAGTTACTTCAGATATATGATGTGTTATAAAATCGAATGCGAAATACTGAGACGATATTTTATATACAATTTTCCTATCTATGTGTCTATATCAAGTAGATCGCTAGTATTTCTCAGTATGAGATTGCATTAGAGACGTTCAATATCGAAATATGCCGACTGTGCAGCGTATGTGCCAACCTGCACCCCTACAACCTGCACTTTTTATAAAGAAAACTTGTTTCTATTCAAGAAATATACTGGCTATAAATGAAATCACATTCAATTTCGTAAAATATCAAAGTTGAATGCAGGGATCGTATGAAATTGTCTTCGAAATAGAATAAAATATTAGATAAGTTTTTAATATTTTCTTCTTTCAGTTACTTCAGATATATATGTCTTGACAAAGTATCTAATGGTACCTATTTTAATTCTAGATATTATATTCTTTAGGTGTGTTTTTTGTTCGTCAGATTCGTGTTGTGTTGTTCGTGATGTTCGTCAGAAACAGATTATTTTAATTTTCTTTACATTATTTGAAATACAATAAATATTTCTGCGAAAATAAAAACTTTTCTTTCTTCTTTCTTTCTATTTATTAAATTATTGGTAGTAAACAGAATAAGCGCACTGTATAAAAAAATACCTCATAAAACTAATAAAATACATTGCTGTTTTACCTAGCTGAAATACTTTACAAGGAAGCAAAATAGCATGTAATTTCATCAACTAAAATTCCACGCCTGCACCGATTCGGAACTATTAACAACTTCAATAAGCAATCAACATCACACCGCGTTCCAGCGCGTAATGAATAACCACAAACTAATTCTACGTTACCAACATGAAATGACGTAGTTATAATTCCACCAACTTGTAAACTACCCTGCCCCCCGCAGGTTAACTATATAAAGGCGACGGAGGGGAGCGTCATTTAAATTTGAAGCTCTAAATTGACAGGGCACACGCACGACCCGCTCTTTCATATGGACATCGTAAATCAGAGGCGCCCACTGAAATTAAAACCAGGTTCGCAGCGTGTATTAATTTGTAGTGCAGCTAGTGCGCGGACGACGGTCGATGTCGACAGATTTCGTGGTATTGAAGCCCAGAAATTGAGACGAAGCCCGCACCTGGCCGGTCTTCCAATATTGTAAGCGCAAAATGTGCTGCCCCAAATGACTGTTTGATGTGAATCGTCGAAATTCGACCAGTTATTTGGCGTGCACGGTAAATGAATCTGGAATTTTACGCAAACAAGTCGCCGGATACCTACGATTTCGTTTTACAGAGAGGATGGTGCTGAAATAACTTTTATTTTGTACCAATTTTATAGTAAACAGAAGTAGATTTGTTTGTAGCTACGTGCGAATATGGTACAAATCGACTTTCATTTTATGTAACCATATTAATCGGATTTAAGCTAATGTTTTTTTTGCAAAATAGTTAATGGATTTAGGTATTATTATTATATGATGTTTATAGGACCTATTACTATAATGAAATCTTAGACAACTCTCTAGTTTTTAACGGTCATACTGTCGAGCACACGTATTCATCACCACCATAATTCGTGATCTTATAAATTACCAGACAATTATAGATCTTGTGAATAAAAACAAATACGAACAGTATTGAAACCTACACCGTACAACTCATTTGATAATCTTAACGCTTTAGTCAGTTAAGTAACTTTGGTCGTGCTGTTTATTTTTTCTTACAAAATGTGCAAACATCAAACAAAAATTTGGCTAAGCTATATGTTCGGTGGCGAAATGTATGTCTACATCTCTGCCTAAATCTCTGCCTAGCCCTTCCAGTAATACAGATGGTGATGGTATGTGAAACTGCCTCATTAGTCTAGCGGTCCTAAGCGGGACTGCTATGCGTTGTGCTGAGGTCCTGGGTTTAATTCCCAGGTTGAGCTAATTGTTATTGGGTTTTTCTATGAAATTCTTGGTAGCACCTCGTAGTACGGAATTTTCCGGTTAACGATAATATAGACTCGTCTCCTATTGGTCATAATGGGACTTAAAAACACCAGCGAACTGTGAGTGTAGTACACCTCTACCTAACCCTTCGAGGAAAACAGGCGTGATGGTATGCTATGTTTATGTTATGTGTTTAATATGATAAAAGTAGGTTAAATAGCACAACATTATCCGTGTAGCACAACATTACCGTGTATGTGTTTCAAAAATACTTAGTAAATTGTTCGGTTTATTTAGTCAACAGTAATGTTTGCCAATGCGTTGATGGAGTGTTGTTGGCACTGAGCTCATTTGGACCAAAGTTATAATCGTTAGCCATGTTACAAACTGTGCGTTCGTATCGGCTTATCGCTGTTGTATCAAATAAATTGTTTATCATTATTCCTACATTGAATGTAATGAATGAATGAGGTTAATATTTTAAAACAAAAACTACTAATAAAATAAAGTAAACGTCACTTTACGTCAGACTCACTGGTACTTTGTACTTTGAATTTTCACTAAATATCTACATTTTTTTATCACGATATTGTTGTAAAATTATTAATTCACTGTATATGGTTGCCGGTTCGAACCCCACCCATTGCACTACCGACGTGAACCAACTCGTAACACAAGCATTTAGCTTAGCACGAGGGGTTAACAAGAATACTAGTAATGTGTGACCCACATTGCTAGTAAGCTTTTTTTTTAAAAAAAAAATAAGTAAGTAAGTATAAAGTGATAATTATTTAAAAAAAAATAACTTTTACCTATTGAATAGAGACATTTATTAAATAAATGTTTGGTTCCGTAGAGATGACCAGGAATTAGATAAATTCATCTACTTACAGACTTAAGTAGGTACAGAAAATACCAGAAATGATACTAATATACACAATGTACTTATTTCCTTTTATATGACAAAAACAATACCATAACTCATACCTTCGTATCTCGATATAGCAACAATATCTGACGTATGCACCCATCGTCCGTGCAACGAAGACGATTCCCATTCGTCAAATGGACGGCTTTATCCAGAAAGTCCACAGGTGCCCGATAAGCGCGGCTGAGATCACCCGCCCGTTCCTTACTTGATGGAATTGCTGTCTTGCTTGCACTGTGCATAATATCATCCGACGTAAACTTGTTTTTGCCTTCGTACCTGCTTATTTAGTTTGAAGAATTTTGTGTTCTATGCAATTGTTGTATTACTTAATTTGTTTAATTTATATTTAAGATAAGATAAGATAAGATAGTTTATTTTACAAATATAGGTACAGTACATGATGACATAATAAAGGAAAAAATACAAGTTCAGCCATATTTTGCCAGTAGGCATGCAAAATTTACAAAAATACAAAATAAGACTAACACTAAAAAATACTAAGGTGCAGGCACAATTTGGTAGCATTTTTTAAACACTTTTGTGCTCAACAACCTGATAAGAAAGGTTTATCAAAAGCATGTACCAGTTTGCATTCATATCATATTTTATTATTGTTGCATGAATCGTAAAAGTTTCATTTTATAGTATTAACTTAACTGTATAACTATACTATAGTTAAATAAGGTAAAGCAAAAAAAACTCGTAGCATTGCGTAGCAGAGTTCTACGATATTTCGTAGCCATTCCCTACGAAATATCGTAGCAACTTCTACGAGATATTGTAGCAGATACCTGCAATCAAAAGGAGTACTCCATATCTTTCAAAGCGGCGGTAGCCTAATGGCTAGGGCGTTGGACTTGTGATCATATGGTTGCCGGTTCGAAACCCACCCATTGCACTACCGACGTGAACCCACTCGTAATACAAGCAATTTACCTTAGTACAAGAATACTAGTAATGACCCACAAAAAAATATACAAATATAATTTCAGGGGTCCAGTTTCAATTTCATAAATGTCACCTTTGAGTAAAATTTCCATTTTTAAATATTAAATTGTTTTAGATCGGAATTATATTTACGATTGTTATAGTAATTACCAGAATAACCCTTTTAGTTAAAAACACGTTCGCTTCAAACAAAAAAACAGCTTCATTATGTTATGCAATCGAAATTCTCCGATAGCAATCACTAGAAGTCCACTTCTACATACATGAGGTGCTCGATACTAAGAACTTTGAATAGGGGTGCCTCACATCGTCGCTCTGACAGCAACAATCACGCAAGTAAAACGTCATTACATTGACATACGTTACTCGTAAACTTATTACGTGTGGAGTTGCTATTGCGATGCGAGAATTTTCTTTATATACTGTTAGGAGATGAAGTTTTAAGGCATACCCGCCTATTCTAAAAGTGACATGCGTCGGTTTTGTATAAAAGACAAGCCGATACGTCAACTCGCTCTCATTTGCTTGGGATGATTTTATGAGAGAAGAAGTAATTTATGTCTATATCAAAAACTTAAAACATAGCATGCCATTACGCCTGTATTCCGCGAAGGGTAAGGTAGGGGTGTACTAATGTACATTGGATTATAGCTGTTACCTGACCCACTTAGACCCCGCTGGCCCACCTAGGGTGGGTCAGGTAACAGCTATAACCACTGTACACCCACACTTCGTCGAGCCTATTGCCAAAACCTTTAAATATTTTAGTTATTGTTATTTCAGCTACAACCAGATTTGCTAAAAGGTTTTATAGGTCGTGCTTACACCATGTACCCACAATGAAACTGCAAACGCATCCAGATTTTATTTTCACGTAAAGCAAAATAAACTTTTGGTTGCACTCGATACAAAACGCAGTTTTTTAGAAATACACAACAATACAATATAAAACAACGGCATTTGTAAAACTCAATCCTGGTTTTATTCTACTGTTCACTTTTAGTAGTGATTGGAAAAAAGACGTGTGTTGACATAATAACCTATTCCTCTTCGAAAAGTGATTAATTTTCATGGGTTCATTTCATTCTATAAAAATAGTTATGTCACAAAACATCACTATTTCAGCTTAGTTTGCATGTCATAAACTAATTCATGCTGACCTAGGGTCTAGAGAGGCCTAAATGGAATACGGAATAATAACACTAAGTACTGTAACAATCTGAATGTAACTGTTTTTTGTGCCTAATGAATAAAATTATATAAATAGGCTGTACCTACTTACTGCATACACAAACAAATTAACAGTTTGAAAACCAATATAAATAAATAAATAAAATAATAATAGTACTAAAATGTAACTAACTAATAAAACAAAATATCTAAAGTGCACCTCTCCTCTCTCCTACATCAAAAAAAAATTGCTGTGCCTGACAGGGTCCATAATTGTGTCTATCTAATATAATAACCACCTGTATGTGTACATTATGGAATGCAATAAATATATGAATACTGAATAAACCTATATAAATAAAAAGCTAGATGAACGAATTACAATACCTAGTTCAATTTCTACACACAAGGAGTGGCATGTATATCAAAATGGAGTAAAGCCATGATTTCAGAATAGGTCACCAAATAGACGACGTATACGTACGTAAGGCACTCAATAGCAATAGTGAGTGTCTACACGCAATAACGTCGTGCCTATGATTAATTCCGAGCGACCGGCTGACTCGTGCTCAATCGCCATCTGCCCTTATTAATTGCCTTGTCAGCCGTAATCGTGTGTCCCCGCTTTACTGTCCTGTTCTCGATCCACGCTTACGCAACCTGATAAAATTGTTTTCGACATAGCCGTTACAATCCGGTAAATAGATTTTGTATACGTATTGCCTTCATATCTCGTGACAGGCCGTGATTACATACGTCATAGGCTAGAATTCGGGCAGGTATGTACGACCGTTGAGTACTAGGATTATTGAACAAGGCCATCTGTTGCCTTAAGTAAATTCTCTTTCGATTAGTTGGTATTTGCACATTTGAAATAAGAATTTATTTTAAAACACCTTTACGACTTTTATCAATCAGGTCTTCACGACAGTAATTTGTTTTTTTTTTGTTTTCAATCAAAATTGGCTCCTGTTTAGACTAAAATCCAAATTACGCCCTTCTTTGGTAATGATATTGAAGGAATCTGAAATCGGAATAATCTAAGTAGAAAAATAATTAATTCCAGAAGTTTTGTCAGATTTTTTTTTGTTGTAGATTTTTGTTATTTTCCAGTATAGTTCACCCACGATACATCTATTGCAGGTTGGCATACTTAACACACTGTTGACAGATTCCCACATGATGTTTTCCATGAAAATAATTAATCATTTATACGCTCATGATTCCGATAAATTAGGTATATAATCAAGCATAAAAAATTAAAGGAAAACCCCTGTAATTGCGAAATGAAACTGCTGTTCACTCAATTCAGCAATGTATTATATAATATCATCATCATTGTCATCATCAATCCATTTTATTGTCCCACTATTGGGCACGAGTCAACAATATAATATGAAATAACAATTTTTTGTCATTTTCAGGGTTGACAAAGTTATTCATGATAATTAGTACAATGGGCCCTTCATTTATAATAAGAAATGGGGTTTTACAGATGCATAAAGACCATTTTTTCTGGTCTTCTTCCTCTAAATTTTGCTTCGACACAAGCATTAAAATTTCTAACAGTGTGTCGTCCATCATCACAATTTAGCGATAGGCGCCCTAAATTATTTTAATATCTATAACCCTTGACGGGCCCATCAATCATGCATTACTCCCAGGCTATTAATCTCCAGATCACGCCTCACCTATTACTACCTAATTATATCAGTTGAACTTGTATTTAGGTGGACATATTGGCGTATATAACGTTCGTTTTGACTAATGACATGTGCAAGCCAGATCAACAGATGACAAGCAATTAAGTGAATTAATTGCAGCCGGCACGACCGCCCGACAGAATGGTGAAACCCTCCAATGAATCCTTACCATGTCCTGGTTGTCAGAATTCAAATAAGTAAATTGATTGGACACTCCACTATTACATTATTTCGTGTGGTTTGCATGTTGGCCGTATCAATAAAGGCTTTACAGAACTCTAAATTGTATAATTGGAATTGAGAGAAATATTACTAGAAATGTATTAGTGGGAATATTTTGTGCTTATAATAAAAGTGCAGTGATAGCCTAGTGATATTACCATTGGACTGCCAAGTCAAAGGTCTCGAGTTCGAATCCAAGGCACGCACCTCTGACTTTTCTAAGTCATGTGCGTATTAATAATTAATTATCACGCGCTTAAACGGTGAAGGAAAACATCGTGAGGAAACCTGCATGCCTGAGAGATTTTCTTGACGGCGTGTGAAGTCTGCCAATCCGCAGTAGGCTAGCGTGGTGGACTATAGCCTAATCCCTCTCGTACTGATAGGAGACCCGTGCCCAGCAGTGGGACAATGTAATGGGTTGATGATGATGAATAATAATTTATTGATACCTAGCTGGCATGATAAAATGCATTGATACGACCATTGGCCTGCATAGTAAAAGGTCTCGAGTTAGAGCCCAAGGCACGCTTCTCTCACTTCTTGAAGTCATGTGTGGTTAATTACTACGGGTTTAAACGGTGAAGGAAAACATAGTGAGGACAACTGCATGCCTGAGAGATGACGGCGTGTGACGTCTACTAACCCACATTAGGCCAGCGTAGAGGACTGTAGCCTTATCCCTCTCTCATTCTGAGAGGAGACCCGTGCCCAGCAATTGAACAATATCATTGATGGGTAGATGATGATTATGATACTTACTAGCTGTGTTCCACAATGGTACCCGGGTTAATCTAGTTTTATTCAATATCATAATATTCCCTATTCCGTAATATAATATATTTCCGTAGCGAATACCCAAAATTCATCTATAGAACTTCATCGTTATTCAAATAACTGATTATTATTTAAGTTAAGATATTTAACTATATTACTTATAAGGTATTTTTTTTGCAGTATAAGTTTAAACTAATTATTTTCTTTCATTCAAACCTAATAATAGCCGCTACACAGAACGCCGTGTTCGTATTGGAATACAGCGCCAATTTTTTTTTTTTTTTTTTATAAAAGCTTACTAGCAATGTGGGTCACACATTACTAGTATTCTTGTTAACCCCTCGTGATAAGCTAAAGGCTTGTGTTACGAGTGGGTTCACGTCGGTAGTGCAATGGGTGGGGTTCGAACCGGCAACCATATGATCGCAAATCCGACGCCCTAGCCATTAGGCTACCGACGCTTAAGCGAAGCTTTTTATTTCCATTATTCCTCTCATTCTATTTGTTATCAATGGAAAGACGTTAGAAAATAAAAATAATTATAATAATAACTCTATTATTACACTTGTAGTTTTATAGATATTTATATATTATATTGACTGTCTCATTAGCCTAGTGGTCCTAAGCGCGGTCCTGGGTTCGATCCCCGGGTCGAGCCAAGTATTATTGGGCTTTTTCTATGAAATTCTCAGTAGGTAGCAGCTCGGAGTCTGGATTTGTGCGCGGTAAATGTCAAAAAGCTCGCCCCCTATTACATGGGACCTAAACATACCGTCGAAGTGTGTACATTAGTACACCTCTGCCTAACACTTCTGAATACAGGCGTGATGGTATGTTATGTTATATATATCATTCTAGATATTTTAGCACAACGTCTCGAATTTCAAATTGATTTCCCTTCGCTCACTTAATATTTTAATGGACAGGCTCCACGCAGTGGAATATAATACATACTGTTATTACCCGGGATTCTCTCGCCCCTGGGTAAGTGCTCCGCAAAATTTTACCAGGATAAGGTTATTGTTTTTGGGCGGACATCGGATCCCTACTGGCAATTAAGTATTAAGGATATGTATTCCCATACTCCCTTGCTACTTCGAAAATCGAGGTTCCATAGAAAGCGGGGTGGATAATGGTTTCAAAAACGTGGTGTCATAGAACAGAGTTTTGAGTAGCATTTAAAAACAAAGAATAGGCTAGTTTGAAAAAAAAAATTGTCCTTTAAAAACGTTGAATATAAATAGAGCCGACCAACAAACAAACAAAAACAAAATTAAAATTGGTTAAAAAATAAGAAAGTTATAAGCATTTTCAGTTTATGCGTTTGCTATATAATTTCTAAACTGACACTAGTTTTGTAGGAAAGCTACAAATCATGCATTTTAATCTTTATTTTAGTCTAGATATTTTTCATAAATCAAACACAACCCTATTCTTCGTGTTCCCTGGTTTAATTTTGTGTGGTGACCCTAAGTATTGATGATTTCGTAAATGCTAAAGCATGTTATGTCATCGAACAAGTCACTTTTTAGAAAAATAAAACCGACTTCAACCGATTCTAGATGAATACCAATACCAGCAAAGTCATGTAGTATTAATATCGGGAATATCTTTAGGACTACATAACGTTCCATCACGCGTGTATTCCCCAAAGGGTTGTGCAGAAGCATAAGTACTTAATAAATACACACACACTCTGCCGGTATGTTTAGGTCCCATGTAATAGGGGGCGAGCCCATTGCCATTCACCGGGCAATATCCAGACTCCCGAGGTGCTACTAAGAATTCCATAGAAAAACTCAATAACATTTTGCTCGACTTGGGCATCGAACCCAAGTACCCTAGCGTAGCAGTCACGCATATTTCCTTTTAGAGAAATCCTTTTGGTAAGAAAGTAAAACCGCAGGCAACAATTACTGTATATTATAATTACATAAATCTTGCTACATTATGTACAAGTTAAGCCTATATTACACTCCGCTGCCGCTCCGCCCATGCTTAAGGGCTTCGGTCGCGGAATTACAGTCAAAATCAATTATGTGGGCAAGTACTTATACCTGCCATTAAAAGCACTTTATCTCTTTAGGTATTCAGAGCGATGGCTCGGAAAAAAAGAAAATTTGAAATTTATTTCAGGGAAAAATGTTTTAGCCCGTGTCTAAAGCAGTATAATAGAAAAAAAATAGTGAAACTCTAGTACTTTAACTCAAAATATAGACGAGAACAAACTTCGGTTTTTTCTACAAACGTAATCTGGATTGGAATTTAAGAAATTTTCAGCTAACAAATTGTTTTTAAAGAGTTTATTTACATTTTTCCTGTAGTGGAAAATAAAAGGGAGAGATTATTGCCATTTACTGGGCGCAAATGTAAAGAAGATGCTATTTTTATATATCAGGAAATACAGTAAATAGGTACGGACTTGGTCTTTAACAACGAGTTATCATGTTAAATAATTTGTTTCTTTCTTTTAAATTTTTTTTCCGGTCCCGGTAAAACTCCTTGCGATAAAAAAAAGCGGCTAGTGCGAGAAAGAGACGTGAAGAAACCTCTCACTCACTCTGAGGTGTTCTCAGGGTTTCTCACCTAGCATCAAATTAGCGAGGCTATAGTCATTACAATGCCTATTTTCTATATATTTTTGTGTGTCAAAAATCTTCGTTCGCTTAACAACTCACTAAAGATTCATCGTGATAAAATTATATATTTCGTAGTATATTGGGTAAAAACTGATTGTAAGCTCTTAAAGTAGTCATATTGTAGAAATACTTTGAAACCCTAGAAATAAAACAGTAGATACGAAGTAGGTACTAATTCCTAATAGGCGAAGTTGCGGACAAATGCCAGTATTTATATTTTATTCCAAATAGAGCTATTCGTACGCAAAGAGAACGGATCGGAACGTGATCGGACAGAGATTCGCCGTCACTCTCACAATTACTAGCGGGCAAGCGTCTGACGTGGCGTCCATGTAGCCTCCAAGCTCTCAAGCAAAACTGAGCGAGAAGACGTATCGGCTTGTCTTTTATACAAAACCAACGCATGTCACTTTAAGAATAGGCGGGTATTCAAGACTTCATCAATCTCCTAAGTAAGTATAAACATATTGGTATCCAATTCGAATTTCAATCACTTTTAATACTTATATTAAATACACATTGGCGTACCAAACGAACTCATTAACTTAATACGTAAAACGATACACAATGACAGTAGACTGGTTAATTGGGAATTAATCGCAACGACACAGGATATGCATTGTTTAGATTGTCACATTGAAATAATGTCAGACGACAATACTGATATAAACTCGGTTGTCACCGGCAATTACCTTTATTGTACATAACTGGTAAACAATTATGTGACTAATGTATGTCGCGTGGAGTCAATTCTCATTAATTTGCAAGAGGTAAATAGTTAACATACTGGTTACGAACACTTACGCTAATATTAGATATTGAAATAAAACTACTTTTTACGGATTTTATCGCGTTATATTGATATTTTTAATTCCCAGCCCACCCGTGACCATGGATGCTGTAAAGGATCCGAAACGTCGGGAATTAAAAATATTTATTTATTTAATTTCAAGGTAAATGTTGTTAAAACCAGTCCCTAAGTCAAGTGCGTATTATTAATTAATTGTCACGCGCTTAAACGGTGGAGGTAACACATCGTAAGGATACCTGTATGCCTTATAGATTTCCTTGACGGCGCGGCGTGTGAAGTTTGCCAGCCCGCATTAGGCTAGTGGACTATAGCCTATTCCCTCTCATTCTGAGAGGAGACCCGTGCCCAGCAGTGGGACAATGCCATGGAATGGAGTTGCGAATTAAAAAGTTGCCGGCTGTTTCATACAAAAAAAATTAATGTACCTAATGAAAATGTACTGGTAAATATAGAAATCCTGCAATCGATCCAGGTTCTATGAAATTCTCAGTAGTAGTAGTCTCAGAGTTTGAGTTTGTGTCCGGTTAATGGCAATAGGCTCAACCCCCATTACATGGGACCAAAACTGAACCACTTAACTCTGTTTAACCCTTCGGGGAATACAGGGGTGATGGTATGTTTTATGAAAATGTATGGAGCGGAGCTAGGCGGCGATAACCGTAGCAGACGATGCATTTACGATTATTTAATTTATAAAATAAATTATAACATACCATCACGCATTTATTCCCCCAAGGGGTAGGCAGAGGTGTTCTAATGTACGCACACACACCCACATTTTGCCGGTATATTTAGGTCCCATGTAATAGGGGGCGAGCCTATTGCCAGTAACCGGGCACAAATCCAGACTCCGAGGTGCTAGTGAGAATTTCATAGAAAAACCCAATTACACTTTGTTTGAGCTGGGGATAGCAACCAGGCCCTCTAGCGGAGCAGTCGCGCTTAGAACCACTGGACTAATGAGGCAGTCTAAAATTAATTATTTACTTACATTAAATTCGGAATTGGATTGAACTTGGATAAAAAATATTCTATGTGCTAGTCCAGCTTATAGACTGCCTGTGTGTTAAATGTTATTTTTGCGTAATTCAGTATCTATATAACCAGCCTATAATGTATCCACTGCTGGGAGGTCTCGTCTCGGTGAGAGTGAGTGGGCCGTAATCCACCACGCGGGTCCAGTTCGGATTGGTAAATGTCACAATTATCTTCTATTTTTTGGTTCTAGGACATGCCTGTTTCCTCCCGATGTTTTCCTTCACCGTTTTGGGAGTAGTGGTGATGAAATAATTTACACAAACTAAAACGCCTGTCCTGGTTTGAACCTACGACCAACAACTCGTAAGTCGCAGCCGTTACCACTGGGCCACCACTGCTCGCAGTGTAAATTAATAACATACGCCCAAAAATTCGATATACTCGTACTTAAGGTTTATAATGTAATACTTGTAAAAATTTTCGATGCCATTAACTGGATATTTTTAGAATAATCAACCCTTGTACAGTCGCCAGCACATCAGGTTATACAAAACTGTCAAATTTCTCCAAATGATTTTAAACCTTTAAGTCTTAGTAATTAAGTTCAGAATAAACTAAGAAAATTTGACATTTTGTGGTAACTTGATGTGCTGGCCACCGTACATCTCAACATCTCTAACTACAATAAGAAATCATAGAAGAATTAAAACAGTTGCAGCGCAACAAATTTTCTTTTTAATAAGTAGTCGAATTATCTCGAGGCAGCTACAATTGGACCGCGACACAAATTGCGACTCGAGTGTCGGACACCTGTGTCGCAATCAGTGTCGTGTCGCTTAGAGAGAAAAGATAAAGAAATAGCTAGGTAGCTATAATAAGTTTAATACATTTTAGCTAAGACTTTGGAGTAACTGCACTTGGTTATGTAAACCTGTTTTAAGTAGTAATGTCTTGGGTTGCCACCACGAGGAAAGTAGTATCCTCCCACAGAATATCAACGTTAAGCAGTATGTATACTGTTTCGTTGGGTTTGATGTGTCTGGCGCGCCGGAGGTCCAATTCCTCCTTCAGTCAAGGTGAAAAAGGGAAGGAAGGGCCTTCTCCTTTTCACCGTTCTCTCCCTTTTTGTAGGTAGGTAAAAAAAAAAAAAGACATTATTATTTGTACAAAAACGTTTAAATTAATAATGACTACATGTCGTGTATGCTTGATCTTTTTATTGCTTGTTTTTTTTTATATTTGGTTAAGTCTGAGAACAAGCACACGAGCTGCCTGATAAATAGTCATCGTCACCTGCAACGCTGCACATATACACAAGTATAACACTTGTGTATATTTTCCTTTTATGTAAGCGTTCCGCCCACAATGACGCCCACTTGTATTTTAAATTGATTCCGCACGTCCTTCATTAAAGTTATGTTACAAACTTGTGTGTGTGTTATTATAAATTACTAAGCAGCCTTTCCGTGTGTGTTTGTCTGTCGATACGGCCTAATCTCTAAAATTACTTAGTATAATTCGAAGCTTCAATAACAGTTCAAATTATTTGTGAAAGACTTTCAGCGCCATAATTCTAGGTGCACATTACCACGGCCGTTAGTTGCAAATAATGTACAGTTTAATGCAAAGTACAGTACCAAAATGTCACGGTGAAGCCATATTTAAAACACCTACCTTACAATCTGCGATTCAAATCAACTTTATCATCCGAGAAGGCAACAAAGCGTGTGTAGGAGCGACCCAAGTTTTCCGGGCCTGTGTCACACCTGCTACTTTCCCACAAATTGTAACCGGTTTCAACTCGCAAGTCGCCCGTTCCCGCCCGCTAACTTGGCCTTCTTCTCTTCATAATTAATTCTTCATTCGAAACAACTTGGACTTGGACAGAAGCGGGCCGCGTAAGCACTTAAATAGTCTAAATTGTGTCGGAGACGCGCCCATTTTTAATTAGTTCAAAAGAGCCCTTCAATTTTTAATGACCGTGTTTCCAAGTTTTGTTGTTAATTAAAGGTGTAATCAAGTCGCTTCTGGGTGAGGTGCCTGCCGCGATTGCAACCTCTAATTTTAATAGAAACACCCTGCGAACTCACAGCCGGGAGCCACAAGCGCCGTGAAAAGCGATCTTAAATTGATTGAAGTTTATTCACAATGAAATGCTTATTGTTTTAGCTTTCGCGGTTGATTGAGGTCTCTTGTTACTTAAAACTAATAGCAAAATATGATTTCTTAGTAGTTCTCTTTACCATCAAAGGTTTCTCTCAGAACTTTAATAGATAATATTAAATTTTCAATAAATATAGCGTTATTCGACAACCGACAGTGGTTGATAATGTGACTTGAACATTTGATTGGTTCTTTTATTACCATCCTGTCGACATAAAAACGTCGTCTGTGTCACTTCCTTTGATTCGGTTCGCCATTCGTACTCATCTATAAAACCCTGTTTTTATTCAAGACGGGAGTAATTATTTTTCTTCACCATTTTTAAGTGCGAACATAGAATACCCAGGAAAACGGAATTTCTTTTTTTTTAAGAACGGTCCACAACAAAGGCTATTCATATAGCAAAAATCATATGTACACTTCACAACAAAACCCTTATCCGCCAGCAAAACAATTCAAAACACGCAAATAAGCTAAACAATTAAAACTATCAATGTAACATACCGTTTAAACAATGGGCCTGACAAATCAATCCGCGTGCGAGGCCTGGGCCCGACAGGCTGCTCGTAACGCCTGTACAGCCAGGCACAGTTTAAGTTCGTTATGTCCGGATGACAGATGGTTATCCCATTGTTCGCGACGCTCAACCGTTTGTAATATTTGGATTAGTTTGACGTGTGGACTCCTTGTTTTTGGAGGGTTTTAAGTCGAGCTTGATGCGGGTTCTGAAATTAGAAGGATTTTGTTGTTGTTTTTACATCGGTTGAAATGGTAGAGATAAATTTTGTTTCTTATTTTTTATACTCTTGTATAATGAAACGGGACAAATCGAAAAAGAGGCATGACAAATGTAAGAAAACTCGTATTTAAATCGTTAATAGATAATGTACTATGCTATTTATAAGACCAAATTCAAACTATTTCCTAGCAACAATATTGCCGAATAACGTTTAGTAAATAGTTTTTTATTTTTTCAGTCATACCATGTTATTTCTTCAAAATAATTATCGCTAGAATTAAGTACTAAAACCAATTTATCTCATATGCATGATATATCAAATTATCTGAATTGAAACTACAACCTCAATATATAACGAAATTAAATTTCTCATTACTTCGGAAAAGTAAATAGTTTTACTCATAATATTTTTTGTTCATATCATATTTTCATGTTTTGTTGCTGCAAATACTGCATGTTTACTTAACTTTGGCAGAAGTGTGTTGATAGATATACATACTAGGGTACACAGGGCAACACATTAAAGTCTGCATTCGGTCACAATTCTATCGCAATAAGGGTGTTTTCGTAGTGCAACTATATAGCTTGACGTGGTGTTGTGTGTACCTAGTTTTTCACAAAGAATGTTGGTACCATGAAAGGCCATAAAAATTTGAGGTCAATGTTTTTGTATCTTCAATTGGACCATTGAAACGGGTACTTTCGAAATGTCAACCGATTGCAAAAGTCTTGAGAGGAAAAAAAACATTGAACCGTTGACGTATTTTGCTATTTCAATAACATACTCGTATATTCAATATCATTACATAGATCTAAACGCAAACTTGAGGAGGATCCATTTATGATCAATATCTTCATTCTAATAGAGGCTACTACTATAAATAAACTAAACGGCTAAGCACCTAATCCTTTCCTCGTCAACTCAGCACATACTTTGTAATTATGCGACGACAATATGTTGCGATAATATCGGATATAATCACGTCATTTCACTTCATGTGCATAATTCACTCGGTCGCTTCCACAATAGAGCAACGCACATACACCACGGTGGCATTACGCATATTAATCAGCCAATTTCAATGGCTCTAATTAGGCCTGACACTGACAGAGTTACACTAAGCGGTGAACATTACACATATGCAAACATAATACTTCCCTCCATAAAATAAAAGCCGCGCGATTATAATCTCTAAACCGAAGTTGTAAATCATAATTTTCTGCGAGCGAACGTATGAATAAGTTGGTGTGACCGCCAGGGACGCCTACGAATAATATTGGTTTATATTCATTATTTTATTCGGATATTAGTTACATTAGATGAATTGATGTATTAATTTTTTCAGCGACTGTACCAAAAGTCAGTATAATTCGAATATTGAATGTGGATTTGAATTTGAATCAAATTTCGAATTCCAAATAAAAATGGTTATCCATCGAGTGCAAAACTGTAATCCCCGCGAACAAATCCGCAACTAAACAGTCGATAGTAACAAACAGTGTATTCCGTACGACAAAGCTGTGGCACAATGGCTGCGGGACAATGAGTGCGGCCTGCACTACGCAAACACTGTTCGTTCTGTCACTGTCAGACCTAATTAGCGTCGCCATTCAGATTGTCTGATTATTATGCGCATTGTTTCCTCCCATGGACGGAGTACTCTGGCTAAATGATTGACTTTTTGCCGAAGTGATACGACTTACTTAGTGACTAAGTTCGAGAGTATATAGCTTGACATCATGTCTATGTAAAATGCAGCGTATATATTTCTTTGTTTAATTAATCGTGGCAGAAGAGCAAGTGTCCCGCCTGATGGTGAGAACTGCCGCCCATAGACTGAATGTTACTAAACTACCCTTAGGGAGGGAAAGGAGAAGGTAGAGGACTAAGGAAGGAATTGGGCCTCCTGCGCGCCACACTCACCGAATGCAAATAGTATGGCATACTACTAATTAACTTCAATATTCTGTGGGGGGATGGTACTGCCCCGATCGTAGTGACCCATTCATGCAGGCATGCCATCGAGACACTAGGTATTACCTATTAAAAGTAGAGTACAAGGCCTGTATTGTGGGGATCTTCACAATAATAAAATTTACGTACGCAATATTAATTATTATGATATTTTCCAAAATGATTTCAATACTTGTATTACGGTAATTTTAGGGATAAACTTATAAATCGTTATAAATTTTAGGTACAGTGAAAGAAAAATACAATTTCAAGCGGGATTTAAACGTGCGTCTCTCCTGTTAATGCCTATCCAAGATCTAGTTCTTCTCTAAATTTCTCTTCCACATTCTACGTCTTAAGGTGACATCGGCAACATCTATTCCTATGACCTTCAACCGACACGGTTTACTTTACAGTAGTTCAACGTCGAACTAGTCATCTCTCGTTACAATGCATTCCATCATCATCATCATTATCATATTAGCCAAATAAGGCCCACTGCTGAAAAAAGATTTGCCACAACGACCGGCTATATGCCGCCTGCATGCAATGACTCCCAACGATCTTTACCAGGTCGTCTATCCTCGTTGGAGGTCATCCCACACTGCGTTTTATTAATGCCAAAATTGATTTAAAAATCTTATAAAGTATTTTCACTGAATACGTAAATTAAATACAAACTGGTTTTCTTACGTCATCGTAACCAACTTCCGTCCTGTATATACATAAACGGCTAATATTATCGATTGAAACAAGCTTGTAATTAAAGGCAAGTTCTCACAAACGGCCCTAGACTGTTCTAGAAACCGTCGGTCGTTGTATTATGGGTATCGATTACGATCTATTTTTGTCTTGCAACATGAATGCTACATGCACGTCGTACTAGTTCTGTGACATTTGTAAATTGGTTTCATTTCTATTGGAACGAAGATCAATATACAATGTACTAGTAAATATACGAGTAAATGTTAAAATTATAGGTAATACAAAAAAAATTAAAACCTCCGACAATTGCATTATATCTCGACCGACTTTCATCAAACATAGCTAAAAACACTCCACAAATTCACCTTTCAAACAAAAAAAACACACACGCACACACCTATAAAGCGTCCTGAAATTGATCAAATTTTTCTCAAATTTACGTGTTTGTCAAATTACTAAATTTGGTCGTTTACAGGGCGCTTAACAGCCCGTCGGTTATGCGTCGCGGGTTAAACACTGATTCTCCTAGAAAAACTTTCACCCCGCCGTTTCCAAATGTGAAAATTTAAAAACCCTGAAACACGTTATATGTCAATAATATGGTTTTCTCAACTTGCTACTTATTTCCACAAGAATATAATACTATTATGTTCATAATAATAAGTAGTTATAATTAAAATTTTCAATTTCCTTCCTTTAAAAATATTGATTACAAACTTTCAACTCCCGTTGCCCTCCTTACAATGTGAATCTCCAAAAACTTTGAAACACGTCATTATTTTATTTAAAGTCAGTATCTATACCTAATTCATTAAGGCGAAAATATAAAAAATATTTTATTTAGTGTTTAAGTTTCTAAAAATCCATCTTACCAGATGCTTTCGTATATCAAACGATAGACGTTTGTATGTACGAACGTTGTATGAATTATCTAGAGTTCGTCCGTCGTCAGCTAGTCGCTAATAGATCTCATTAATCCCAAACATTATTGATATATCTACGTGGCTTTGGCTATCAATGCAACGCTTAACGACGCTATTAGCTTCGCTCATCTTGATTTATTTATTCTTTCACGACAATCATCATCATTCGTATAATATGAAAAATATTAAATATCCCATGACTGCCTCATTAGTCTAGTGGTCCTAAGTGCGACTGCTACGCTAGAGGTCCTGGGTTCGATCCCCAGGTCGAGCAAAGTGTTATTGCGTTTTTCTATGAAATTCCCATTAGCAGCTCGGAGTCTGGATTTGTGCCCGGTTATTGGCAATAGGCTCGCCCCCTATTACATGGGACCTAAACATACCGGCGAAATGTGGGTGTACATTAGTACACCTCTGCCTAACCCTTCGGGGAATACAGGCGTGATGGTATGCATTAAATATCCCACTTGCTTGGTGGAAAAACTGGGTTTGCCTCGCTGGCGAACACCCTTACGTCAGAATCTATCGTTTGTGTTCTGTGAGAGCCATTCCCTCGTCTCAGTTCAAGAGTAGGTGCAGGTTATCAAAGCTGATATGGCCCTTTTTTTCAAAAAACCTTTTTTTAAAAGAGACCATGATTGAGTTTGTTTCGGCGTTTCTTATCTGGGGTCATCAGATAGGAAAGGCGCTTTACTTTATGTACTATTTGTTGTATTACTTTATCACCACTGAGTCGTGAGAAAACCGGTATGTCTTAGAAACAAAACATTTTAAGACATCTACCAACCTGCACTGGGCCCGCGTGATGGATTATGGCCTTCAAGCAACACGGAAAGGGAGAAGCCATCCGTAGCGTTCCCCTCTGCCAAAGTACAAGCCCAAATGGGCATATGCATTTAATAAAATGGGGTTGCCGCTCGAATTTTTACTAAACCAAGTCTAGCCGCGTGAGTGAACCCAGCGGTCCTCAAAATGCCAAATTGTTCGGTTTTCTGCTGCAAAAAGAGGTCTGGAACATCAAATCTATTAAAAGATGGTATTACATTTCACATGTAAATAAATCTTTACCGTATTTTTCTATTTAATTACATTTAAACACCAAATTCGTGTATTCTATTTTAAATTATTATCAGATTTATGTACCAACATCGAGTCCGATCGCCCGTACAAAATATGGATCGGTCGAGCGATAAATCCGAATTCTTGCCGATGAACAATTTAGGGAGATGGGACTGACATGTATTGTTTATAAAAGTCCCTAAATTAAATAAAGAGAAAAAAAAAATAAAAAAAAAATTGGGAGGTTACCTACGTTGAACCAAACACGTAAGCGCCATGAATTTTACGGCGCTTTCGACCTTTCTTATTAGCAAGAGCCTTAACTTAAAAAGCGTCTTAGCGCTGCATGTTTTTCGTCTGGTTAGACGGCTATTTGCTGTTTCGGCGCTGTGCAAGGCTTGTTGGTATAGTTTAATTTTGTATGTGTTAGTGTGGTCATTACAGTTTTAGTTTTGTATATGGAACTGCGCTTGTGTGCACATTTCCCCCCGCAAAAAATGGCAGAACTATTTGGTCGGTAATATATCGCTAAGGTTACTCCCTACCGTGTTGCTCGAAGATTATGGCTAACTCCCTCTTACCAAGAGGAGGCCTGTGTGAAAATTAAAGACCGATTATACTGCCGATTTTTTTCAGAATACAGGCGTCATGGTATGTATGCCATCTAAAGCTTAATTTCAGTAAAAAAATCAAAGAGAACTTTTATATATCTTCTGTGTCATAACAACACAGGCCGTTCACGATGGACGTTGGGCGTTAATTTTGAGCATTTTTCATTTACGCCTAAGTATCTAAAGTATCACTTCACTCTTTATCACGGTCACAAAAAAACATAAAATCGCCGAATGGACATTATTTATGGAAATAAAAAACGATAACGACTGCGATAGTATAGCGACTACTACGCCTGAGGTCCTGTATTCGATTCCCAGGCCTCGAGCCAAATGTTACTAGGTTCTTCTATGAAATTCTCAGTAGCAGTTTGGAGTATTATTTGAAATTAAAGATGAAATAAGGGTCATTATCATCATCATTATCATATATCGGTCCAAACAGGTCCACTGCTAAACGGTGAAAGAAAATATCGAGAGGAAACCTGCATTTCTGAGAGATTTTCTTCGCAGCGTGTGATGTGTGCCATTCGCATTTTTCATCTCGTCTTAAACGGCTTGACCGATCTTGATAAATTGTATTCGTACTTTTTCGGTAAAATGGATAATTCTTATCTGTAGCTGGACACGATAGGTGACGCTGTTGTCAACATCAGATGCAAGTGTAAAGGCCAGTTTACTGTAAAACATTGATCGAGTGAACCTCCAAACGTGTTAAGTAAAAGTTTTTACAACTGGAGCAAGGGTCGTTATAACTGGCACTTTGGAAGTACGTTCGACGAAAATTACCACTTTTTGTTGATAAATGTTCCCTCCGCCCCCAGGCTGCTGTTTATGTGGCCATTAACTTGAAATACTTACTTATTAATGAGTAATCTGTTATAATTACAATTATTGTTACATCTAGGACGTGGCAGTGTTTGCTGGTAAATGTTAGAAATGTCGCCGAGCGCACATGTGGCAAAATAAATGTGTTCAGTTTAGTTTCGTTAATCACACCAATATATTAGGTATAACACCGATGTTACATTTTAGGCGTTATTAATATAACTGTTATTGTTGTATTTGATTTAAGTAGCAGTACTCGTAAATGGCTGCCTCGTTGGTCTAGTGGTCCGAATCGCGACTGCTACGCTAGAGGTCTTGGGTTCGATCCCCAGGTCGAGCAAAGTGTTATTGAGTTTTTCTATGAAATTCTCAGTAGCAGCTCGGAGTCTGGATTTGTGCCCGGTGAATGGCAATAGGTTCGCCCCCTATTACATGGGACCCAAACATACTGGCGAACTGTGGGTGTACATTAAGTACACCTCTGCCTAACCCTTCGGGGAATACAGGCGTGATGGTATGTACTCGTAAATGGCGCGTGTATATGATAAGATGTATGAATGTGAATCAAGCTAAAGAGATATGTAAGAGTCGTAGCAAGTATATTATACATAATATATTTTACTTAACGAACCCCACAGACGTGGTACTGTCCGAACGTTGGAACTACCGGGTCCATTTGTCCGGTTCCACTCAAAACCATATACCCACACAGACGCACATTTTCATCAAAATCGGTTTAATCGTTTAGGAGGTCTTCAATATGATTTCGATATCAAATTAAAATAAATACAAACATTTTTTTTGTATTTACCTACCGATTTTTTTTAAAACCATCAAGACTATCAAACGATCTATTCGTTTGATAGTCTTAATGCTAAGCTTCAAACAAAATGCATTTAAATTCTTAGACTAAACGTATTTGAACGCCGTGCGTTTAGTTTTTACTGCAAGTAGGTTGTTGAACGTAACCGTACATATACGAGGCATGTTAGTGGCTACTAAAAGGAAGTTTACTTGCGAAAACAGGTTTTAAATTTTTAATTGTAGACCAGTAACAGGTCGCTAGTCATCACGTAAGAACGCCATAATACTTTAACCCAACATAACCCTCGACTCCCGTTGATGTTAAACTTTTTACTTATACTTAAGTACTGAGTCTTTGTACTCACGGCCACACATCAAGCTATACAAAACCAATAAAGGCTGACCTCGCATTGTAAAGGGTTATAGTACAAAGCGAGGCTAGGGTATACTGGATTTGTATAGCTTGATGTGTAGCCGTGCGTACTCACTTGAAAAAACTATCATCCTCCTAGCCTTTTCCCAACTATACAAAAGAGTAGTATATAGTTAGCGTTTGAGATATTACACGAAACGACTGCCATAAGATCTCTTCATCCCAATTTCTGGGCTTTTAATTGCCGCTAACGATTGTCATAGATGTTTGTATAACAAGTGGGGCCGGCTTTACATGCTCTCCGAGGCACGGAGGTTAATATACATATAATAAAGTTCAGTGATCCTAAGCGTAACCGCTACGCTAGAGAACTTGGGCTCGATTCGAGGTCGTGCAAAGTGGTAGTTATTAAAAGGTTTTCTATGAAATTTTCAGTAGCAGCTCGGAGTTTGGATATGTGCCTGATGAATGGCAATAGGCTCGCCCCCTATGGGACCTAAAAATGTCGGCAAATTGTGGGTGTAAACCTCTGCCTAACCGAATACAGGCGTGATTGTATGTTTATGCATAAAGTCTCGGAGGGTAAAAAAAACTTGTTTTTTTAGGATGTGGATGGATAATAATCAGCGCTCCAAGTCGTCTATTTCATTGTGTCAAGTGCAATGGTATCAGATTCTTTTCTTTGCTGCACTTCGAAACTAGACCTTGTGTCGAGAGACTTTAAAACTAGTGTGTAAAAGCAAATTTGGGCAATCGTTCCCAATCAACATGAAGATTATAACCAGTCCTTTGTCGTCTCGCTGTACCTAAAACCGCTCGGCAATCGTTAGGTACACCAAAATATTGAATGGCCGGCTACTATCACCTTTTAGGAGGCCCAGTTGAGCCCTAGTCCATCCATCCGTGCGCGTAATCGGATTACTATGCATCCACCATGGCTGTAAATGTCAACAGCAGAGGTATATTGGTCTGTAGTTTACAATTGCGCATGGTTTTATATATGACAACGTTACTGCTCGGATTTTTTGATGTGTACACTTTATTTGTGTGCGTTTGCAGTAGATATTTTTTTTGTGGCAATTGAGCCGATTGCGGCTATTCTGCCAGTGTCGCGTTGAGACGGCGACTCGCTAAAGACCACCGTCGAGCTTTTGACTTCGTGGTAGATGTTAGTCTTAGCAGTTAAAATTTAAGATCGTTTTCATTTATAAATGTAGCCAAAATATTTATTAATTTAGGAGAGAAGTGGGAGATAAGGGAATGAAAATTGGTTGGGAGAGGGATGTTACACTTGGGAATTTTTCGATAAAGGTCAAAAGATTTGCTGTATAAGGAGCAAGAAAAGAAATTATGGTCTACAGTGCCGTGCCGCAAGACCACACTCGCACAGGGAACTATCCCGAACATGGATCTTATTCAGGAACACTGAGCTACAACAATGTCCGAGTCTCAGTCTACAGAGTGACCAAACAGTTCTCTTCGACAGTTTAGGGCATTTAAAGAACCAAGGCCTGCGTTGGATATCGGGTTGTATAGCTGCATAGTATTTGCCCTTGGTTAAAGAGGTCGTCTTGCAGTAAATATTGTACCTTGGTAATGGAATGTCAAACTGTGTTGACATTGACATTGCTTTGTCACAAAAATGACAGAATTTGACGAATCTATTGGCGTTCAAAGCGTCTTTATTGACGCTATAAATGTTTTCTATATAGGTTTTGTGTCTGATTAATGGCAGTCGAATAGCTTCCAATTACCCTAAATCATATGGAACCAAAAACATACCCTTAGGTATACCTCTGCCCAACCCTTTGGAGAATTCAAGCGAGATAGGTGGTATAAATAATATGTAATTTTGTATAGCCTGCTGATCGTTATTATTCTGGAGTTGTAATTGCAATCCCATACAAACAAATTCACATTCGTATAAAAATGTTCATAATAAAAATAGAACAGCTTCATATTTTATTTTATAATACAAACTACTGGGTACTATGAATGGCAAAAATTCTTATACTTTTTTTTAATCCACTATTAATGAGGAAAAGTTTTCAGTTAGAACTTATGCAAACTTTACGGAACAGACTTAAATTCAAAAGGTGCATTTGAAATAGTACTTTTCAAGTCAATTCTTAGTTAGTTATAGACTAAATAATCTATTTAATTAACAGCATCTCCGTAGTTTTCAAACTCCTTTGGTTCGTTCAGACATTAAAGTAGAAAATGAATTAATATAGCTAATTAAATTTGTTGCATGTAAATGTTTTACATTTAAGTTACGTGTTAAGCAGGCGGTTTCACCTTAATAATGCCATTGATAAAAGTAGTGATATGACCAAGGCCTCTATGAATTTTCATAATCATGTTACGCACATGATTAAGAAAATTCGGAGATGTGTGCCTTTAATAATTAATTATCACTCGCTTAAAACGGTGAAGGAAGACATCGTGAGGAGACCTGCAGGCCTGAGTGATTTCTCGATTCTCGATGGCTTGTGAAGTCTTTTTCTATGGAATAATTCGGCAAACGAGCAGGCGAGCCACTTAATGATAAGTAGTCATCGCCGCCCATGGAAATCTGCAATACTTAAGGAGTTGCAGTTACGTTGCCGAGCCAAGGAAGAGGACTTAGGGGGGAATTGGGCCTCCGGCACACCAGACTCACCGTACGAAACGCAAGTATGCATAAGGAAACCTATGAGGAGCTCTTTGTTCAGCAGTTGACATCCTTCCAGTCCAATATGATGGCGATAATAATACGAAACAAAAAAAACTCATTTATTTCTATTTCTAATATTGCGCTCCAAGTAAAAATTACCCATGTTGACTATAAGAAATTATTCAATGAAAAGCGATGGACCAGTAACTATGCTACTTATGTACTATAAAAATCCTTTCTTGAAGCGATAGCATGTTAAGTACGGACGTGACGTTCAAACTGTGCCAAAATACTCTTTGTCGATGTCGTTCGACGCTCTGATTGGTTCATAAAGGGAAAGTACGCTCAATTTGTTCACCATAATATTATATAGTAGTAGTGTTTGTGTTAAAACATTACAAACATACATACAAAAACATAAATGTTTCCTCTTTATTTTTATAATATTAGTTTAGATGTACGTTAAAGGACGTTTTAAGAAATATCTTTATTTTTTGTAAACCAGTATGTAAAGGTCTGAATATAATCAAAGACAACAGCGAAACTGACATGAAAAGCGTAATTTAAATCCTATTTCAGATTTGTAAGGAATATAAATTGTTTTGTACCATTTCTGACAGATGATTTAAATCGTAAGTAGGTATTGAAAACGTCGAGGTATTGTACCTTTGAGTAATTATTATAAATAAATGTTCTAACTTTGAAAAGTTGGGCCATTTATTATATTTTAATATAGATAAACATTCCATTGTGACTAAAATTTGTCTTTGTTCCCAAAATCAATAAATAGCTTAGGTATTTATTTGAGATTGCTTTACTCGTCATCTTCCTAACCTTTTCCCAATTATATTAGGGTCACTATCCAGTCTGACCAGATGCGGCTGAATATCATCATTTTATACAATGAGACTGCCAACAGACCTCCGCAGCCCTATTTCTGGGCAACACCGATATTCTGGATATCTTGGATAGATTGGTTGTCAGGCTTTTTGGGCTTCTGCCTACCACTGATTCTGATTGTCATACGTGTTCGTATTACAATTGGAACCGACGTGTACGCAAGGATAGCTCATTACTGATGGAACATTAAATTAAAGAAGTGGACGGTAATAATGAATGCAATATGACAACGTAATAATTAGTACAACGGCCGACGGAAACGGGGTATATAAGACTAAGTGAATGCGCGAGCGCGGCCGTGCGTGGATGTGGGTAACAGCTGACTGCTGATGCGAGTGTGGAATGCGTCGTAGTGATGTAACTGTTGAGGTGAACAACTCAACAGACGACTTCAAGTGCTTTCCGAGCTCGATGTGTTAAAAATGTTCACCCATCCACTGCAAGCAGCAGCAGCAGCTTAACCTTGCAGAGTTGTTGATCAATACAGCAAGCAGCACCAAACGTGCAGTCACAGTTCACACTATTGCACGCCGACTGCAATTGAACTGCACTCGGACTGCACGTTTGGTTTGCAGTTCTATAGCAGTCGTGTCAACTGCATTCAAACTGCATCCGAACTGCAATTTGCAGTTTGATTGCAGTTGAAATGCGGTCCGTCTGTTTAGAGCCTATATCACAGAATGGGATGATGATGAAAACATAAAGCAACCATTTGTTATATACTCTCATCTCAACAAACCGTCAAAACTTTTTAACCACGCCACGTAAGTGTTCAACTATTTAACGCGAAACACTCAGTACAAAATCTACTTACGCCAAAGAATATTAGCGTTGAAATTTATGCTTTCAACACCATCGATTATTCAGCGTATATGTACAACATATTCTGCCAAGACTGGGGACGTTCATTTACATGTTAATGGTACGCGTGTACGGAGCTTGGAGTGCGGTACCTTTAGTGAGAGATAGTGTTCGTGGCGCACTCTTTGTCCCAACACCCAGCTGAGGGGTTAATCACTCTATTGTTGGGTTGGAGTATGTTTTGGCTGATGTACCTATGGCTTACGTAAGGTGGGAGTAAGGTGTTTTTGGAAATTGCAATCAGTGTGTTTTGTGTTTCATATTATGTAAATACAAATATGGGTTAGATATACCAGTTCATACCTACATGATTATATATTATATCTATTAGTGTTAAAGAATTGTTTCATTTATTCACACCACATATTTAATTAAAAAAGATAAATTGAACATGCTTAACTTATTCTAATCAACTATACACAATACGAAAATAAATTGTCAGGCCCAGGCGTTTTCTGACAAAAAACGGAATAGCTTTTTTGAAAATCTGTTCCGTTTTTTGTCAGAGAAACTCAATATCTATAAAAAATCTTTAACTGGTTTTGGGAAGGACATTTCCCAGCAGTGAGACACAAAGGAACCATATATAATATCTTCAGCCTAATCTCTCTCGTTCTGAAAAGAGATCTGTACCAAGCAGTGTAACAATGTAATGGGTGACGATGCACATGACTTTGAAAAATCTTGACGTGCCTTGGATTAGACCTTGAGACCTCTGACTTTGCAGCCCAATAATCATATCACTAGGCTATCTCTGCTCACATAATATACGGTGAATATCTGGCCGGACTCTGATATGTTCAACAGCCCATTTAAATGTAATTTATTTTCCTATGTGACATACTTAGTTAACGCCACGTCGTCTACGGAAATTAATTTCTCTAGCAATTTGCTCCTGCTGTATGTACTCGTAAATGTCCAATGCTTAACTTGGAACTTCCTTCTAGATTGAAATATGCATCGTCACACTAGTGTCTTTAAAATTAATTTATAAATTAGGTAAACGGATTAGACTGACTTGCTCCTGAATTGGAATTGGGAGAGACCCTTGGCCCAGCATTGGAACAGTAAGGGTTAAATAAAAACAGGAGCCAAGACAAGATAAAACCCGTTCGCAAATCGTCGAAAACATCAACATATACCTCATCATCATCATCATCATCAACCCACTACATTGTCCCACTGCTGGGCACGGGTCTCCTCTCAGAATGAGGTAATTATTAATGAGGGATTAGGCTATAGTCCACCACGTTAGCCTACTGCGGGTTGGCAGACTTCACATGCCGACAAGAAAATCTCTTAGGCATGCAGGCTTCCTCACGATGTTTTCCTTCACCGTTTAAGCGCGTGATAATTAATTATTAATACGCACATGACTTCGAAAAGACAGAGGTCCGTGCCTTGGATTCGAACTCGAGACCTTTGACTTGGCAGTCCAATGAACATATCACAAGGCTATCACTGCACTCAACATATAACCTACACAACAAAAAACAGTTGAATAGAAAACGTCCTTGATTTATGTCGATTAAAAAAGTATAACGTTCTTCTACAATATATAATAATACTTCGTATATTTAGTAATGAGTCAGTAGGTACAATAGCAAGAATTTCTCTTCTCTCAAAAGATTGCGATGGCGAATGACGGGGTTGCAGTAATAATCTCATTATTATAACGCGATGGCAGGCAGATTGATTATCACCATATGATATATTATTACGATGATACGCAATCCCCTCGATATCGTCCCCATCGGATATCAAAATGATGGCACCTTATCACTTTCGGTGGGGGTCGCAAAATTATTCCCCAATAGCCCAATAGATATTAGATAATAATACGAAGGCTCTATACAACTTGATTCCTACCGACTTTCCTTTGTTTTGATTTCCTTGCTTATTATTATTAGATTCTATTTAAGTATGGAGCCACTTGGTATTTACAGATATTAATATAATCTACTGAATTCGCCAAAGAAATTATGTTGAAGCCTAAAATTTTTTTGTGTTTATTTCGGATAGAGATTCTATTGCCATTAAGTTACAAATCCAAAAATGAGCTGCTACTGAAAGTTTTATAGATAACTTTTGATATAAAATCCACATCCCATCTCAAAGTATTCTAAAAGAACACACCATTCAGCCAATAAAATGAAATAAAACATTTGATTTTTCTTACAATTTCTTCAAGCTTACGACGCACTAAACATTTGAAGACGCATTTCCCCTCATTTCGCATTAACCACATCATAATAATATTTTTCTTATATCACTTGGGAGAAAGAAAGCCTCTAAACATCGAGAGAGCAGCGCAAATCGCTTTAGTGGTCGTGAGAACGCCTAAAAAAACAACTTCGCCTTCTTGTATCAAGTAAAGATAACAGAACCATACCATAAAAATAAATACGCTACATACGAATACATTTTGCGATAATAATTCATTTTTATTGTATCTTGCACGCTGTTTGCCGTATTTATAGCTCATCTAAGTGTAGTACTTCACCTGTATAAAATATAATGTACAGGGTGTTGTTAATAGGTCGTATTTTTACACGCCGATTGTAGCCGACTGGTGGCGTACTGTTAAGGAGGATATTAACGCAACTATTGTACTTATAAGAAGCAATATTTCTTTGTTATGTGTGTTCGGTATTTTTTGTTAAGGCTCGTGGCTATTATATATGTAACTGCGCTGATGAATTCATTCATCGGCGTCGGTTATCATACGAATACCTATGACAATCAGTGGTAGTCAGATATCTGAAATGCCTGACAGACCTCAGGTATAATAAATATCTTTATTTCCCAAATAATACAGAATAAAGTTGTTTAAAACATTCGGATGCTTTAGAGATGTGTGCACAATAGATTAAACTCTGTATCTTAAGAGATAGCTATTGCCCAGAATTTGGTTATCCGATAGCAACCTCTTCTTTTAAAATACTGATATTTAATCGCATCTGCTGAGACTGTAAACCGAACCTTACATAATTATGATTGGGAAAAGGCTAGGTGGAGGATCAATGTGTGTTATTTTAGTGTGTACAATGTTTTAATGAGAAAATTATTTATTTATTAATAAGGTACATCAACAATATACATACGAAACTTTTTTTTTAAATTAATGACTGTGATAGAAATCTTGTATGTATATCTGTAAATTACAAATTTGAATAGGTTCATCACTATGGTTTCCGAATGTTCAATATATGAATTGAAAATCAAATAAATTGACGAATTCTACGAATTAATTATATTACATTATGTAATGTTTATAATGGATGAAAGCTTCAAAGGTTTATAATTAACTTAATAACTGTCTGTTTCTGTTTCTCTATGAAAGTAAATTACAAATTATTGCCTCGAAATCAGAAATCTTATGTTATTATACTATTCACCTACTTCATTAAATACACACATGTAACTACGCTGTTTACTCACGAGTTATTGACAGCCTTCGTAAACTAACTAACTATCAACATAAACCTTATAGCCGAGCCATAAGGTTCGTATTCATATGATTTACAGCCGAAAGTTTTAGGATATGTGGACGTCTGTGTGATCGTTTGGAAGGGGGCAAGTGCTTCTGACAGTGGGTCGATTAGCGCACGGGACATGGGTTCAAAGACTGGCGATAACTTAGCGAGGTATCCTGAATTATGGTCATGTTAGGGCAGGCCCACACAGCGCCAGTGATAAAACGCCATATTTGAATTTGATTACGAGAATATTTGCATAGTATGAGTCCATTTTTTATTCATTAGTGTTGTAAGAATCGTTGATTTTCAATATTACACTCTTCGATGTGTTTAAAACTGAAAAACTCAAGTTTGAGATAATTTGCTACAATTTTTACAATCTGAAAATGACTTCTAAGTATATCATTGTTTTAAAATATGATTCTAAAGACAAAAGATGGCGTGGAAAGGTTCACTCTAAATAAATTATACACATACATATATGTATGCATGTACATACCGTCACACTTGTATTCTCTAAAGAGTTAGGTAGAGAGGTACTAATGTACACCCACACTTCGCCGGTATATTTAGTTCCCATGTAATAAGGGATAACCTATTACCATTACCCGGCCAGAAATCCAAACTCCAAGGTACTACTGAGAATAAAAAGCACCACTATGCTTGACCTGGCAACCAAACCCAGAACCTCTAGTATAGCAGTCGCGCTTAGGACTACTAGACTAATGACGCAGTAAGCTAATGAAAAGACTGAAATCGGTTCAAAACCGATTCATATATTGTGGTTGAATGTATCACTTACTTTGTGGGTATTAGTCCTAACTCCTTAGTTTATGTAAGTAGCTTCCAGGTACTAAGTTTTGAGTATAGGTACTGTCATTAAACTAATAATGTTTTGTCGTCAACTACATGCAAGTTCGGTGATTATACCTCCAAGGTATATTGTGGAGCAGACCTTATGGGAGGCGTATTTTCAACATTGAATTTAAATGGTTTGTGATACAATATAAATTATATTAGGTTACTTTAGTGAACGTAAAATACGACCGCGGGCTGGATTCGAACCTGCGTCTTCTGGTTAAGTACACCAGACGCTATGACCGCTAAGCCACCGCGACTCCCACCCGCCATGTCGAAATTTGCCTTCACATTTTTAATTTACGTCTTTGAGGCGACGTCAGTGACATCTGTTGAAATTATATTGTCATAAAATGCAACGTTCTTAAAAAATGCCTGTATTCCCGGTATATTAAACAGAGGTATACTTGTTGTACACATTGTACACCCAAAGTTCGCTGGTATGTTTTTAGGTTCCTTGTAATAGGGGGCAATTACCATTCACCGAACACATATCCATTTTCCGAGCTGCTACTGAGAATTTCATAGAAAAACCTAATAACACTTTGTTAGACCTGGGAATCGAACCCAAGACCTCTAGCATAGCAGTCACGCTTAGGACCAATAGACAAATGAGGCACTTAAAAATATCATAGTTCTTAAGGTGACGTTAAGTATCCAACTGTACGATGCATAAAGTTTTTTTTGTATTTATATAATCGTAACTACGTCCAAATAATGAATAAATAATAAATAACGTACAATGTTTTAAAGTAATTTCCAACCAAAAGGATTTTCAAAATAAATTCGCACCAATCACAAGTAAATACGACTCATGTAGCTCAAATAGGTGTACATTACAAAGATATTTTAATGCACTCATTACCTGCACATGCTGCCATAGCCCCATTTTATGCCATTGTAACACGTTTCCATCAAAACTATCTACTTGTTGAGCAAATAATCATAAAGCGCGCGTTTTACCGTCGTCGCGTCGCGCATCGTAGCGTTTTGTCGCAATTTTACGCGCGACGTAACTGCGCGACATCGGGAGAATGTAATTAAAGCCACTGTTCGCGTACAAACTGTTGCAACTCTTCAATTGCGTCTTACTTTGTCGCGTAAGTGTTGCGATTATTTTTGTTACGGCGTAAAAGGTTGATGGAGGCGTATGTGATCCTGTGTAGTCTTTGTCCTCGTAAGTAGTCATATTTTTGAAAAATGTCTTTATAAGCCGTTAATTTTGAGATCTTACTTTGTATTTCTTAATACGTCAACAAACAAAGCAGACACATCATCCTGCAAATTCCCACTTAAGGAACAAAAGAATGACAAAACAAAGCTTCGCTTAGCTTCAAGATCCACCAGAACCTAGAAAATACAAATCTATTTTAATATGCATTTAGAAGTGAGTATAAAAAATCTCTAATCGTTGTATCTTTATATATTACAAATTTTCCATTGTTAAGCAGAATGTATACATTAACAATCATATTGTACGATAGATATAATATGGACAAGCCTATCCAATTAAGTTTACCCGACCGTTCATTACCTGACGAAACATTGCACTAGAGAAATTCATTAACTCTGCCAGTGACGTATCGGTGGTATTGCTTGAACATTTGTCAAATACATGTGTCGCAAACCCTCATATATCTGGGACATTGTATTGTAATTAAACGTACTCCATTGAACGTTATGTTAGGAGTAAACGCGAAACAATGTTACAGTGATTCTGTTAGCGAGATATGTACAGCGTAATAAATCTTTGAGCTGTTACGGCCACTGAATAGGCTGTGTTTGACATGTTTAAGTGTTTATTATTAAATAGGGTTTCTTGTTAACTAGTATAGGGCACTCGTATATTACTAGACTACAACTTACGTGACTGTACACAAGGCAACACTTCAAGCTACACAAAACTATTATAAGCTGGATTCACACTGTAAGGATGGTCTTTACAATGCAAGGTCAGCCTATACTGGATTTGTATAGCTTAGAACGTAGCCATGAGCCCGCTACAAATAAAATGTAAAGTTCGTATATTACTTTATCAAAATCTCGTTAAATTTTAATAATATTTTTTTAACTAAAGTTAATGTGAGATCCTATAAACACAGATCTGTGAAATTAAAAAAAATATTAGGTACAGTAGCCAGCACATCAAGTTATACAAAACTGTCAAATTTCTCCAAATGATTTTAAACCTAAATTGTTGACGATAATGTTCAAAATCAAGTTAAAAAAAAGATAAAATTTGACATTTTGTGGTTACTTGATGTGTTGGCCACTGTACATAAGAGTAGAATACTATTCACCACCTGTACCTACGTTAATAAACTGAAAACAATGGCTAAATGAATAAACACTTATAGTATGTACATAGCATTTGAAAAATTGTATGTACGAGTATATGAAAACATTCTCAACATACCAATACGGGGCTGTGACTATTACCACTAACCGGGCACTTACCTCTATCTTGGAATCGAACCCAGGATGGCAACTATACTATACTAATGATTATACAAGAGTGTACTTATATCCCATTATTCCACCTATTTTCAATCTTAAACCTCATTATACTGAACAACGAAGCTTTGTTTTACCGTCAAAAATGTGAAAAATACTTGGAATTACGTCATTAAACAAAACGTAAACCCCCATTACCGTGGGAGCCACAACAGACTTTAGTAAACACAACAAATTGAAATAATAACAAGTATAGTTGCAAACGACTTGTCTACACTGTCGTGAATTAGGTGCATTAGGCGACCAGCCCCGTAATACACTGTGACAATGCGTTTATCCGTGATTATGCACCACACCACTAACCTAACACACCTAAAAATCTACCTTAAGGCCTCAAAAATACAGCTGAATTCCACATCAAGTACAGCAGGTAGTTAGGGCCTCTTGCCGGTAATGTAGCCATGACTATTTGTAGCAAGAGATAACAGTACACGAGTTGGTAGTGGGACCTGTTGATGATAAGCGCCGTCGTCGATAAGGCCGTCTGCTGATGGACGGGCCCAACCAGAATTTCGGCGAATGCATATTTCATGAGTTGATTAAATAGTTCACGCTTTGAATTACACCGAACATACATATGTAGAAGGTATACATATTTATGTCAAGTCGGCACTGCAGTAGACCGCAGGCTGAAGTATATTTAGCATGCGTCGTGTTTTTTGTCACCTGAAATGGGTAAATGTTTTGCTTATTGCTCCAGTATGAAACCATTTTATATGAAAGAAAGAAAGATTTATTGGAAACACAACATATCATTGAATCAAGAACAATCACATATTGGTCTACAGTTAAGAGTATAAAAATATCTGTCAGAATAATTCTGTTCTTCATTGCATGATACTGGCAGAAACTGCTGAATGGAAGTTGATATAATATTATTGAGAGTTGAGACATTATTTGTTATACCTCATTTGCCCAGTAATTTCACTCCCACTAAAAGGGTATTTAAATCGGAACATAATATGTTAACATAACATACTATCACGCAAGTATTCCCCGAAGGGTTAGTCAGAGGTGTACCTAATAATGTACATCCACACTTCGCCTGTATGTTTAGGTCCTATGTTAAAGGCAATAGGGAGCGAGCCTATTGCCATTATCCGGGCAAAAATCTAATCTCTGAGCTGCTAGTTTTATGATTATATTGTTTTTCATAGAAAAACCCGATAACACTTTTCTCGACCTATTAATCGAACCCAGCAATAGGATGACTCTAGCGTAGCAGTGGCGCTAAGGACCACCAGTTAACACAACACATTAAGGTGGTACCACAACAGGCGTATTACACAGCAAAATTCTACGACCAGAAACAATTGCGCGGTGTTCGCCAGAATTCCCAGAACTTTGCCAAATCGAAGATAGGTCAGGTATATCTGATACAAGCGGCAGGACTGAAATGAACCTTGTGTAGTAGCTTCCAAGGTCCATTTTTCTAGTTCCAAGGCTTGCTAATAACGGTCATCCATCCAAGGACTAATTGACTTTACCTCAATCTATCAATCTAGTTATTATAGCAACGAACCCCTCTGAAAGTATAGGGCAATAATGAAGACGGAAACAGAATGTAAAAACAAATAACAGATCGCAACAGTGCCTATTAAAAAGTTTTTAATCACTGTCTTCGACGCCATGTTGTATCCGTGTACAATCGATTGCTTACTGGTAATCATTTATTATTGAAGTACAACGGCTATTTATAAACCGAACTCATTGTAACAAATCAAACGAATACTACCAACGCGACGTTTTAATACAACCTTATTAGTACTCCGCCTTCCTCATATTTTTATTGTTGTAATTCAACCACAAATGTGTAATATTTAATTACATACATACATATTGTCACGCCTGTCGCCCATGGGGGTAGGCAGAGACTTCCACTTGAAGAAGAACGACGAAGATTTCCACTTGCTACGATCCTGGCACACTACTTTCGCTTCATCTACATTCATTAATCTCTTCATGCATGACCGTCGGTTTAGGGTGCTCGGAACCTGGCCTTTAATTTAATTACCATTATAAAAAATATCATACTCGCAAACCCTTCTATTTATATATACCCGTATATTTTTGCTTATTAGAGAGTAATGTAGTATTCGGAAACCAACTAATTATCCTATTAATCTTATAAACCAATACATACAATAATATACTTACAGAAAACCATAACTGAATTATTCAATGTTATTTGTACCATTTAACTCTTTAGAAGTATCAGGAACGATATTTCAACTTGCGGTTCCAGTAAGAAGTACGGTGAAATACGGTCTAATTTGTGAAGGCACAATACCTCAACAACTGCTGTTAGTGGTAATCGATAAATCACAGCGATACCTTTTTCAGAACGAATGTTAAACCGATAAACATTCATCTTCAATACATAGTTGACTAAACGGCGCTTCTAAAAAAAGAAATACGGTCTCACTTGAACGTGCGATTGGTGCCCAGTTTGAACCCTACTGTGGAACTAAAAGTGAATGCCGAGTGAGTTTAAAATGAGTTCAACTTCATACTTACTGTAAAATGTTTTTAAAGAAAAATTTAAGTTTCAAAATCAAAAAAAGTTCTAAGAGTTTAACATACTTAGGTATTATATTAGCAATAACGATTTTTGTAGACTTTCGTAGCAATTCTGAATAAAGTAGGTAGTTGTTGGTTAATATGTAGAAGGTATACTATGAAGTCCAATCTAAGAGCTGTCATGAAGATAGACAACAAAAGAGACTGGTTTCAATATTTTAACCTCCTTGTTTAAAAATATATTCCACCGGATTTAAACTATTAGTTTGAAAAAAGAACAACGTGCTACGTCTCGCGCGTAGCGGTTTGCTACGAAGTTGTAAGGAGTTACTAATACGGGTTTGTTTCGAGTTGGATAATACTAACTTGGTAGATATAGTCGTGAAACTAAGTATAGAGTTTAACAGAAAGTGCTTTAATTATTAGACTGAACTCGTAATTATTATTTTTTCAATTCTCACTTAAGGCTGCAGTGATAGTCTAGTAATATGACCATTGTACTGCCAACTCAATCTTCCGAACTGCCGCTAGAATACTTAATAATCAAACAAGAAGCAAACTTAATAATCAAACAAGCTAGAATACTTAATAACAAAAGCAGGATGTAGTGTAGAATGTAATTTACCTGTTACTGTATCATCCTGCAAAATAAAGCGTCTACATAACAAGACTTTTATCACCAGAATGCCTAATAACCCCAAAAACTGAGCTTCAGAGGCCTGACTGCATTCGTTTCGTGTAAACTACTAAAACTCCTGCATCCAGTAATACTGAAAGTAGATTGAACATAGAAGGGGAAAAGCTAGATGTTCAAATTCTTTCTCATATTTTCTTCATTCATACAACATACGTGTATACAACCCAAATATCTTAAAAAAAGAACTATTTGTTCACAACGTGCGAATAGGAATTACTATTGTTTTTTGTATGAAATTCAACATTAGGAATGGGCAAGGAAGAAAATTACCTTATAAACTTTTACAAAAACCACGAGAACCGATAGTAGTGGCAGTCGTGAGTGAACCTCGTGTGCAATAGGTAAGCAATGAATAAACGGTCGGCCGGAGTGCGACCGATAAAAATGATATATGTACCAACGAGGACATAGCCTCCGCTACTTTGTTACTTGAACTCCAAAAACACAAAACGGTTTTAAAAACAGTATTTATTCATAAAAAACAGTGGTAACTGTGATTGGCTAGTGATATGACCATTGGACTGCGAAGTCTCTCGAGTTCGACTCCACACACCTCTGGATTTCTCTTCTCATAATTAATGATAACTCACTTAAAAAGTGAAGTAAATCATCGTGAGGAAACCTACATGCCTGAGAGATTATCTCGACGGGGCGTATGAAGGCTCGCCCGTATGTTTAGGTCCCATGTTATAGGGGTATTACATGGGACCTAAACATACCGGCGAACTGTGGGTGTGTGCATTAAGTACACCTTTGCTTAAACCTTCGGGGAATACAGGCGTGATGGTATGATAAATGTAATTCAGTTTATTCAGAAAAATGATAATACGGTTTTGCAGTTTTCAAAATGGATTTCAATTTTATTTTAGTTTATAAGATGAATGATTAATTAATATGCTTCGAAATTAAGCTGATATCATTCATGACATGACAGACAGGTGCATTTCAATATTTAAGTAGTTCAGTAAATACAATTAAAATGCTTTTTAATACACTGACGCAAACAATAGATTTTGCATTGTGTCTACAATATGGCGCTTGACGCTTGATAATTAATTTTCACACTCAGTCTCACTGAGACTCACTCGTCTGACTTAGGTTTAGGTTTAAAGACATTTATTTTCTTAAAAGATATACATATACATCACTTCCATAAGAATATAGTTTATAGAAAAATAAAAATAGTACAAAGTATAGACTTCCCAACATCACCCATCATACAACGGTCTAGAAATCTAACAGTGTCTTGTTTTCTTTTAGGTAAGAAGACGACATTTTTCTAGGTCATTGGGAAAAAAGAAAAGCGTCGGAAAGGAGCAATAAAAGTGTGTAGAATCGTAGCAAGTACCGTTCTGAAGAACCTGCCTACCCTATAGCAAGTCCAAACGTGAGTTTATTTGCTTACGTTTACGTTTTATATTGATTAAACAAATATTTATTTATTTATTTCAATACCACCATCATCCTAACAGGTTTTACCTAATGCGATAATAATGTGCATATGGAGTACACATTATTGTAGGTACATCTTATATAAAAGTAAATAAACAAATTTCACGCTCTCTCCGAACTCAAAGGCCCACAACATATTTATACCATGTGAATTATATTACAAGGAATTTACATAACGTCAAAAAGATTCCGCGATATTACGAATCCAAAGACGTCGCGTACTAACTTCCAAAGAAAAATAATTTGAATAATACATACTACATACGGGGAACGAACCCGAGACATTGCATAACGGAAAAAGCTGCACCATAATATCTGATCATGAATAACGTAACGCGATGCCAAAAACTAAAACAATAACAATTGAAACTTGTTTTCTTTACTGCGAAACGTCAAAAAAACTATTCGGGAAGTAAGTTTTGTAAGAAATAGAATCGAAACTTGAGGCGTGTTTTTTGTGTTCATTTCATATAAAAGAACTCAAATAATTACTTATTTTTGTATCGTACTCAAAAATCCATTATTGATACGAGTTAAATTTAGAAAAATACATACAGACCATCAGACAAATAAGTTTTAACACGTTTTTATTAGCTTCACTTGTAACTAACTAACAAACAATTTAATAAAATCTATGAAATCAACTCACAGTTAACCCTAAAAATACACAAAATTCCCAATGTTTCTGTAAGTCGTTTATTTTTGGCTAATGACGTCATGCGAGGTGGCACTTCCTGCCGATACCCGTGCCCACCGAAAGGTTGGATTTTCACGCATTATGGTGAATAGTTATGAAGCTGTGGAATGAAATACTATGGTCTAATGCGGAATTGATAACCGACGGACGACGGTAAATCCATTATCGATGATGTAATTTTGTTTATATAGGTTATATTATGAAGATGTCCAGATTATTTGGCATTTTTCTGCATACCTGATGTGCACCACATTTTGACTATGACTTTGAGGCTCTTTGAACCTATGCTTGAAATTTCAAGTGTAAAATAGTCATCGCCATTTCCAGAATTGACAATAGGAACAGTTTTAATGGGCAAAATTAAAGTATGTTTTTTTACGTTTTATTTTGCTGCATTTAATAGAGTCCCACTGCTGGGCACGAGTCTCCTTTCAGAACGGTAGGATTAGTCTATAGTCTACCGCGGTAGCCTGATACGTGGTGGACAGAATTCACACGGTTTCCTCACGCTGTTTTTTCTTCAACGTTGATAATTATTTATTAATACGCATATTATGACTTCGAAAATATGGGGGTCCGTGCCTTGGATTCGAACTCGAGGCCATGGACTTGGCAGTCTAATGATCAATTATTACTAGGCTATCACAGCTCTCCACATATAAGATCATGTATCTTACTCTACATTGAATCACAAATTGCAAATTACTACAAGGTTCTTTTCATAGCCTGTAAGTTTATTACAACTGATCATAATTTGTGAATACCACAAACATTGAAAACAATATGTTATTGGTTTTCGTGACTAGTATAAATATTCTTTGACTTTACCTGCAACAAAAGGGTACGCCATTGCGTGATCGATATCAAACAATATTACATCATATTATTCAAATTACTATCGGAAACTTCGCTTCATCGAATACATCGAAAAAGTCGTGTTCGCGTGTAATAAGGACTGATGATAAACAGCATCTGATTAGACAGGGAACTGACTCTCACATATTGTGAGAATAGTGTTATTGTGAAAAGGAATGTTAACTTAGCAAATTGACAGTTTTGGTCATCATTATTGCGTATGGCATTTGATCCAGTGTGGAACAAATCACTGTATCCAAATCTTTCAACCAGCTGGCGATATGTGAATCTGTGGACCTCTACCATTATCCACACTGCGATTGCAGAGCAACTTTCCATTTCCCATGTTGTAAAGGAAAACCAATATGGCAAGGCGCCACCGCTACGTGGTGGAAGTGCCTAAATCTCGCACGAAACGTTATGCGTCTACATTTATAGTGCGTACTGCTCTACTGTGGAACTCGTTACCGGAATCTTTGTTCCCTGGGACCTACAATTTGGGTGTCTTCAAGACGAGAGTGAATAGGTACCTTCTAGGCAAGCGCGCTCCATCGTAGACCACTTCGATGCTTAACATCAGGCATGTTGTGGTCAAGCGTAAGCCTATCACTGATAAAAAAAAAAACACAACTTCGCTGTTTCCCAGGTGGACACATTTGGTTAGGACCTTGCTATATACATTAATGGTTCATCATCACTTATTGTCTATACATTGGCTACCGGTCTTCTTTCAGAATGAGTATGGTTACACTAAATACTACTCTAGTCTTTCTCTCTAGGGGTCTTCCACCCCAGTTTTGTCTGCGTTCGAATATCTCAAGCACGCAGGTTTCCTTGTACCAACCACAGACATACCCCAATAAGCCTGAGAATACAATCTCCTTTTTCGCTTAAAATCGGGATCTCTACTCGAACTACTACGATGTGTTTTGCCCCATACATGAATAGATTTCTAAGGGTCTGAAACTACCCGTTCCTGTACTTACTGTAAGAAATTTCGTCAGCCAGGGTAGTTCCCATAGCCTAAAAAAAACCATCTGCTTATATTATAGGTTACCGTACAATTCGATGTTATGGTGGATTCAAACATTCGAAACGTACTAACCTTTTATACTTCCACCTAAAATTTCAAAATCTAAAGATCACAATAAAGTATAGTGAATACAAAAGACGTCGTAAGTTACCCTTATCGCCTTTCGTGCCCCGTTAGCCACGAGCCGGCAATTGATTCAACTGCTCCACAAGCAGAGATCTCGGGTAAACGCAGAGTTTTGAATATTATCATATTTTACCCTGTCAATTACAGGTGCTATGGTTTTATTTGCTCGTCTCGTGGCTATAAAAATTGTTGCAATTTTCTCTTGATTGTTTGCAAAGTAGTTTTGATGAAGGAAATAAATTGTTTAGCGCTTGTTTTGAGTGAGATTTAGTTGTGCTCTGTGCTAGACGTTGAAGTAAAACAATGTATTTGTTGTAAAGTCAGTAATATGAGTACAAAATACAGCAAAAAATTACAACATACCATCACGCCTGTATTTTTCGAAGGGTTAGGTAGAGGTGTACTAATGGACTTTAAAAGAGATCATGATTCCCTGAGTATATTTCGGCGTCTCTTTTTAGAGGTCGCCATATAGGAAATGCCAGTGCCATCTAGTAAAATAAAAGTTATCATTGACTTGTATAAGTGTCTTTAAAATACCTATTTACAAAAACATTACCCACATTTTATTATATTAATGGCTATTTATTATCCGAGCATAATTCCAAACTCCGGGCCGCTCTGATCTGATTTTACGCTCAGCAGCCGTCGCATGCATGCAGTATATAAGGCTCGTATTGGCTAAAAACCGCAATTGCCTTCTCTTGCCGTCTTCTTTCGTCACAACCATGAAAGGTTGTTGTCCAATCACCTTAAGTTTTTTTTACTCCTCGTGCTAAGCTAAATGCTTGAGTTACGAGTGGGTTTATGTCGGTACTGCAATGGCTGTGTTTCAAATCGGCATCTACATGATCGCAAGTCCAACGCCTTTACCATTAGGCTACCGCCGCGTCCATTAGCTTCCGATTGCAGGTTCATACCAGTGTCTATGGCAGGTCACAGGCCAAATCCTCTAGATTCTGGAATCTTCTACGCCCACAGCACACAGTAATAGTTAATTTGTTGAATTAACCTTGTTTAAGGTGAACTTAATAATCTATTTACATAGTGAGTCAAGTTTCCGTGACTGACTCAATGTTTAAATCCTTATTTTTGTAAATACAATTTGAACTTTTAAAGTCGTCACGAATATTGCGTAATCTGATTAAAATGTTTTAAAGGGTGACCTCTGCGTCCTAAGTTTGACTTCGAAAATACTTAAAGGTTACTCTTTTTTTAACTACGTGAAAATAGCAATGTCAAAGTTGCCCAAACAATGCTTAAAAACGATTGGTTTTTATCACATTTTTAGTCAGTTGATTAGTATTAAGTAACTTTATTCGAAGAAAATACTGATTTTGCTCACAAAGTCAGTACTTTTGTTAAGATCAATATCAAACGACAGGCATTGCAAGTTAATTTAATGATTAATACGCTAATTTGACAGTTTTTCTATGAAATTATCCGTAGCAGCTTGGAGTCTACATTTGTGCCCGGTTAATGGCAATAAATGGCCCCCATGCTATGCAACATGGGACTGCGAACTGTGGGTACCTGCTTAAACAATAATTGTATCTGCATACAAAATAAACTTCTTTAAAAGGAGAATATTTGTTTTTGATATACAAACAAATATATCATTTTAAAGAAGTTGGATAGAAATAACGTAATTGTTTGGCAAATAAAAACATAAAGACTGAAACGTAATGCCAGGACATTAAAGACGCAACGAATCGATCCGTTGCGGGGCATGACGCATTTACCTGAAGAACGACCCATAAGCGCTTCGGAAATGGTCGAGCCCACGAAAAGTATGACACGGGGAAAGGGAAGCGAACCTCGTAAGCCTTTTATGAAATCGTTAATGACCTTCTTGATGGGCCACAATGAACCTTTCCGTACTATTACACGATTTTTGTATGCTTTTTTAAGTGTTGTTACTGCATTGGGGATTCATAACATGCGTAACGGGGCAAATTGAGTGTGTATCGTCGAGTACTAAACGCTTTTACGTTTTAGTGAAAGCAAACCTTTAATTCGACGTAAAGTTAGCACGAATGTGAATTTTACTGGTATAAATCCATAATATACCATCACGCCCCGAAGGGAAAGAGGTGTACTTAATGTACACCCACAGTTCGCCGGTATGTTTAGGTCCCTAGTACTAGAGGGCGAGCCTATTGCTATTTACCGGCCACATATCCAAACTTATAAAAAATCTTAGCTAGAAAAACCCAATAACATTTCGCTCGACCTGAAAGTCGAAACCAAGACCTCTAGCGTAGCAGTCGCGCTTCGGACCACTAGACAAATGAGGCAGTTTTTGAAATTTCACATAAAATTGCTAGGCTTTTCATCGGTTCTGTATGAATTATGATAAACCTAGGAGTGCATGCTTGACTGGCCGGCTCCAAACTCTTCACCAATCACAAAGCCGAATTGAAACTGCAATTTCAACGAACCTTACAACAAAGCGGCGGTAGCCTAATGGCTAGGGCATCGGTCTTGCGATCATGTAGTTGCCGGTTCGTAACTCACCCATCGCACTACCGACGTGAATCCACTCGTAATACAAGTATTTAGCTTAGTCCGATGGGTTAAAAGAATATTAGTAATATGCGAACCACAATGCTAGTAAGCTTTTAATAAAAGGCAGTGAACTGTATGTGAATAGCGGCACCTCTATCTATCCCTTCGAAGACACAGGCGTGAGGATATGTTACGGTAAACAGTATTGATTCTAGAAGTTCAATTGGGTAGATTTGTTGGCTGGTTACAAATTCGGACGCATTTAAAGACCTTAATGTTTCAATTGTTTGTGCGACTGAGTTTAAAAGCTAAGCCTTGTTTACTGGGCCTTATTAGCATAAACAAAATTAAATAAATCCCCAGTGGTACTACTTTGAAATAAAGTATAGGTTCCTTTGACCTTTGTAGAGCGTATATATAGTTGGTGTATGCAAAAAAAATATTTTCAACTTCACAACGATATTTCTATAAACTTCACCGCGATATTTATGCCCACTATATCACTCTTCTGTTTTGAACTACGCCCAATTATTATAAAATAAATCCAAAATACTCCATTACTTATTATCGTAGATTAGCAGAAGTTTGCAATAGTTGGACACTGAAAATATGTTAAAGCAGTAAATGTCTTCTTGGAACGTATGCACGATACATGATCATAATAAATATCTATCAGGATAATCAGTTTAGATGATAAATGTATGTATGATTATGTATTCTCCAAAAAATCAAATTTACTTGCAGACGGAAGCTCGATCTTATCATGCATTCCTCAAACAAATGAACTTTATAGTGAAGTTCCATCTTAACTATCTTGTCTTTACCAAAAAGAAAATTATATCTAACAGAAGAATATTTCTTTGTCCGATTCCAAAACATGACAACCTTATATATTTATTTTTCAAAGAACACCAATAAAATGTAACAATAAGCGTAAACATAATAGTAATTCTAGGTATCAGAAAGCCAATAAAAGGTTTTCAATTCAATAAGAAATTGAATACATATAAAGTATTTTTGTGAACCAACCCTCACCAAGATAAACCTAACCGTCTAACCCACCTTTATTTGTTGCCATAAAATAAAAAATAATAAAGCCCGGTCTGGCAGGCACCACACTTGACATTCGCAAGTTTTAATTGCCACACTTGGCGGTAGGAGAGCGGTTTGAGTGGTCGCCCGTCAGGACTACTAAGCTAGCTTGCAAAAACTACAACATGTATACATTTAATTGAAAACACGCTGTAGAGAGCCGCAAATGGTGGTGTGCTGGTTTAGATTAAATAAGATCTGGGTATCACTGATTTTGTGTCACGTCGCTAATTAGTATTTAGTAGTTAGGGCGTCGTACTTGCGGTCATATGATTGCCGGTTCGAAACCCATCCATTGCACTACCGACGATGTAACACAAGCATTTACCTTAGCACGAGGGGCTAACATGATTACTAGTAAAATATGACTCACATTGCTAGTAAGGTTTTTTTAAAAAAATATATAAGGGTGGAGGCTTATGCCCTCCGCCGTTAAAAGCTGCGGGTGATTATGATAATGATTTTTATATATATTTTCAAGACAATTTACAAGACCACTCAAAGTACTCATGATTTAGAATTTTAGATTATCTATTCTATGGCGAACATAACATCCCATCACGCCTGTACTCCCTATGGGTTGGGCGAGGTGTTTTTTTTTTTATTTATAGGATAACTCGGCAAACGAGCAGGCGAGCTACCTGATGGTAAGTAGTCATCGCCACCCATGGACATCTGCAAAACCAAAGGAGTTGCAGATGCGTTGCCGAGCCTATTTAGGGAAAGGGAGGGGAAGGAGCATTATTTGGTATTTTTTCTAGGGTTTTATTCATTTATTCTGTAACATAAAAAAATGGGATTGATCTTTTGACTTACCTATTTAGTTATAAGAGATTTTCCTGGCGGTGTGCATAGTTCGCCAGTCTAGCACGCACTGAACAGTGGGTGCAGTATACCTAACCCCTCCCATATTGTAAGTTCAGCAATTATGCAGTAAATAGAATAATAATATTGAGCAGTAAGACATTGCTTATTCCATGATAAAACTAAATGCGAAAATAACTCCGTCTGTTTGTTACCTTTCAACGCCTTAACCGCTTAACAGATTTCGATAATATTTGACAAGGCTATAGATTGCATCCTAAGGACATAGGCTTTTATATCAAAAATTCCTTCGGAATGCAAGAGAAACCGTGGCAAACAGTTAGTAATGATATAGATTCACAAAGAAACCGCACATTACTAACCGGTCCGATTACCTTATCTACGTTACTACACGATACGACCACTGGGACTAACGGTTACGTTAGCATAAGGAAGATATTTAGTTTAGCGGCGGTAAGCAAATTAATAACAGGTGCTATCAAGGGTTTAATACCTGTAGTTAGCTGCTAAGATGTGGGGATTCCCCGTATGTGGCATGTTAATGTTTAAGAAGGTTCGATACGACATGAATGCCATTACTTTGAGATATAAATATGGGGACATATTTCACGAAACAAAAGTGAAGGCTAGTTCAGATTATGTGACTAAATTTATCGCAAGCATTTTTACATTGTTTTCTATACTCAAGTTATTAATAATTAATATATCTAACATCATTATCAAGAACTATATTTTTAAAGTAATAATATACGTCAGGTTCTTAATGAGCAAATTATCTAGTCTGTCTATTCTCATTAGTCTAGTGATCCTAAGTGAGTCACTGCTATGGTAGAGATCTTGGTTTTGATCCCCAGGTCGAGCAAACTATTATAGGGCTTTTCTATGAAGTTCCGAGCAGAAGCACTAAGTTTTAATTTGTGCCTAGGTGATGGCAATAGGCACGCCCACTATTACATGGGACCTAATAATACCGGTGAAATGTGGATGTATATCAGTACGCCTGTGCCTAGCCCTTTGGGGAATACAGGCGTGATGGTATGATGATATGTGCTTCTACTACAGTTTTATTAACAGTATATAGAAAACTTCTGCGAAACTTCATTTTCTCTCTGTATCTATTCAATAATGGAAAACAAACTCATCGTTTGCACCTGAATGACTTTGAATAACTTCAACGTTCGTTATCACTGACTGAAGTGAACGAAGTATGTACACGAAGAAAAATGTAACTTCAAACGTCGAAATAACGTAGAACTACTAGGTCCGGCACGCATTTTAAAAAATGGCACAGCTTATGTTCCCGGGCGAGAGAGCGGAAGCGGGTGGTATAGCCACCGAGGACGCGGCAGGGGGGGCGGGGGGCGGGAATGGTAGTTTATGGACTGAACTGATACCGGGGACCCAGGGAAGTGCCCCAAGCTTACGCTTAGGATTTGTGTGCGCGACGAATTTACATGAAATTTTGTTTTGATAAAATGCGTGCCAAAATTATTGTAAGCCCGCTCTTATTTTCATTCGAAATACCCGCAAAAGCTGCAAAAAATACCACCAGAATTAATAGCAATAACGTTCGCCTTTACAATGTTATCTTAACTTACTTTTATGGCCTAGATACGATAGAAAAAGTAGGCAATCGGGGACACACGCTCAATCAAAAAAGAATCACAGCGGAGTGACGCAATGTAACCAACATGTCGTTAGGCACGGTACTAATTAATGACAACTGACTAAGAGTCTTGCTTCGTCACTGATTAATCTGACCAGTTTTAGCCACTTGCCCGTTAAATTGACTATTGATCATACTTAGTGCGCGATAATCTTCAGGGTAGGGCGAGAAATGGTGCGGGATCGTCCGGGGCCGGCGAGGGGCGCGCGGCGGGGGCGGCAGGCGTCCTGCGGCAGACATGACTTATTACAACCACCAGGATACAACCCTATTTCGGCCCTAATGACGACGCTTCGTATAGGAGCCTTAATTTCGACTCCCCACGATTTTTATTAACGCATTCAAGTAGCGCGCAATTTAGGACGTCTCCATTTTATTGTTGCCGATGCTGGACATGATTAACCCTCCTTTCTTACGATACTCTTGATTGATTTCTTTTGGACATGACATGCGAAGCACTCAATTAATTCACCAACCTAGTTCCGACGTAGTAATTACAAAAAGGTTCAAAATTCTCAGAACGTAAGGTCGAGACTTCAGATACGGATCTATTGTGACCTCTCTTTAAGGCCGTACAAACTTCAAGAGAGGCAGAAAGGAAGCCTTTACCCTTTGCTCAACAAAAGATAGAAAAGTTACTTACATCACGAAATACATTTATTTTGTCCGGTTAATGTATACTGAGTATATGTAGTCTAAAACAATTTTGCCACTCACCACGTTTTTATAGGTCACAGAAATGTTATTCGAATTACGGGCCATTTCGCTTGTATTCCTTTATACACTCGAACCCTTCATAAAGGGCAGACAAAGAGGGAGAGCTATACTTCCATTCTTCGTAATTTGAGCTCCATAACCGGCACTAAACCGTTTATGATGCGGCTCTCGGAAAGGTTAAAAACGGCCGGAACGTACACCACGTAAATCAGTAACAACAAGCTCAATAAAATGCTAAAATGAAAATGTTTTTGTGGCAACACTACAATATATGGCACGCGGTTTATTAGAATGTTGCCCGTTATGAAGCCGTCGGCCTTTTAACTTTCATGTGAGGTTATATTGACGAAAATATTAAGTTTAATATCGCTGTGTCCTCTGTTGGGTTAAGATTAATCGTGTCTGTCGTATGGGACGCTTGCTTGGCAAACTTACCTCGGCAAAATCTATACATACAATAAAATTGTAACGTGCCGATGTCTGTACATTATAAATATTGAAAAATAACTAATATGAAGGGTCTTTATTAGAGCACTCATTAGTGTAGCGGTGACTGCCTCATTAGTTTAGTGGCCCTAAGCGCGACTGCTACGCTAAAGGTCCTGGGTTCGATCCCCAGGTCGAGCAAAGTGTTATTGGGATTTTCTATTAAATTCTCAGTAGCAGCTCCGAGTCTGGATTTGTGCCTGGTTAATGGCAATAGGCTCGCCCCCTAATTCATGGGACCTAAACATACCGGCGAAGCGTGGTGGTGATTAGTACACCTCCGACTAACCCTTCGGGGAATACAGGCGTGATGTATATTTATTAGGGCAATCTAAGCGGAGAGTCTGTCTGTTTGTATGTTTGTACACGCATCACGCCAAAACTACTGTATGGAATTTGATAAAGATTTCACAATTGCATTGCATGAGGTCTAATTTAAAATCTGGTGCATGTTTCATGTTTATACCGCTTTGAAGCAGAGTTATAAGTAAATGACATAGAGACAACAACTCAACATCTAGGAGTATGGATTTTGGTTTGAATAGCCCTTGAAATTTACTGGTGAAAATAAGTATTCAGTCATGAGTACACCTCTGCCTAACCCTTCAGTGAATGCTTGCGTGATGGTATATTTGTTTATATGACTGCCTCATTAGTGTAGTGGTCGTAAATGAGACTGCTACGCTAAATGTCCTGGGTGCGATTTCCACGTCAAACAGTGCTATTCCTCAATGGCAGTTCGAGGTTCGTGAACGGTTAACTGTGGATAGTACACACGGCCACACATCAAGCTAACAAATCCAGTATATGCTAGCCTCGCATTGTACTATAAGCCTTTACAATATGAGGTCAGCCTAGACTGGGTTTGTATAGCTTGATGTGTAGCCGTGCGTTCTACGTTGACACGTCCCTGCCTAACCCTTTGGGGAATAGAGGCGTGATTGTGTATTGTGTGTGAATTATTTTGAAAGAAAACTTACATAACAGAACTCATTTCAGTGTCCAAGTACATAGTTCACGAGAAAGTATAATACATTAAATTATCAACGACACAAAAGCAAGTTCAAAAATTAGATGCAAAAACGCAATACGTAATAATATAAGATAGCAAAAATTATGCATTGTTATACGCTTTCAGCTAAAACACAGTGTTACAACCCAACAACTGCAGGAGCACATGACGCAATTGTCCACATTATGACATAACATATGAAAAATATTTTTTTCTACGGCTTCCCCGTTCCCGTTTCAGTGGGTACTCCGGCGGCGTATGATGACAAACGCGTGCCCACTGTTGAAAACTTTGCATGCACAATTTAATTAGGCAGCTCTGTAACTCCACAAAGTACGACAATCCGTACGACAATGTAATATGTTAAAAAGTCACGTAATTGCTCCAAATTGGTGAATATTTTATTAAGGTCTGTTTAAAATGTATTTATTTTCACCGGTTCCTTGTAGGTACATAAAATTAAATGATTAAATTATATTTATTTCTGTAAATAGATCTTTTAAAACCACTTTTACAAGTAGTTTTTTTTTTTTAATTAGATGGTGCAGATTTTTTCTATCTGACGACAGATCTTGATCATAATACAAGACAAGTAACGTTAAATATGTTTAATACAGTTCAAAGCTTTCGAAAATTTCAAGTGATTGACAGTTTGTTTATGAAGTTCAATTAATACTTAACACAACATACCTGTATTCCACGAAAGGTTAGGCAGAGGTGTATTTCATGTAAACCCACATATCGCCGATAGGTGGAGGGGCGAGCTTATTGCCAGTAACCGGGCACAAATCTAAAACTCTGAGCTCTGAGCTCCCGGAAAGGTAAATAGTAAATTACACATCATTCTGTATAGTGCCCAAAATTTCTGCATATCCTTTCAATACATTACAATTCTTTGTAGTATATTGTAGATATATAGTAGGTAGTACTCGTAGAGAATATTATGCTTACATCCTTTTTTCTGTCGTAGATCGTAGTCGTTTTCGATTAAATGACTTTCTACAATTATCGTCTTTTCAACCAATTTACATAAAACCTTAACAAATTAAACATCGAAACTGACAGACAGACGCGGCGGGGTACTTCACTACTTTGTTTCTCGACATATCGAACTCTACTATCTTTTATAATATATAGTCAAACTGTTTGAATACTTCAAAACCCAATTATAGCCACTAATTTCAAAGTACCCGCTTTATTAATCAACAGCAGTGAATCCCAGCGAATGATACATCGAATATTCGCGAGGATACCGCGGCCTGTTCACATAATTACCGCAAGTGCCTTGATGATGAACCGTTAATCCGGTAACTAGAATAAATTTGCATTGTTAAACGCGTTTGCACGCATTCGCCGTGCACAAGTGCGTTCAACTAATATAAATTTGCTAACGGAACGCATTGCAAACGTTATCTATGTGAATGGGGTTAAATAAAGCACGCAATGCTTGCAAATATCATGTGAGGGTTGTTTTTCATCAAATGTCTGTTTTATTTTTTGGATGTTGGCAATTTATTCTAAAGTAGCTTTCCGCCCGCGGATTCGCCCACGTGGGCTATGCGTTTCTTTTCATTTTAAGGGATAATATATACCCTATGTCACTCTGGAATAATGTAGCTTTCTATTGGTGAAAGAATTTTCAAAATCAGTTCAGTAGATCCCGAGATATTACTACCTACAACCTCACAAACTCACATCGTTACCTATTTATAATATTAGTATATAACATACCATCACGCATGTACTGGGTTTTTCTATGAAATTCTTAGCAGCAGCTCGGAGTCCGGATTTATGCCCGGTTAATGGCAATAGGCACGCCCCCTATTACATAGGACCTAAACATACCGGCGAATTGTGGTTGTTCCTTGGTACACCTGTGCCTAACTCTTTGGGGAATACAGGCGTGATGATACGAATTAACGGTTTAACCGTTTTGGATGTTAGTCGGAACAAACAATCCGACTTGGTTGTTTAAGTAACCCTTAAATCACAACACACCATCAAATACTTCTTGACATTTAATTTCGCCAAACACTTTGTATTTTGTATTATGGCAAACTTTTCTATTCCAAGTATATGTATTAGAAACAAACTAAGTGTACAAGTGCAAACTGCCACCTTTAACTAAAGTTTGTTGGGGAATTGTGAGCTACCAATAACTGCGCTCGGAGTTTCCAGGAGTTATAGAAAGTAACAACCGTTCCAAACAACTATATGGATATAAACCGGTTCAACTTACACCATATTCACTTAACTGTTCTATATATCATTAAGTAGTCAAATTTGATCGGTATTTTTAAAGTTACATATACATTTTTATATTTCGCAAATTGTCCGTTTATAACAATACTAGCTTGCGCCCGCGGCGTTACCGACGTGACTATACTTTTTTTTTCATTTTACGGGATAATATATAGCCTATGCCACTCAGGAATAATGTAGCTTTCTATTGTTGAAAAAAATTCCAGTGTAGGATATTGAGCTATATATAGTTTGCCCACGACAAACACTACCTACTTATAGATTTAAATTCTCCCCTATCACCCGTAACCTGTCACAGATTAAATAGTATTTTAGCAGAATCGACTCTGTTTTAATCGATCAACTATCAAATATATTTTTTAAGTGAACAATTTAACTACGACATTCAATTCAATCAATGGGAGGACAGAGTGAAATGGCGCACGCTGGGGGACGCCTACGTCCAGCTGTGGACTAGAGGCTGATGATGATGATGATGATGATGATGATGAATCAATCAATCGATCTGGCCAGCAACAGATAATAATTTGAGTAAATAGAATAGAATAGTTTAAGTAAAAACCACTGTCCGTCATGTAGAAGGAAACAATTACCTATAGGTGAGTTGAATATGATTGACACAGACAGAATATTTTTGTAATAAAACGTTAGTATTATGTCCTTTCATCTATTTAAGCAGGCAAACTCATTTCTTGTCACAGGTCACAGTGTAGGTACTCCATATCAAGGTGGTAAGGACGAAAGAAGATAAAAACAGCAGAATTCGGTTAAAAACAGCTGCTAATTTTACTCCAAAATCAGCATGCACAGCGCTTACCACATAAATATCTGCGTTATCTCTGCAATCATTATTCCGTACTAACAACAAAACGAATACATCTCGGAATTGTACAACTAAACGCGGTCCCAACAAATCTCTATTACTGAAGGCGCAAAGAAAGGCGTGCGTCGGGTGGCAATGTTTTAATTGCTACTGTTTATCGTCGTCATTAGTCTTTGGGCTGGGCTTAAATAGCACCTATACGTCACAGCTACCATGTAATTATTTTCCACGTGAAACACTCGAAAAATGTTGGAACAGCATCCTTGGAACGAGTCTCGTTACTCTATGGCCCTGTTTAATTTGTCTATTCGCCTTCATTAGGGCGATACTTACAAAGGGCGTGCTCAAATATGGGCGATGAGGTTTATTGAACGGTATAGACGAGGTGTTTGATATCGAATGTTGTACAGATAGGAAACTGGTTTCTAACAATACCGCGAATATTAAATATTAAATTGAAATTACTTTTAACATACTTTTATGTGTAGGAGAGATAGGACTTATAATACTCATTTTAATCTTTTCACTTTCATTGTAAATGCGAAAGTTAGGTACTCCGTCTGTTACCTTTTCACACCATAACAGAAATTGATAAATTTGTCACATAGATGGATTGTAGGCTGAGGACGGACTCAGTCTTCTTTTATCTCAAAAAGTACTTGGAATCCGATTCAAAACCGCGATCAAAAGATCAGAGAGAAGCTCCTTATATAAAAGAGACCATGATTCTCTAAGTTTCAAAACACAGTTCTAGAATTGAAGCGACCCATGTCACAATATGAACTTACTATAATCTCAAAATATTCGGAATATTTTATTAACACGCCAAAAAAATACTAGCATATTTCATTCACTCACGCATGAAAATATATTTTTTCTTTTCCCGTTGCGCTGACATAATGTATAAATATGTATAAATTCGTGCAACTATTCCGCTATATATTTTATCTGATCCGTGCTCCTCGCATGAAATTCTCGCCGGCGATCATTGTAATTTAGTTGATGCATCTGCCCAGCACGAGTCGCTCTATACCTACCTAGTTGGTTCTCCAGTGTCCTATATTCTGAGAGTAAGCTTAAATTGGAAATAGGATCGAACTTTCTGGATGTTTCTCGATAAACTAACTTATACTTACATGTTGGAGACCGTAACTGCCTCATTAGTCTTGTGGTCCTATTCCTATGTGCCACTGCTACGCTAGAGGTCCTAGGCTTTTGCCCTGCAGTGGGAAACTAGAGACTTGTAATAATAACAATAAAACAATAGAGGCTACATAGCAAGCAAGCATAAAATTCCAGTATAGACTGACCTCGCATTGCAAAAGCTTTCCCTAAAATTCGAGGCCAGCCGTTACTGGATTTTTTAGCTTGTTGTTTAGCCACACGTACAAGTACACATACACAAGTTACAAAATAAAATTCCTAATGTTCATAAAAACAGGATATAACAATCTCAAAACCAAAAGTATGTTAATAATTGTGCGAATACACGTAAAACACGTGAAGGTCTGCCGGCACGCACAGCGCCCCTCGTGTAGCGTTATACCGGAGAACTCTTTACTCCTTAACAGTCGATACTCGTTGGCTTTATTGCAAAACTTTTGCGAGCATTCCTCTTTTATTACTCCAATTTTGTACGACTAAGCCTATCCAGCTAGGGGGTTGGTGCGCGATCTTTATTATTTAGATTTCGATCGTTTACCAGCGCTCCGTACTATGGGTATCCCCAATGGCGCACTTCACAATAGCGATGAGACCGTCTCAAAGTCAACAATCTGACTCAACATACTGTAAACATAGAACAGATTTGAATATACCTGTACTGTTATCATACTTTATGCACACAAAATGCTTTCTATGCTTAATCCAGTCCATTATTGCCATGAAAAGATCCTGTCATAAATGTTTTATAACCCACTCTAATATTAGGACGTAAATTACATTATAATGTTTAAATTACCCCTAGAACGTGTACGTACATATTAAACCTCGCTCACAACTCCAATTAGAAACGACGGAAGCGAATTTAATCTACTCGTTGAAGATAATACGAAGATAAAATTCGTAACAAAATAAAATCCAGCCGATCGATTTTAAGTGATTACATGGCGGAATTTTCTTCAATTACACCTGCCGTACTCGAAATAATTAATAGGTATTGATTACGCTACGGTTTATTGAACAGCTCAGCTAAGTACAAAGGAGTTTAATTTAAATTTTACCCAAACAGTGGCGTGGTTATAATATATCACGTCGAAACAGGTCGAAACTCATATAGATAGTTAGTCGGTATCAGCGAAGGTCCAAGTGTGCCGTTACGGAGGCAATAGAGAGGCGAACGACGCAGTTCCTACCACAGTAGGTCGAAGATTGCAGTGTCGACCCGACGGGCCCCGAATCGGGCATATTAGATTAGGGATGTCGGCTGGCACCGACTATTTAGCGATCTACTTGAAACCGAGGCTTGTTTCGATGATTGAATGCTGTGGAGGAGGCATCTTAGTTTTGAAACATGTGAAACAAATATTGTCTCATATTATTATTTTTGTTCGATGGTAAGAACTCTTGGGGTCTGATTGGCTGGTGACTACCCTTTTTACGTTGGAGTCTGTCGTAGAGCGCCTTAGTGTGTGTTTCGTCACTTGTGCGTGAGAGCCATTTCCCTTCAGTTGCTACGGCTCTGACAGTGTGCAATCCGTAGGGGCTTTTCACTTGATTATTTACCAATGCATCACCGTGTTGCAGGTGTCCATGGACGGCGGTTAACAAACATAAATATACCATCACGCCTGTATCCCCGAAGGGTTAGGCAGAGGTGTACTAATGTACACCCACATTTCGCCGGTGTGTTTAGATCCCATGTAATAGGGGGCGAGACTACTGCCATTAACCGGGTACAAATTCAGACTCCGAGCTGCTACTGAGAATTTCATAGAAAAACCCAATAACACTTTGCTCGACCGGGGGATCGAACCTATTACCTCTAGTGTAGCAGCCGCACTTAGGACCACTAGACTAATGAGGCATGGACGGCGATAAATACTTATAATCAGGTGCCTCGTCATCTCGTTTGCAGACTTAACGCAAAACATAATCTTCTATTTAACTCTCAAGTCTCAACCTAGTGTGTTTTGTTTTTGTAAAATAAACGTTATTTATTTCTTTCAGAACCCAATGAATTCAATTTAGTGCGAACTTAACAAAGCTCTTTGTGTTTTGTTTCTTCGTTTATTTATGCTAATTGATACGTATAGGCTTGAGGTATCTACAAATAAATGTAGCTTAAGTTTTAGCTGTGAAAAAGAACTTAGGCTTTATATCACTGTCGCACGTAAGTAGGTAAAACAGATAATCTATTTCCACCGTAGGCTATAATGCCTCGACATAAATTCACCGCCCGACTCCGCCGGTGCCTATAATCACCCAAGCGAGTTGACAAATATCTCGGTCACACGTATTTCTGTTCGAAATCCGAACAATAATCCAGCTACATCGAATACTTGAGAAAAAACTCATCTAAATCATTTAGGGCAATCTGAATGCCCCAAACGAGTATGGGGAAGCCGTGTCCACGAAATGTCCGCATTGTCCGAGCAGTTATGTGACATTTCCTTCAGACACTGACATGGGTTGGACGCTGGAGCTGTACCCCCCACCCTCGCCTTGATTATGATAAACGACTTATGAAATTAAAACGGTCTTGTACAACAAGTTGCCATTCAAATGAATACGCCCTTTGTTGAAATTCATTCCCTTGACAAATCGCCGCTCTGCACTCAGTTTACATTGTCTGTTAAATTAAATGGGTCGACGGCTATAGAAATCGTTTCTACGAAGGCTATTCTGAGACAAGACTATAATACGTCAATCGTGTTTGCGTGGCGTGTCCGCCGTTCAATTCTAACATTTCTAACCTGAAATAGGCTGGTGAATATACAATGCCTGCGATATATCGATCCGGGTTACGAGTAGAGGCAATCTCACTAATGTCTGTCCTATTATAGCTCTTTCTTTAACAGCCTTATACTTGACAAAGGCTTAGTGGACGGCGCTCTAGCGAGTTTCCGTAGCTGACCGCTGTAGCTTGATGGATTTTTATAAAAACTATTTGCTGTCTTTAGGATTTTCTCTAAGTCGTCGTAAAAGAGGATAAATGAGAAAAAGCCATTACAATCCTTCATTAAACTTTTTATTTTTTTGTTTGAATAAACACGGATAAATATTTCCAACAACTTCTTGAACATACTTAAAATTTTTCAGACGGAATCTAAAGTTAGCGCGTTATTTAATGCGTCCTCCGGTGAACATTTAATTAAAAAGCTTTCAAACTATTTAGAAATTCCTACCGCGCTAATTGAGTCGCAGTAAGACAGAATACGAATACCTACCAATAACAAAACTCGAAATTAATTAGAGCGCTTTGTTTGAAGGGCTGTATAGCTGAACATTAACGGAACGAGGTAAACGTAGATAGTGCGAGCGACCTCTGACATCGTTCCAATAAGTTTGACAGGGCCCTCTCTGTGCGACTGTATCGCACCGCGTCCTCTCCCGCGCTCGCGCCCGCCTCTCCCTCCGCCCTCACAAATTTTCGGCCGAAACGGACTGTAGTTTGTTTTCTTTGTGTCATTTCCTTATCGCTCTGCCAAAATACGTTTCATGACTGTTACGTCAGCCGAAACATACTTCAGGTGAAAAATGTAGCGCGCGTTTGTAGTCTTGATACTTTAATGCACCGAATGATAATGAATTATAGTAATTTATTGTTATTTTAGGACTTTTCATTTACCTATCTTTTTAGATAACTTTTTCTGAACCAGGTAGATTTATGATTAGGTACCTTATGGGTACCTAATCATAAATCTGCCTGGTTGTTTATATATTTACCAATGAATATACAATTTATATAACATTTTCCCTTAAAATAAATCGTAAGCCATCCAGGTTTCTAGTGACAAATATGTTACCCCAAGTTCACATACCTACATACAAAAGCGGGAACAATTGTGGAAAGTTGGTATAAAAATAATGTTCGCATTTGTTAACGCGTTGTTTTTGTTAAATATTCCGTGAAAACATAGTACGCACAAAAAGCTATAATTTATAAAAGTACTTTTCGTAGGTAACCGCAATATTACCAGAAATATTTTGTTATTACGAGCCCATCACACTCATATTTTACATTATTCCATTTTGTAAAAGGATGCAGTATATTTTTATCATTAAAAAACTTGTGGTGCTTTTTTACATCATAATTTCAAGAAAATATTACTTATTTACATTAGCATTAATTTATTCACTACTTTAAAAAAATACTATGATGTAACGAAATACATAGTGTATAAAAAAGTAGAAGGCTTTTTAAATTCCTTAAAATTGCTGCATTATATTTACTAAAACTTACGGCTCATATTTCTAAAAGGTAACCTTTATCGCAAGACTCATTTGTCTGTCTGTCCGACAAATAAATATCTCGAGATCACTGGAGACGAGACTATTTCACGTTACGGAGGCTATATAAGGCTTTTCTAGGTATGTTTCTTCTTTACATCAAGATTTATAGTATAAAACTACTTGGTTAACTAAGATAAAGGCGATTTTGTTGTGATAGGCATATCATTTTTCAAATAGATCACATATATTAATAACAAATAATTCGGGTCTCGGAAAAGTCTTAATATTGATAAAAATATTCTACTTAGAGTTTTCGATTTTTGTACAAAATTTAAAAAGATCTACAATGTCGAACTTACATACTTACTTGAGTGTTCTGCTAACCCAGTACGAGAAAAGAGCTTCAAATGTTCCAAAACATTCTTTGGTAACGTAACCATGTAGTTGCAGCTAAGATATTATCCACTTGTATAACACTATCTTACTGCAAGTGTCAAGACGTGGCGGTTACATGTCAGCACGTGCATATGGCCCGTGCGACAGAGCGCCATGCAGCGAAACAACATCTATTTGATTCTTATCTCATCCCCCCGACCCCCGCAGACACCCCCACCACTATCCTCCCCTCCCACCCCACAAACATCCAAAATATAAACAGGTAAAATGTTTTCTTTGTAAAGAAAAAGTCCATTCCAAAGACAAGATCGTCTATCTTTTTTCAAATAAGTGCAGGAAATTTTGTTGCGTACTTTTAGTTTACAACAAAAAAAAACAACGGAATCTCTAACTTAATAGAATTGTTTTGTCCCTAGTCTCTACTTAATAGGAATACAAATAGATATTAAACGAACTGGAATGTTGTAGTTTATGAGTTTAATTATCCCGCGCCCTACAACAAATCAAATAGCAAAAACCATTTACAAGTTGTATAAATGTAAATAACTTTAACTACATAACATTAGTTTGCAAACAGAATCGACACAATATTTTAATGTAATATTACAAAGGTACCAACTCCAAAACTAGAAGTAGATTTACTAAAGGTATGAAAAAGTCTTCGAACAGGAAACCATTTAAAAAATGACATCAGTACTTGCTATGAAAGTATTAAAATCTCTCGGTATAGATTTTTCTCTATATAGTGGAAAGTCCAAAAAATCCGGAATCCCAATTTTATTGATCTAATCTCACAATGTTTCTAAAATCATAGTACACAATAAAAGTTTTATTGGCTCGGTATTGCCTCGCGGCGGCGGCATCGCAGAATAGGTGAACGGTGCAGCACAGCGCGGGCACGGCGCGGCCCGGACCGGGGACGGAAGCGACCGTTCGCCGCCAACAACCACTAACTTCCAAGTCGCTCCTTACTGGACACAAGAAACTTCGATATTTTTTACGACACGACCCGACCTTCTTCTAAAACAAAGTCGAACCCACGCCAACCCCTCCAAGATCGCCTGCACCTTAACTACTTACAATGACGCAATCATAAACGTCAATTCACCTTTCGTTTCAGAATTCTTTCCCCAAAAAAAAACGTAAACGAGTTTCAATTAAGTGCCGTAGTATTATTATTGTTACAGTAAAAGTAGGGAAGCCGAGAAAATTGCAGCAATTTCTATATTTCTCGGCGAACGCAAGGCGGGCGCGATCCGCGAACTAAAAGAAATCGAATCTAAATTCATCGAATACAAATAAAAGTGTGGAAACTGTGAAAGTTCTACCATGCAATTAAACCGCACTTTACTGCTACAATCCCTTGAAATAAAGAACTTTAAAAGAATGTCCTTTTTGTTCGGGCTCCTTTATTTCTGCCGTGAACCCGTTGCACAGAAAATAGTGAGCACTGCAATAAAGGTGCTTGGTCCTGCACAATTGCACACGACCAACCCACGAACACGTGGTTATCCGAAAGTCTCGTTCCTTTCATGCTTGTGATCAAGGAAATAATAATTGAGTACATTCGGTAAAAACCTAAAGGTACTGTTCCAGTTTAATTACGTTCACACGTCACGTATAAGTAAGGTGGTTGCGCGTGTGTGTGCTACGGTTAATTACGTAGATTACGCGGTCTTATTGTTAAGCACTTCGGAAGTGAACCTGGCAATAAATAATTCTTACTGTTTGCCGTTAATAATCCCGAAAATCCGCGCCGTGTTTTACTAAGGCTGCTTTGTATTATGAAATAGGCAGGTATTCAATGGTTTGAACCTTGGAAAAATGGAAAAGACATTTCCTTTTCATTGTCACAGTAACAAAGCGAGGAGGGCTCACGTCTTCCGGCATTTAGCTGGACTTTTTACTTATACGCAGTGTATAATGTGTGCCTATTTCTCAACGTAGTGCACCGCGACGATACTATTTAAAAATACCATGTAAAAATTCTAGAAACACCTACGTGTGAAATTAATTAAATTTTATGAAAACTTTTACATCAGCTCGGAACTTGGAAATGTAAAATTTTGTTACTCTGTATTTTTCAAAGAATTTTACGATTCCACGCAGTGATTAATAACTTTATATAAAATGAAAAGCCTTTTTTATAATTTCAACTGGAAACCGTTAGCCACTGACGGTACGGACAAAGCCTTAACATGGCTTTTTTATTAATAGAGAAGTGAAAGACGGGGACCTATTGCATTATTACAGGCCCGCCTCGCAAGCCTTATGATCGCATTTGAAATGAAGTCCTATTATAGTTCGTTCAAAGATTAATTTCCTAAGATGACAAAAAATCGTTCGCGAAAAGAGAATTATTACTCATAAGTTTCGACACTCATATCGCTTTTCTTCTTAGCAAGCTCTCAAGACAAGAGTTGGGGAGGGGCAGCTCGCATAAATATCGTATAATTACTACTCTTAGAGAACAGGGACGGACTTGAAACAAGCAACAAAATAGACCGCAAAGAAAAGAAATTAATAATATAACAGATCTCGGCAATGCTTTACCCGTGGAACATGGAGTGGAGCTGGGAACTCATCCATATATCAGTGGAAAATAATTGAATATACTGATTTATCAATATTGGGTCAAGATTCAAAATCTGTGTAACTTTCTGTAACTCTACCTAATCACATAAGTATGATCGATAATGTCTCTGGTTCTCAATCCAGTAACCGATACAGGACCTAAGTTTCTTTCGACATAGGTACTTTTGAAAAGTGTAAAATGTTTATCCGGTTTTCGGATTAATTTGAAACAAAGCAACTAGCTTTGTACTGGTTTCTAAGCATTGTTTCAAAAATGAATCCTTTGGAGAACAGCCGGCAAGAAACTCCAAAGACTTAATTACTAAACTACCTAATGCAGACATTATCGCATGCATACATTTACCTACTAAAGTCCGAAAGGTATCAACCCTCTTCACGAAATAAAATAAACACCCAAAATCCACCATCTGCATCTTATCCCTCAAAATCTTGAACGTCAATTTTCCCTCTCGATGTTCGAGGGACCCTTTGAACCGTTTCCTTCGCATTAAAGTGTCGTTGTTAAGTACAGTCCTGGCCGCAAGCCCTAATCCTCGCCAACGAAACATCGCTTGCATCCGATACAAGTGGCGCTCAAGTGGACCCTTAGTGCGGCATTGTTGCCAGTGGAACAAAGCGAAGGGCCCTCCGTGGCTGGCGTGACCTCGGTCTCCCTAGCCAACCAGCGCGATACTCTTTGTGGTATCACGTTTTTAGGACACGCTGTGAATTGACTGTGTTGATAACAAGTGTCGTGATCGGAGGTACGATAAGAAAATGCCATTCAGACGAAATCTTTAATATAATTTTTGGCTTGAATCGTTGGCGTTTTGATTGATTTTCAACAATATATCTATAGATTAGAAATCTGGCGTATTCTCCCATTGATTTTGAATATTGATTTAGTATCCATCCCATGATTGAGTTAGGCGTCTGAGTAAGACGTTTGAATCTAAAATTCAGAACTTCTTTACATAGTTTAAAATGAAATCGCTTTCGCTGTCTGTTTGCTTAGATCTTTTAAACTACTCATCAGATTTTTATGGAGTTTCAGTAATGGATAGAGTGATTCTATGAATAAGGAAGGATTACATATATATAACACGTACATATTAGAGTGCAGAAAAGCTGAGAAACCACGCGGGCAAAGCCGTGGGCGGAAAGATAGTCGTTGATAAACGGTATTTAGATCAGGTCTTAGGTAAGGAACCCGTGTCAGAAATGCCTTACTATGTAGGTGCTAATGTTAAATTCTTAAAGGTGTCATCAAATAAACACATCGTCGCCACAGAAAGCAGACACTTCCAAACAAAGACATAGTTTGCACGCCACGACCACTTGACGCCTCACGACTCCTCTCAAACTTACCTTGTGCGAAATTCCACTAACTTTTTGACACATACGACTTGCGAAATGTTGCTTAAAATATTGTAAGAATAACCTAGTTCTTTGTATAGTCATCCCATATTTAGAAACATTCTTATTTTCGTATAGGCAATTTTTAAGAGTGAGCAATATTTTGCTTCGTCTAAAAGCAAAGTTTTTGTGAACAATTTCCATGAAAAAAATATAGAAACAAGAGTATTACATTTACAAGATTTCGAACCTTGAAAACGTGCAAATTAAATTAAACAAGTCCACAAAAAATATGACTAAGGGCGAACTAACTGTGTAACGTTGTACCAGCTACCCTCACTTAGCAAAGTACTTCAACATCTGTCGAAAAAACTTCGTGCGCCAATAAAAAATAACAAGTCTGCTCATTTGATAAAATGTGCGATTGTTACGGTTAAATTAAATGAAAACTTATTATGGTGATAAGAAAGTTTAAGATTCGACAATGTTGACCAGACACTGCAAGTGCCACTAGTACTTATCCAGTACCGGCATCAAGCGGAACAAAGAATCTTAATTATTTTAAGCTGAGCAAGCTCTCTCGTAATTTGTAGTTTAGTCCCTGAGTACTGCTTATTTTATTGTATCGTCAGCTAGGGGCTGGCTTAACTAGTGCAGGGGTATTATTTTACAGATTTTCACGGCGTCTGCACATCTGAAGAGCGGTAACAATTGCGCTTGTCTTTTAAGACCTATTCTTTTTTAAGTGCTCTCCATCGGAATTAAGTTATTCCTGTCTGTCAGCACGGTTTCTAGTTCCCACACTGTTTCTTGGTAACTGGAGAATGCTTTACAATGATGTCTCGTTTCTGAATAGCACTTAATAAAACTCGGTGTGGTTGGGACTTTGAAACCTACAATGAATTTGTAATTTAAGTGTAATTAACGATGTTTGTCTCGCGAGTTGTTCGTACTGCGTCACGTGCACTGCGGGGTGGAATTCAATTAGTAATTTGTTATTCAATCATAGTTTTAAAGGTTTAATATTGAATAATGTTAGAAATAATAAAATTAAGTACGTTTGGTGTTTTATAAAGCGCAATCTAATCATAATTTTCTTTACTTATTATATGTTATATGTTGCAGCTGAATATCAATATCTTACAAAAAACAACTACCATTAGACCTCTATAATGTATAATATATATCTATAATAACCCTTGATATATTTAAAAGTGCTGGACCTGATAATATTCCTCCGATCTTTGTTAAGCGATGTGTAACTGCCCTCTCACTACCGTTAAGTATTATATTCAACCACTCGTTGAAATCTGGTGTTTTTCCTGACGATTGGAAGAAAGCCAGAATTGTTCCTGTGTTTAAGAAAGGTGACAATTCAGATGTAAAAAATTACCGCCCTATTTCTATTCTTTCCTGTTTCTCCAAGATATTTGAATCACTTGTCTGCCCCTATATAACTCTTCACGCTAAACCTCATATTTCATTGCATCAACATGGGTTCATGCCCGGGCGTTCTACGGAAACAAACTTGGTAACATACGTCAATGACATTTCACGTGACCTTGATGATGGACGTCAGGTTGACGCCATTTATACTGATTTTAGTAGTGCCTTCGATAAGGTTAACCATTTATTGTTAGTCAGGAAAATGGAGTTAATCGGTATCGGCGGTCCGTTATTGCGTTGGCTTATGTCTTATTTGTCCAACAGATCCCAGTTAGTTGCAGTAGGAGGATTCGAGTCTCGATCCTATTATGCCAGCTCAGGAGTTCCACAAGGATCCCACCTAGGACCCATACTTTTCCTTATATTTATTAATGATCTCACATCTTGGATCCACAGTAAATTCTCCTTTTACGCAGACGATCTGAAGATCTATAAAACCATAGAATCACCCGATGATGCGACTCAATTACAAAATGACTTAAACCGTATTAATCTCTGGTGTAATCAAAATGGTATGATCCTTAATATCAATAAATGTTATCAAATAACGTTCACTAGAAAAAAGAATCCAGTTACAATTGCATACACGCTTAATGGAGTAAAACTGGAGTCTGTCAATAAAATTAGAGACCTTGGAATAACTATAGACCAAAAACTGACGTTTATCCCTCATATTGATACTATAGTAAAAAAAGCCGCTCAAATGCACGGTTTCGTCAAGCGTAACACCATTAGTTTTAAGCGTCCTCAAACAAAGCTACTTCTGTACAAATCTCTGGTTAGGAGTAACTTGGAATACGCATGTACAGCGTGGAATCCATCTTACGCTGTTCATTCACAGCGTATAGAGCGTATTCAACGCTTGTTCACACGTTCCTTAGCTTTCAGTTCTCGCGGTATATCCCATAGATGCCCCTATAACCAGAGATTATCTTTCTTTAAACTAACTACACTACACGATAGACGCGCAATGCTTGAAATATTATTTATTCATAAACTTCTTAACGGTAAACTTGATGATAGCCACCTTTTGTCTCAAATCCCACTAACAGTCCCCCGAAAAATACCTCGCAAATCCCTAACTAAAACATTTTGTCCTTCATTTTGTCGTACTAACATTGGTGCACATGGTCCTCTTATTCGTATCCTCAATCAATATAACCTTCTTAATCAAAAATTAAATACCAAACTTGACGTGTTCCATGACTCCTTGAGTGGTATTAGGAAGAAAGTTTTAGACCTAAGCTTTATTTGTAATATTGAAACAAGACATCCATAAATAAATAACCTTATCAATTTGTTACTACTGTACCTACTACCTAATTTCTATAATTTAATTTTCTGATATTTACATAATTTGACAAATGCTTCATACAACTTAACTGTTTCTTTTTTATTGTAATTTAATTCATTTCACCTGTTTGTATTCATATGAAAATGTTATGTACACCTTTAATTAGTATATACATAAGAAAAAATACCAATTTTATAGAATTTAAGTACCAATTTGTATGTATTTGCTGTTGGTGTACTTTATGAATAAATAAAATAAATAAAAAAATAATCTAGTTAGAATAAACTGGCTGTCAGGCTTTTTGGGCTTCTGGAGTACCACTTACGATCATCAAAGTCATCATCGACCCATTAAATTGTCCCACTGCTGGGTACGGGTCTCCTCTCAGAACGAGACGGATTAGGCTATAGTCCACTACGCTAGCCTACTGCGGGTTGGCAGACTTCACCTCGGTCATCAAAGGTGTTCATACGATAACATGGTTGTTAATCCGTAATTGACTTCAACGTGCTTTCCGAAGCACGGAGGAGTGAAATATGAGCTATAAAATAGATTCTGTTAAAATAAGAATGAGTACCATGCTGTGCAAATATTACAAATAAAACTGCTCAAAACCGAAACATAATAAAATGAATATTTCCAACTCAGAACCAAACACTACAAAATTCTACTGGAATAAACGGAACAAAAGAGCAACAAACAAAATAAAATCAAAATGGCCGACCAAGAAAGACATCGGCCCATAACTAAGGATGGGACCTGCGCTGCTTGTTCGAGTGAAAATCTAAAACCTACATGTCGATCGGCGCGAGTAAAAGATGTTTCGCAAAAGTTTTTCGACACTTGCTGCAGTTAGACGAAGCCGGGCTAGTTCCACCTTCAGCCAACGCCCTGAATCAGCAATTTGTTTGTTTCAAAAAATAATAAAAATACCTGCTTATAAATTGAATAAGTTACACCGATAAAACTTTGTTGTAAATTATTAAATTACGAACTGTCTTAGTCTCGTCTGCTCTGAATAATTTATTTTAGTTATTTACTGAGGTAATGTAGCGTTTATTTTGATAGTGGAAAAAATCTACAAATATTCGGCATTGAAAAATTTACCTCACTATTAGAATATTCGCCTTCGCCCCATACAAATCATTTTCAATTAGAAAACTATAGTTTATATTGAAAGTACTTGTAACTACGAGTATATATGAGTGTCTCAACCACAAAATATTGAAGGAATATGCAATCCCGGTAATAGAGAAGATTAGATGCATATTTTTACGAAGACAAAATATAATAAAAATGTTTAACTGTCGCCATGCTGTTTAAACAGAAATTTACATATTTGTTTCATTCTATTTGAAATTATTGCTATACTTTTATCGTATTCATCCACGTCTATTGTAGGATTCTACTTCTGGACAATATCTATATCAGGGAGTTAAACTAAGCTGAGTTCATTTACATGAAGTCATACAACGGCTTGTGTAATAATTGTCTCATCTGTGATCAGGTCCAGCAATATTACCTATAGAACTTAATTCACTCGCTCAGATACCATAAAAATGTTAAGTAATGAATAATAGCGCAAAAAATCCAAATCCACCGAAAATTCGGCTAATCGGCTTTAGAACTTGAAGAACATTATATTAATATCGGAGGCCGAATACGTTTATTGCGCCTTATACTGTAATCGCTGATATTTAAAACTAGGCACCCTAAGTTAAAAGTTCATAAAAAAGGCAAGAAATTTTAATAAAGAACAGCATTAAATTTTTTATTTATATAGATTTACTAAAAATGTTTTTATATAAAAATCAATTATACTTTTCTTAGCGGTTATTTTTACATATAATGTTTTTCTATTGATAAAGTATGTGTTATAAATTCTGAGAAGACAATTTAGATATATTTTCAATATTTAATTAACAGGATTCTGGTTTCATTCAAATAAATCGGTTAATCCCTCTATGATCTAGTCCCGCTATGCCACTCTCATAAAATACTACTAAAAAGTTCCGCTATGCACGAAATATTATTCCCGGGCAGTTAAAACAGGTCAATCTTTGTGCTTGTACTGCATGTGTCGAAATGTTTTTTGTTTTCAGGATAACCATAACAATAAGGCGTTTTTCGAATGGGTCCTTGTCCTTTCGCTATAGGATTTGTAATAAAGTCTACAGTTTTCGTTAATGTGGTAATAGATCTAGACTAGACGACTTACAGCTCTTTTCATAAAAAAATCTATACTTAGTTACATATTTGTTCTGTAATTCGTTTGTGTAATGATTGTCATAACAAGACAAAACAAATTTTAACATACATACGATTACACATATACGAATAGGGCTATAATTTTTAACTTTAATTCAAACACTTTTCTTTCCAACTGTAACTTCCATTGATTTCGAAGAATCGAAAAAAATGGCGTGACTTTTTGGTAGGTATTTTTCGAGTCGAGCATAGCGAAACTAGAGCATAGCGGGACTAACCGAAATAAATTGCCAAAGGACATTGACAATATCGTTAGTATAATGTTACAGACTTTTTAGGAAAATTCGGTTTCTAATCAAACTATGTGATTAGAAACCGAATTTTCCTAAAAAGTACGTAATTAGACTTTAAGTTCATTAGGCGAGTTAACAAGGGGTAAACAGGCGAGTTGGGCAGACTCCTCGAGTGTAGCATGCGGTTCACCTCCGCTGTTCCAACTACGTCCTGCACGGCACGGAAACCACGACGCTCACAAGTCGAATTACTCGGCACTCGAATAAATGTAGCGTTTTGTTCTGCGCAATGTATTATTCTATATAGGGTGGAAGGAACATGAACGCACAACCACTTACTATGAATTCAGTACATGATTCTGCTTTGAAATTCGAAGTCCAAGCTAGTACCTGCATGAAAAAACCAAATAGCACTTTCTTCGACGTGGAAATCGAAATGAGGATCTCACGATCAGCATTCTCTCTTGTAACCACTAGAATCAATGAGACTAACCTGCCTCGAAGAAGGCCTGCCCAGAAGTAGGCCTAATTTTGAATATAACTGTCTTTAGAACCCACCAATCTGCCAATTGATCTTTTAGGGTTAATATATATATATATATATATAGGTACATCTGACTGTATTATATTATATCTGTAGCCGCAGATAGTTAGTCATCTATGAGAATTATAGATTGCATTTCTTCTTACTTAAGTCTTGACGGATAGCCAGTCTAAATGTTCTGACAGCTTACTGAAACACTTCGCTTGGAAGTAAGAAACTGCATGCATTTTGAACTTACAATAATAAACTTCTTAATTCGAAAAAAAGCGTGTATTTCAAAGCCGTTTTTTTTAAATTCAAGAACAAACAACATCAGTCTAATGCCAACTCGTTCTAAAACAATTAGAATGTACAAAACTTTACAACTCCTCAATTTGCGTAGAAATTCGGTGATTCAATAAACATTTCATCTAAAATATTCAGCGTAAATATCTACATTGTCCGAGGGGGCGTCAGAGCGAAGATTCCAAGGTTCGATTCCCGATGCAAAGCGATAAAACGCGTGAAAGATTCATCACAGCCCCCGAGGGCCCGATTCCTCTTCAAACTTGTAGCCAACGCTGCCGCGCCCTCTAGCCCAGTTATACCATATTTTTCAAAAATTCGCCTCAACTTAGTTGTGAATTTTCCCGTCCAGCAACTTCTGACATTGAATTGAATTGTCGATTCGTTTGATGTCATCTATGCGATAACTTACAAACTATATTGGGACGGTTTTTGTGTGTTCCATATTTAAATCTCGTTTTCGTCGCGGCGCTCGCTGCGAATATTTTGTTTGTGTGCGCGTCTAACTTCTATGACTTCTGATGCCTTGGTATCTGTATCAGAGATTTACTTACAGGTTTTTTTCTTGCGTTGCTAATTTTATGGTATATGTAATCTATATATCAAAATATTAAAGAAGTTAGTGGACATTGGGATCATTTTCATCCAAAAATATTGATCCCGATTTGATTTGATTTATTTCTGTGTCTAGCTGGCGTATGAGCTATATATTCGGCTTTGTTACGTATGGGTAAGTAGGCTTAAAATAATTTTATTCGTGATGGGTCTATCGTTTGTAATATTTAAAAAAATGTCTTTGTAAAATTATAATAAACTTATTATGGCCATGTGTTAATAAAGTAAAGAGTTTATATAAAATATAACAAACGCATATAAATGAATAAATTTGTATGCAGATGAAAATCTGATCTTTTACTCACACAAAAATTTAAACTCATCACACCTCAATGAAACTTTAAGGAAATTATCCAGAACACGAAATTAAATTCTAAGAAAATATTACTAGTAATGACTTTTGATAGTCAATGCTCCCGAAATTCGAGAAGGTAATTCAATAATCCCTCCCTATTTAAATCCAGAAATCAAACCGGATAAAAAGAATCCAATAATTCACAGTAGGTCTATACTGTAACACTAAAGTGCATTTACGTGTTGCATACACAGCATTTAATTAATGCTGAACCAATGTCCCGGCTTTCAACTGTCGAGCCATGCCATATAATCCTTATTAACATACATACACACAGCCTGTCTGCCTTCGTGTCGTACTAACTAACCGTCTTAGTAGGCAACGGACTATGATAATCGGACCGGTGAAAATTTAATGTGAATAATGCTACTTCGAGACAAATGACCATCAACCTTTTCTTATCTGTTTTAGGGTTGGTTTCCACTCTAACCAGATAGGTTCAATATCAGTATTTTACACAAAGCTACTGTCATGAGACTGCTACTAGCAATCCAATTTTGTACCATTCTGAAGATTGACTGGTTGTCAGTCTTTTTGGGATCCCTGCAATCATAAATGATTGTCATGGTGTTCGTATGACAACCAGAACCGTTGGCTTTAAGTGCTCTCTGAGGCACGGAGAGACATGTTAAGAATGGTCACCTATCTATGAATGACCGCGGCCAGGGTGGGTTGGTAGTAGCGTTTCGTTACTGCGCTTCGTTCGGTGAGCGAGAGGGCCGGAGGCCCAATTCCTCCCCCAATCCCCTTCCTTCTCTTTTTCTCCTTCCCCTCCCTTTCCCTAAATAGGCTCGGCAACGCATCTGCAACTCCTTTGGTTTTGCAGATGTCCATGGGCGGCGATGACTACTTACCATCAGGAAGCTCGCCTGCTCGTTTGCCGAGTTATCCCATAAAAAAAAAAAAAAAGGGTCACTCTCAACAGTCTTGGTTCTTTCGTAACTTTCCATATTTAACCTCTCCCATGCACTTCATTGTAGTGTTAATTGTCTCTATCTAAAACAAGGTTGAAGGCACGACACGCAGCAAAATAACGCCGTATGCACACAAAGGCAACAATACCTGTTTACACACATATTCAAACGACATTTTAATAGTATATTTCCGTTCGTTTCTCTGCCGCTAAGTGTAGGTTTAATCCCAAAAAAAAATGATTTAAGTTACTTTTTTAGTGTGGAAGAACGTCTTAAATTATAAAAAGTGAAACACAAGAACATACACAAATTTCAGTAAGGCATTGTACAAAATTCGGTGTGCATTTAAAATCTGTATGTGGCTTTATTATATACAAATTGTGGAAGCTGGTTTCCGACCATTCGACCGCTATATCGTGTGGAGTTTGTAATACACATTATTTTACGTAAAACAAACCTAATAATTTTATGAAAGAATGAATGAAATATTCCCTAACGACGTCACGACATCGGTGACGCAAGTAAGTGCCACGATGACGTAGTTTGCGAGAACGGAATATTATTTTCTACATCATACTTACAAAGATACTATCCCCGATGGGTTAGGCAGAGATTTACTGATGAACCTTCAAACATTTTTCGCTATGGTTTAAGGTCCCATGTAATTGGAGAAGACACAGGTCCTAATAATTAGGCACAAATCTCGAACTACAAAAAAAAATATAAGTTTTTTTTATGAAATGTCATAAAATAAAACCGATGTCTCTCGATTAAACCGATGCTGCCTCATTTGTTTAGTGGTCTTAAGCGCGATTACTACTTGGGTACTTGAGTTCGATTCCCAGGTTGAGCAAAGTGTTATTGAGTTTTTCTATGGAATTGTCAGTAGCACCTCGGAGTCTGGATTTGTGCCCGGTTAATGGCAATAGGCTTGCCCCATATTACATGGGACCTAAACATACCGGCGAAATGTGGGTGTACTTAAACACACCTTACACCTCTGCCTAACCCTTCGGGGAATACAGGCGTGATGGTATGTTATGTTATAAAACCGATAACACTTTTGGGGATCGAACCTGGGAATCGAACTCAAGACTTCAATTTCAGCCGATGCGCTTGCGACTACTATTCATCTATGAAGCAGTCCACACACACACAAACACATATTTTATATAACTCATATTTATAATAATTAAATAAAGTTTTCTAATAAGTGTTAAAGCCGTCATAATTAACGCTAGGTAATATTTTTCTGGGCTGAATATTATGAATTATAGGTTCGCACAACGCCGGAGGCTCGTAAATTAAAACAAAATTGTAAGTGATTATTTCAGTACTTACTTTATATATGTTGGCCTACGGGTAAACAAAAGCTTTTGTTCAACTGTCACATTTATAGGCGTTCTAACCGACTTCATAAAAAAATGGGAGGTTGTTAATTCAGGTAGTTTTTTCTGTGTATGTTACCTAACATCTTCGGTAATCGTGGAACAATTTCACTGGATCTTTTTTCTTTGGATAAAATTTACTTGCTAGGAAGTCCCATATAAATTTAATCGGATTTGAAGATAAATTGATTTGCCCCCAATACTTAAAATCAGTTTTCTTCCTCGAATAAGATATATTTATTTAAAATAACTATTAATTAAATGAAGATAAATTATTTAAAAAAATAACTAGCCGTTGTCTTTACTTACTAAATAATGCATCAGATTTTTAATTACATCTTCAGCAATACAACTTTGAAAACCTCATTCAGTTTCGTGCAGAACATTTTGCGTGACGCGTGTACAAACATACAGACAGGCAGACCGAAATTCTAAACATTTTTCTTTTAAGTTCTGTTGCTCTAATAAAGACCCCCACAATTTTTCTTAATTAAAAAAAAATTTTTCTTTAATATTTATAATGTACAGACATCGTTCTATTACAATTTTATTCTACGTATAGATTTTTGACTAAATGTTTAAAAAAATCCATCAAACCTCCTACGCGAAAGTTAAGTAAGTATAAAAAATATAAGCGAGATAATACGTACAATTTCGAACAGCTATAATCTAGAATGATATAATCTACGCAGTATCTACTCGATTCAAATTAATCGTATGTAATAAACGTCTTTGGTAACACAAACGTGTCATCATAGCTACCAGTCTAGATATAATTCTGAATATTCTGCCTTGATCTAGTGTTGTGAGAGCCAAATCCCTTGAGGTTTAATCATTGTCGTAGGCTTCACACGAATCTATTATCAAATTGTGCCGCCATATTACTTGACTCGTTTACCTTGTGCCTCGAGGACTTGAGCCAACGTAATCACAGATAAGATTTAGTGTTTAATTGTATTTGATTAAGAAATGTTAGTGAGAAAAATCTGTGATATTAAACTAATGTGCTTCATAAAACTATGTTTATATTCATATTCATATTCATATTCATTTATTGCATTCCATAATGTACAAAAATATATAAAACAGATGGTAGGCTTAAATCTAAGAATCAATTATGGACCCTGTTGGGCACAGCACAGCTTAGTAGGAGAGAGGGAGACGTGTCTATATATTATATTATTTTGTTATATTTATATTTTCCAAGTTGAAGTCAATATTATTTATTATTATTCATTTTATTTATTATATTTATGTATTATTAACGATTTTAATTATAATATTTTATTGCACTATTTATTTTTATTTTATCACAATGAGTAGGTCAAGTATGGTTAAGTGTATCCTCCTAATTTATTTTCTAACCACCTCTATTAGGTATATATTTTTTATTATGTGTCATTCTCTCTTCTCTCAGTATTCATAACCTAATAACTAACTAACTAACCTAACCTTTAGCAGACTATGGGTGTAGCGGTGTTCTAATTATTCACAATTTTGAATTTAGAACAATGATTTTTGACTTTCAAGTGTCAAAAGGTTTACTTTAAAAAATCAATTCACTTTTTAAATTAATTAATAAGGTGACAAGGTTTTTTTTTTAATAGAAACAATGATTAATATTGTTTTTTTTTTTTCTTTTTCCAGATTAATGTCAGCTGCATCCGGATAAAGTAATTACCATTTCTGTAAGTAGAATTTGTAATAATCACCTTCATAATAAGGTTTAGGAACGAAAATTCAAGATGGTACCTACCTACTGTGTAGTTTTTGGCAATCGTAGCGAAAACGCACATTCAAGATTGGTTGACTTTCTGAATTCAAAATTCTGTGACTAAATAATATACGATTCCGTATTAATCCTTACATTTCAAAATTAAAAACATCTCGCTACGCGTTCGGGTGCGTTTGGGTGCGTTCGGGTGCGTTCGGTTCACTGCATGTTCGCAAGGCAAGCGTTCAACTACTTAGCTATCACTATTTCTCGCTTCATATTTTTATTTAAAAATGTAATATATATGTAAATGGTTAAATAAACTTGATAATGTAAAACAGTATTATAGATTTGGTGCGGGTAACTGGAGACAGATAAGCAATGGCTGCGTGCCACGTACGCAACACTATGACAGGTCGGACAGACTTGGACAAGTTCGTTCTGTTAAACCGAGTCTTTTACTCTAGTCGTACCTAATATTTTTTCCATGCTTTTCGTGAACATTTTTGGTGGGAATAAAATATATTCAAAAATTTACGTGTACTACTATTATTGAAATGACCATTTCAACCATTGTTCGGGAGATTCGAAATAATCAATCAATTGTATTATCAAATCGAAATCATTTATCCTTATTTATTTTCTTTCTGTAACCGAACCATAATCACTAATAAACATACACAAATAGGTAGGCAAAGACGAAATAGTTAAGTACCTACTATATTATTTGTGAGTAGTTTTTTCAGTAGCTATAGACAAAATTTTATAGGTATTATATCATAAAAATTCACTGCCTCATTAGTCTAGTGGTGCTTAGCGCGCCTGCTACGCTAGAGGTTGTGTTCCGATTCCCTGATAGAGCAAAACATACTAAACCATGCCAACATTTTTCTCTATCGAAAAACGTTTTTTTTTACCATACCGAAGTGTGACCAGTCGAACACAAGTAATCACAAATAACCATAAATCATTAATCACATGTGTAACAAACAGTTTTCAATGCAATACAATCGATTACGAAGCTAATAAACTAATAGAAGGCAATCCTGCGCCAGTTGGAGCGGATGCAGCCGTAACTAGACATTAGTACGAACGCCACTCAAATTGGACTCCTCTCCTTGATTACAATTAACTGGCAAGTCGTAGCCGCCGGCCACAAACTGCCAGGCAGGATCATCGTGTGAATTTAGGATACAAGTGGCTTGCATGAAGCTAATTGATAGCCACTTGATTAGCGAAAAATTCAATGGCCACCCTTTTTGTTCATAGATTATTATCATTGAAACAACCTATATTTATTTAGATATTTTAATTTAGGTCTTCATCATATTGCCGTCCACTGCTTAACATAGGTCTCCCGCAAAGAGCGCCAACCATCCTGGTCTTGGGCAGCTCGAATCCATCCTCTGTCAGCCATTTTTAAATCGTCGGTCCATCGTGTCGCAGAGCGTCCTACACTACGTTTGCCCAAACGCGGTCTCCACTCCTGTGGAGTGTGAGAGTGGAGTGGAATTAGGTCTTATGAGACCTAAAGTTATTTATAATCATGATCACTGCTATCTTTTAGGAAAGGTGAAAGTATCACCTCCCCTAAAACGTTAACAGTGAACTAAAAATCACTTATATACTTATTTTGTTGAACATCCGTAAAATATTATTTGAATTGAAGTGTCTGTATATTATACCAAAATTGTCTGACTATTTTCCAGCAAATTTCCATAACGGATGGACCGATTTTTACGGCACTTTCACTGGCAGATAGCTAATAATATAAGCAGTAATTTCTATAGTAGCTTAATTTTTTTCTTCTTCTTACATCCCAAGCATAACCGTGGACGTCAACTAGTCGAGGTATACAATGTCAATACCACTATATAGTTAACTTGTTTCCACCATATTTGTGTCAAAGTCAAAAGGCTCGCAGTAACTTGCTGCATGCAGGCATTCAAAGGCGGTATAGAGCTACTGCTAACAAATATTGAAACAAGAAATCATACACTTGCCTGTTCTTGCCACTTTAGCAGTGTACATTTTGGACGATATTAATGCTCTGAAGTTTGCTGTTCCGAACGATCGCACCGGTAAATTCACGTAAAAAACGTGTGCATCGTTTCGTCGGTCAAAAGAGGTATACTGTTGAAACAAGACTTCCACGAAAACTGGTTATATGCCGCCTGTATCCAACGAATCCCAGCGAATTTTACCAGGTCGTCTATCCCTCTTTTTTTCCTAGTTGGTCACACAATTGTATTGTAAAAAAAAACACCTAATGTGAAATTTACGAGCCAAATGTTCTTATAGTAATTATTTATCATAAATTGACCACTGGACAACCGTTTTTTTTTTTCAATTAATTGTGACAGAGCAGTAAGCAGCCCGCCTGATGGTAAGTGGCAACTGTCGCCCTTAGACTAACTGTTATTCTATTAGTTTTTTTTTTTTTTTTTAAAAAAAAAGCTTACTAGCAATGTGGGTCACACATTACTAATATTCTTGTTAACCCCTCGTGCTAAGCTAAATGCTTGTGTTACGAGTGGGTTCACGTCGGTAGTGCAATGGGTGGGGTTCGAACCGACAACCATATGATCGCAAGTCCGACGCCCTAGCCATTAGGCTACCGCCGCTTATTTTCTAATCAATGTGAAGGAAACAAAACCAAGCCAAGTAGTAGTAGAGACTGGTTCATACCGATATCTATCAGAATGCCATGTAGGCTACCAGGAGTGAAGAAAATGAGCGAGAATGTAACCTTAACATAATTTAAATTTCTCACGAGACTGCTAGAGGGACTATAAAAGCTGTCCGACCACGGAACCGGTGCGAAAAGGTAAATATATAGAGTGAGGGTCTTAGGAAAAGGACCACATTCAGCAATTCCTCTGTGATGAATTCATATTCAGACTCCATAGTAGAATTAGTGCAGAAATCCTTAGGATGCTTCTAATATCTTGATAGTGCTACCAGTAGCCTTGTTGAAGACTCAAGTGAGATAGGGCAATCGAATCTCACGTACCACACATTTGTTTTGGCAAAAGTTCAATAAATGGAACAACTGCGGACGGATAGGTCAGTCGATTCAGGACTATCTTGGAGGTTTTTTATTGGACCCAGAACAACGGCCATCCTAATATATTTGGTAAGCACTAAGTCTATCATCTGGTGCCGTAAGTAATCTACTTACTACTAAAAAGGGAAATGAGAAGAAATATATTATGTTTATTTAAGTTACGATCCTACTTTCTAGGCTGCCTCGTTAGTCTAGTGGTCCCAAGCGCGACTGCTACGCTAGAGGTCCTCGGTTCGATTCCAGGTCGAGCAATGTGCGATCGAGTTTTTCTATGAAATTCTCAATAGCAGCTCGGAGTCTGGATTTGTGCCCGGTTAGTGGCAATAGGCTCGCCCCCTATTACTTACATGGGATCTAAACATACCGGCGAAATGTGGGTGTATATTAGTACACCTCTGCCTAACCTTTCGGGGACAACAGGATATGTATGTACGTATGATATTTAACCGGTTTTCTTATACTCCTATTTACCTACTACAAGTTTCCAAAATTTTTTTTTTTCATAATAATTATAATATTTCGACAATATTCTGCGAAATCATACCGAAACCTCTAGCAATTCTTATAAAGATTCGTTAATACTTTTGAACCACAACTCCATTAATAAAACTAAATCTTTTATAGATAAATCTTAGGTATTAATTTCAAACTTTAATTAGAGTTGTAATTAATGTGGAAACTTTTAAGTGGGAGATAGAATTACTCCATTCCTTTAGTAAGGATAGTCATGCACTTTAACTATCCGGCCAGCCACTATCATCAATTAAAACATTAAATAACATACCATCATGCCTATATTCCCCGGTAGGGTTAGGCAAAGGTGTGTGTACTGATATTTGCCACACCCATAGTTTAAACAAAAGTTGTTGTGTAAAATATGAATAATACAAACCTGCTGTTATTAATAGTGTACAAAATAACAACATAGCAATCAGTGTGTGTAATCGTTATTTCACTTTTATATATGTACAAATATTAAATAAATGAAATAAGCCTTTATTGCTGTTAGTTTGTTACATGTGACAAACAATTATTTAAAAGTAAAAACATAGAGGTAGGTAAGAAAACTAAACTAACTTAAACTATATAGTATTCTCGACATTCTGTTGTTTTCCCCTATCTTGTCCCATAGCTTGTCTTTCGTTCGACAAAGGCCTCCTCTAAGGCTTTCCAATTGTATCTGTCTTCTGCTGTACAGTCAGCAATGAAAGTTGCTGAACACGATGAAATCTTCAAAACGCTCAAACATATTTATCATCCAAAACTTACTGACCCGAGATGTGGTAAGTAGTACGTGTTTCTACATACTGGACCATCATTTTTTTCCTAAGTGAATCTATTGAAAAGTATTGGTGCTGTTTTGTTTTTAAAACTTGGTGGTGTTCAGCAACTTTCGTTGCTGACCGTACGTTGCTTAATAAACCCTTTTCAAAAATATTACTGACTGACTATCACCTTTGAGGTACATTATAGTCTAGATTAGATAGACCAAAAATTGCACACCGTTTGCACCAATTACATCAATTCCTAGTTAACGCGCGTCGAAATTACTAATTCCAGCCAGCAATTTCGCTTCCAACTCCCACGTATGCCTCCTAAAAGTTAAACAACGCACGTTAAACAATGCATATAGCAGTGATCAGACACCACTACAGTACACAATCAAATTGCTATTCCGATGCGCAGTTTAATAAGCAGCGGGCTTAAACTAATAAATCAAACTGATTTGATTATTTACTGCTAGTTGTAGTTTACTGTTGGATGTAGGATTACATTAGGTATCTTGTAGGGACTTATATGAAAGGGATTATATGTCATCATGCTTGTTTTTTTTTATGGGATAACTCGGCAAACGAGCGGGCGAGCTACCTGATGGTAAGTAGTCATCGCCGCCCATGGACATCTGCAAAACCAAAGGAGTTGCAGATGCGTTGCCGAGCCTATTTAGGGAAAGGGAGGGGAAGGAGAAAAGGAGAAAGAAGGGGATTGGGGGAGGAATTGGGCCTCCGGCCCTCTCGCTCACCGAACGAAGCGCAGTATAGTAGTAGTAGTAGTAGTTGTATTCACTAAGGGAAGGCCTCGTGGATAAGTTTTAACTAAGCTGATCAACAGATCTTCAAGGTTAAGCTGCGCCTTCCGTGTCAATGTGAGGATGGGTGACCATGCTTAATATATCGAGACCCCACGTAAAGCGGTCGGTCCCAGTTGCCATACGAACACCGATGACAATGTTTAGTGGTTTAGTCAGAAACTCATCCACTCTATGCTTCGAATATCAGTATTGCCTCAAACTTGGGTTGCGGTCTCATGACAGTTACTTCGTGTAAAATACTAATATTTAGCCGCATCTTGTTAGACTGGAAGTCCACCCCAACATAGTTGGAAAATACTAGGAGTATGATGGGTTTGTATTCCGATGTATAGAGCACATCAGGTTATACAAAACTGTCAAATTCCTCCAAATTATTTAAAACCTTAAAATATTGGTGATAAAGTCCAAAATCGACTAAGAAAATTTGACATTTTGTGGTAACTTGATGTGCTGGCGACCGAAGTAAGAGTTTGCCAACAGTACTAATAAAATTTTGTATCATAGGTAGGTAAGTACATATTTTATCTAACTTCTGCAGCCATTTCATAAATTAATGTCACAATAAACAGAACCGAGCGAATAATAACTATATCACAATTTCCTATGACATTTGCGTACAGCGTACAACGATGAAATCAACTGAAAGTCTGTAGCAAAGGTGACAGGAAGCGGGGTGCAACGGAGCGCGGCGAACACCGCTGACTCAGGATAGAGATACCACTATCACAGGAACTCGAATCTAAAAGTCGAATACAAAATGACGTGATTTTTGCATAAACTTTCCTACTAAGCAAAGCGGAGTGTTATGTAACCACCCTCCAAACTAAATAATGTTTGAATCACCAGGGAGGCTAAATAGATCACTTTTATTGATTGATATTACAAAATTGCTAAAGCGTGTACTAAATAATTATGAATCGATTTAGCAATTCCTCCAGAATTCGCAAACTTATTTATACGTACAACAAATCAATTCAGATATCTTGATTGTTTTATCTGTAATCCGAATAAATTCAGCAAAATAGATTTTAAATACAAAATGTTAGGAAGCCTCGCGATATCTTCAGAATCCCTTTTAATTTATTCACAATATACACCCATAAAATGTATGAAACAAATGTTAGTGGTGCGGAGCCGTGAGTAAGCGATTTGGCACATTGCGCCCGAGAGCGGGCGGGGGCGAGCCACGGCATAATTACGTACCTACGAAATGTGAGCTGTCGTTTAAATCTTGCACTGCTTAAATTTGAAGCGAACTTCACTGAGGCCGTGTTATTAATTTAATTTTGTTCCCTTCCACCCGACGAACACGACCATTGTGCTCTAGCTCACACGTGCCGCTCTGTGACCGCCTCTAAATCACCCCAAAAACAAAATCGCTTCGCAATTTAGATACAATTTTCTTGAAAAGAAAAGGATATTTATGCTTTTGGCCTTCACAGATAAAGTCGACTCAGCACTTATCAGAAATCTCACAAAAAACACACAATATTTTAACCGCAGCCGAAAGATTTCTACTTTTCGAGAGCAATAACGCCACCCCACATTCAAGATGAAAATGGACGAAAGTAGACTATTGCCCGAACGCATTAGACTACCAAAGCTGAACAATTTAATGACGATTGACTATTCATACCACATTCAAGCGGTTGACCGCTTTGCTACTCTTGATTTAGAGTCTAATTATTCTGCGATCTCAGCCGTAGCGGACGCTTGCAGAGTACGTAATGAGAGGGGCGAGGCGGCGCGGCGGGGGGGTGGCGGGATGCAAAATGTTGCAATTGCATTTCCCCGTCAGAAAAACAGCTTACACTAGCAAAAATAATTAAGAGTATTAGTGGAGTCGGCGAGCGGAGTGTCGCGCAGTAAATAGTCTGCTAAATACCCACCTACATTTATTGGCGCGGGGACTTTGGGAAGGCCAGTGTAATGGCGGAAACAATTTTGCCTTTTAAAACAGTGGGTGCCTTTGTTTATAAACGCTTCCGCTGAACGAGTACATAACTGCGTGTTTTACGTGATTTAAAGTGATGTCAAAGTGAAAATAATGAGACTCGATTTTTGTAATGGAAGTAGGAACGTGGGCAGATCGTTATTAAGCTTTTGAGTGCTCATTGTCAAAGGGCTTTGTAAAAGCGGTAATAATAGTATAAGTAGGTACCTAAGTAGGTATTCAACAAACAAGCCATGTGTTTGTCGTTTAGTAATTTTATTAACTGCCTCTTTCTTTACGTCAATAAGGTTGGCAACGTTTTAGGCAGATTTTAGTGTATGTTTGTTCCTTATTCATTTTCATGAAAAATATATTTCTGCACATTTATAAAAAAGATTGATCCATCACTGTATTTCATACAGTACTTAATTTATATTTATAGGTTTTTTATAACAGCACTTATGTACCGAAAACCGGATATAGAGAACCATAGATTTAATGTTGCTTACCGTAGGTAGGTACTTAGACCTAACTCTAAATCTAACAGACAATGGACCTAATGTACCTACATTCCTACCTCTTCATCAAAGTTCAAACTCCTTTATTAACGATCAACTTAAAGCCCTAATACTTCGTAGTAATAAAATTTTATTTAAAAAAAAAAATCACATATAAAAATAAAACAGCTTTTATAAAAATAACATAAAAGTAGTGGACTTCGCCACGGTGGATCCCTAAAGGCCATTACCCGGTATTTTCATACTTATCACCTGCCTAGAAGTTAACTGCCGCACATTAAACAATCGGTAATACATCGTTTGTCCTCTGTCGCCGAAGCCCTTGACAACGGTTCGTCCCTACCAAAGCGGAAAAAAGATAATCCCCCAATTAAATTAAATCACTATCCATGAAATTGTTTACCTTATTATGTACAGATACTTAAGAAACAGACGTACTCTAGGAGATTATACTAATTATAGGATTTTTTAGTAAGTAATGAAATTTGGAAAAGTCAAACAACAAAATTTTCATGTATAAAAAATGTGTTGGAAGTGCCTCATTAGTCTTGTAGTCCTAAGACGCGCTTAGAATGTCAGGTAGTTAGATTTCCAGGTCCAACAAAGGTTTTATTAGATTTTTCAACGGAATTCTCAGTGGTAGCGGATTATTGCCCATAGGCTCGCCCTCTATTACATGAGAATTGAGACCTAAACATATCGGCGAACTAAGGATGTATAGGTATACCTCTGCCTAACCTTTCGGGGAGTATATACGTGATAGTATGCATGGTATATTTAGGAACAAGACCTAGACATTCAAACAATATAATAATAATATCTAAACTTCTATAATAAGTAGGTATTCGTAGACAAAACCGCAATGAAGGCAAGCTTATCTTCCCCACGTTTTATGTTATACTGAATCTAGTTTCGTTTGAAAGCGATCAATGTCTAGTCCTTGAGGTTTTTTATCTGCCATCAATTCATCAAGTAGGGACATGTCCGGGTGTCTGGTTGTCCGGGAACCCGGACGTACGACAATAGGTGACGGGACCCGCGGAAGAAACCCATCGTCAGCAAGCGTGCGCAATTTGTAGCATTCCCTGTTATAAATAACGATTCAACCCTAATGGAATTTTATACTTATGGCTACGCTTAAATGTTTTAGTATAATTTGGTTTCAAGACTTTTTGAAAAAACGTTACTGGCTAAAGCAGGTGTAGTTATTATGGATAAAAAAAATACTATTCAGACATTTACCCTTAAACGGCACTCTAAAATTAGGAATTTTTGAAATGTTGGTCCTACAAGGTAGGAAGGTCAACCTTATTCAGCTGGGCTAAAAATGCAGCTTCTGATATATTCATCTGGAAATTCTAGAAGCCCACATCTACCTTCAAAAAGTTGTCGGCCTACTGGATATCAGGTTAGGGTGCTTGGTATTAATGCCGCAGTAAAAACTTCCCTTCCCAATATTGTGCCCCAGGAGGGCACAATATTGGGAAGATCCTAGAACTTATTTATTCTTCCGGAATCCTTCCTATACCCCTTGGAGGTGCACTCGGGGGTACGCGACGAGTAGGTACGTATCGCCATCCCTTAGGTCACCTGATAGACGCCCAAAACAAACCCTTCACTTTTAGATACATCAAAGTAGGCACAGACACAGTATTTACTCAACCTGAGTATACAATTAAAAATAATGACGTTTTTGGGTTGGTAGCCCAAAAATGATATTATTTTTACTTCTTGCTTAAATTTGGTAAATTAATTATCTGTAGTAATAAGTCGGTTTGTCATCAACATTCAAATCGAGAAGGGGTGAACCTACTTGCTTGCTTTTTTTCTTATTCCTGAAACTTAATTAAGTCAACCATTAAGCAGATTGGAGACATATCGTAGAATTTATTGTTGGTAATTAGTCGGGTCCGAATATGGGCACATTTACGGGAGTGAGTTGGCATCGGGGCACCGCTGGCTGCCTCCCAACCCTTGAAGTGGTCACAACGTTTACCGCTAGCATTTGGCAGTCTTTCACTGCATAGTAATGCGTTCAATTCATGTTGCATCATTATAAGTTTTGAATAATTTTGTGTCACCTTGATCACATGAATTGATATGAAGTTAGAAGGTCGTCGGAAACTGTAAGATTTTGTGCTATGCCGTTCTCTTAGGGAATTCTTTTTTTTATGTTGCCTCTTTTGTGGGCTTCTTAGTAGGTAACCTCGCAATAGTACCTTACGAGGTTTCCACTCGGTTGCTAGCCTAGCAAGGAATACTATGTTTACAAAATTATCAATATGAGTGTATTTATGGGTTCGACCACAACATTGTTGAGCGTTGGGCCAATGCCCAGTATGGTGAATATGTAATCTGTAGCTGTACCAGTAACTTCAGTGAACAATTCGATCGACGAGCCTTTGTTCTTTGTATAAAAAGGCCTATACCTAACGTCATAATTTCGTCTGGTAACAAAAAAGTACCACAGCTAGTCCAGTATTCCTATTGATTAATGTGTTGATACTCAAATTGTTGATCGGTAGGTTTGAAAGGCAGGCCAGGTAGGCCAGGTATATCAACGACTATATAAACATAAATAGTGGTTCTTTGTAAGAGTATTGTAAGCTTTAAATAATCATTAGGAATAATGCCATAAGCCTTTTAATCTTTGATACTTTCCACAGTAATGTGGAAAGAACATTCGAGCCATATAGAACAAGTACAAACTAGAAGATAGGTTCAGCCATTTTTGCATATTCGTGTATGGTGTTAAAAAAATAGATATAATTTATTTCATTTTTATAAAGCTACCATTAAAATTAAATAAATTATATCCCGCCCTGTTTATTTTTAAGCCCAACAGTATTTTTACAGATAGGAAAGGCACAAGACGACATAATTTAAATAGATTTGATCACTGTAAAACAAGTTAATATGGCGCCCACAGAGTATCTAAGTAATCGCCAAAATGTGAAACTATTTTTTAAGAGTCGTTTTTGTGGCTTTTGTGCTTATTTGTGTGTGTTTCTAGGTAATACATATTCTAAGTTTAAACACATATTGTTGGATAATATACCTCTTCGTGGGCGTGTATAGTTGGAGTTTGAAATTAGAATAAAGATGTTTCAATAAAAAAGCTTTATTAAATAATTAATAAATACTTAGGTACTTAATTAGGTACAATAAAATATAATCTGAACCGATGGAATGTATTTCACTGTTACAAATTTTTTATTGCAAAATTATGATATGTATTTGTTAATATCAAATATTGCTACTTATTGCTTTTAACTTCATTATTTCCATTATTTTAAACTACAAACAATAGTTTAAAAAACTATTTGAAAAGCGCTAGGAAATTAATAATACGACTGAGAACATAACTTTTCAAAATATAAAATAATTATTTGATAAATAATAATTTCATCCAACTCATTGCTAAAAATATTAATAATAAAACACAAAAATCGGCAGTCTTGGCGGTTGACCATTTTTCATCCTTATCATCAGAGGCGTTAGGTCGAAAGTTAGTCACCCGCCAACGTACTACACCTTACAATAAAAGAGTGTATAGACAACTCAATTTATGTTTTAAAACTCAACAAGGTCACTCACAACACAGGTTTTAAAAAAATATTTAGATCACATAGATACATAACTGGACTCAAAAATGATCGTCAACTATTGTTAATATGGACATTACAAGGTTTCTTGTTTCAAATATCACTTAAAACAATATGAAGGTATAAATTAATCAGAATTTCGAATTAATTTCATGCAAAATTCGAAACGAAAAATACAAAGTAGGTACACATTTTACTCCAGACTAAAGTTGTTAAATTAATTTGATTGTAAATTTTTCCTAATCATATAAATTGACTAAATGACAAAGAAAAAGATCTTATATTTAGAATTTCAATTTAGGTACAATTTCATATATCACAATTTCGTATAACATTGCCAATATACTAATGACCAATGTCTTTGGCACGATACAATTTATTTCCTCTCCCATATAAATCCGAAGCATGATCTAGATTTTTTATAATTCCTATAAAATTAATCTCAAATAAATTCTTAGCAGATGGCGCTACTATCGCTTGGCCCTTTCTAAAATGCATAAGCCAGTGTTTCTCCTGTATAAAATGTATTCGTTGCTTTTAATGGACATTTTCTTACTCATTTAAGATCAATATTTTGCTAACAATAAATAATATAATATATTATAATAAATAAAGATAGTAATATTTTGCTAGTTTCATTAGATGAGCACCGGAGGGCCATCAGTGCGTTCAATTAAAATCTCGAAGATTAATTAATTAATATACTAGGGTGTGTCAGTTGTGGTCGGCAGAAGTTCGATAATACCCTCCGCTTTCGCGGTCTGAGAGACGGAAGGCATCATAGATTTGGATTTTCCCACAAAAATAGTTTGAAGTTAGGAAAATTGAATATTATCACTATTATTTTCGCAGAAAACAAATAATCAAACGATGTGTATAGTCAGGCGTAGACTAAAGCAGAAATAGACTCACTATAAGGTTTAATTTCACTTGCACAACATAAATATGTTTGTTATACATAAAGTATAAAATGACGATTTTGAACCTAACGTTTTAATAAATAAGGTGCATAAAGCGTCATAATGAAATGCAACAGACTACAGATAGGAAAATAAATAAACTTGAGCAAAAGTATCGACATTGCATAGGACCAAACGAATTACAACTATATGTATAAGGCTTCTTCTGCCTTGACGTAATCAAAATTCATCGTTTTTAATAATAAAATAATTTAACATGAACAATTAGCTAGTCTAATTATACGTTAACAGATTTCTTAGGTGGAGGCACACGCGGTGAATTCGAGTAGATTTTCTTAAACAACTCCGGTATATTGTTGTCAGGGAACAAATTCGTAAGCATTGCTGAAAAAGAAACAATGTGGAATCATTTCATAAATTGAACGTTATGTGAAGAGATCATAAGGTTACAAGTACTCATATCGCAAAAACGAATGTTGAGATATTTTTTCCAGCCTGAGAGGTATTTTAACACAGTGATTTCTGACACGCACGATTCGAAACTTCGGGATTAAATTTTATCAATATGACGCGATGGAATCCGTATTTTTTTAAATGTTATATATTACAAGATAAATTCCAATGCGATACAAGGTTCGACTATAAATGCTGTGATTTTGAACTAAAGTTATAATGGCGGTGTTATTGCTAATAACAACGATATTTACTTACTTTCAAGTAATACAAATATTAATCGTCTGTTGATTTCCTGGTTTTGGAACAGATCGAATACTGTCAGCAAACCTCTACGGGCCGTGTCCGAACCTACTATGTGTCGCAAATCATCTGAAAACAAAATTAAATATTTGATTACTTTCTTTTATACAAAGACTATTTCATTCTTCCCAAATGACTCATTCATGACTGTCTCATTAGTCTACTGTTCCTAAGCGCAACTGCACTGACCATTGTATTATTGAGATTTTCTATAATATTGTTAGTAGCAGCTCTGAGTTTCGATTTGCGACCGGTTAATGGCAATAGGCTCGCCACGTATTATTTGAGACCACCTCTGCCTAACCCATCTGAGAATAGACGTGATTATATATTATATGTATGTTCATTCTTCCAGTCTCTACACCTGTTTTAGTATATACCGCATCAAACATGAAGTTTTGAAATAAATCTGTGGGCCTGAAGTTATCCATAAATGGCTGCGGTGGAAATTAGTAACCAAACTAATAGGTGCCATAAACCATACAAATCAGCTAGTAATAAGAACTATAAAATTGACAAATGCAAGCATTTACCTGAACAAGCGGAAAGAAGGGCTACTTTAGCGGCGACTCTCGTTCTCGCTTTGGTTGCTGCATCTCGATTACCATAACTCGAACTATTCCGACTGGTCAACCATTGCCTAAAAATACATTATTATTAGAACACACACTTCAATAACAATAAAAAATCCTTTAAAGAGAAACAGTAAACTTACTTGAACGTCTTTAAATACTGGACGACATTTCGAGGAGAAGTTAGTGACGATACAAATTCTAGAACCTTTCTGTAAACAAACGTTATATTAAATTTCAAATTGCAAAAGAGTAAATAATAGGCGAACGTATTTCTAGTTCTAGAGTAAGCCTAGAGTTGAACTGTTACACCCACAGTCCTTTTCCGTTCCTATTATCATTAACCCGGCACAAATCCAAACTTCGAACTGCTGCTGCGAATTTCACAGAAAATCCCAATAATACCCACACTAATACTGCTAGACCATCATATTATTAGCCTACAGCAGTCCACTGCTGGATATGTCTCCTCTCCCCTGTTCGATCGACCTCCTAAATCGAACAAGAACCTTTTGCTCCGCTTGACAAATGGGGCACAACCAAATTTTTTTGTTTATTCCTCGCAAGGTCTACGATAAAGAATTCAGGAACCGTAATAATAAATTAAACAATACTTACTTATTAACTCTATCTGCAATTAATGTCCTAATCGGAGCTAGCAGACGTCTTCGTAACCACAAACCCCTGATACCTAACACTTCTTCAAATAACTTCAGAGCAAAACTTTCATCGTTTTCCTGTTAAATAAATACAAAAATGTAATTGGGACGCCTATTAAATCAAATGTATTAAATTATTTTATATTTTAGTAAACCATGGCAATATGTTATTATTTTTTTTTCGTTAATAGCAAGACTTTATGGTACGACAATTATGTCAGTATTAATAAAAAAGAAAAAAACTTAAATATTATTGACTGATACTGTACGTAATGTGTTCCGGCACAGAAAAATATTAAGGCACAGTGCCTTAATGTTTTGATAGTTCCTAAAAAGGAAGCGGTGTGCTTCCTTTAGCATTTCCTTATTGATATATTATGTCCAAGAGCTTTATAATGTATTTAATAAAATCTAAATATTCCTTACATCTTGCCCATCTGAGGAATTCCCACTTTTAAATCCCTCATAACTCTCATCACTCTTTCCTTGAAATACTTTTGAAATACCTGCAATCAATTTGATTTTTTCAGTTTAATCCAACATTATTTACTAAACATTAGTGCATTTTTTTAAATGATAGGTCTAACATCGATGCCACCGATCAAGCGAAGGCCTATATAACATTATGTTTAAAAATATATGTTTGTATATTCGTCTTCTATGCTTTCTTTACTAAGATGGTGAGTTTTATATTTACCCGCGAAGGTTTCTGTCAAAAAAACTAAGATAGGATAAAGAAAACCCAGTCACACTAGGCTATCTTCATAATTGTGGCATTGCCAGTTCAAAAACTCGAAATCTGAGGTTCCTCCTTTCATAAATAATGAGTTACCCGTAAAAAAGATAAAACCACCTTTCCTTTTTCCTTTGTTTGGCTTACCATCCATAACCCCATCGACGGTGTTAGCGAATTGGTCAGGCATATTCTTCAACGTCCTCATTCCGGCTCTCAGAGAATTCACGAGCAGAGCATCAAGCTGAAAAATTATCTTTACTAATAAAACAGAACCGTGGCTAACAGACAACAAAATGGACCTAAAGATTCGCAATTTGGAAAAAATATTTCTTGAGTGTAGATTTTTTCCCCTAATTCCCGTGTTGGTGTTATTTTCAAAATTTCCAATTAGGAAAAAAAGAAATCATCGCGGGCATACCGCAGAATACAACAAAATTCTGAAGTACCCACTTCAATATAGATGCCATAAACTAAAGAAAAACTCCACAAAAAATTAACATGCCCAAAAAATGAAGCCAAGAACATTACAGCAGCCTTTTAGAAACTGCTTACTACATTTTGTAAAATTATGGGAATTGGACAGATTTAAGCGGGAAAGCCATTCCAAGTCTTCAACTGTTTTTCCCTATTTAATAAAAATATACCATCAATGAAACTAGTTTTGCTCTGGTCGAAATACGCTTATGATATTTTAATAACTATGGGTTTAATACATAAATTCAGTTAAATTTCAGTGACTTGTGGTCAAATGAGAATTATAGGCGAATATTTTGTTAGAATTAAGCAAGACGCACACATTATCTAACATTATGCTGGTTTTAGCAAAGAAAGTCATGTAAGGCATGCGTTTTTGCCAAACTTTGTAACCTCTTGCAATATGAACTTACATGCAATATAAATGCGGTTACAAAGTTTGGCAACACCTCTGTCCACTTGAAGCAATTTAATATCAATCCCCCTCAACGCTTTAATATTTAAAACTATTAACGGACATAAATAATATTAATCATAATAATTGTACGCTTACCGTGTTACTATGCTTTTCAGCCTGATTCTCAGGACTAAGAAACCCTCCCAAATAGTCAGGAGACAACAAGGTCATATATTTGGAGTCTCTTGCTAAACTCGCTAACGTTTGTAGGTAGCTATTTAACATCCGTTTCCTACTTTCCAAGACCGTGCGAGATGTATTCTGGAATGTTTTCTTTCCGGGGAATGGAAGACTGCCTAGTTCGGGCCACTGTTGATGGAATTCGAACCTATTTATTTTGTATTTAGAGTTCAAAGTCTTGTAGCTGTAATTTTGTTTAAGTTACCTTATCCTTAATAGATGCGTGTAGGTCATAAAAATCGCTGTATCTCCTGTATATGTGCCAAACCTCATTGTCTGATAGCCTAGTCACAGCTATTGCGTATATTCCGAACGCTCGCCCTTTGTCTTGTACTAAAGCTAAATAATCCAAAGAAAATATTTTGTTAAAACGAAAGAACTAAACGCTTCACTAAGAATCACCTTGTGGTATGTGGTATATCCTGTTATAAATCAAACCAATTTAAACTTCCAATAGCTGTTTGTGAACACACGGCTACAGGTTAACCTTTTCAAATCCAGTTTAAGCTGATTTCGCATAGTATAGGCTTCCGATACAATAAGAGGCCAGTTTAACCTGGTTTTACACATTTTACAATACGTGAAATCGTTACATTAAAATTAGTATTATAAAAGTAACTTTTAAGTTAGGCAGTAGATCATTTAAACATACGAATTTGTTCTTGGGAGCAGTCGATATATAAAATAGCACCTGAAAAAACATACCGGTTTCAATAATACATGCTGATAAAGGCGATAGCAAATTTTTCGCATTCCTGCTTATTTCTGTGTGTGACAAGGATAAGTTGCTACAGTTAGCCGATGTCAAGTTGGATGGACCTGGAAGGCAAAAAGTTGAAATAAATACCTCACGACTCTTCTCAATAGAAACGATAAACATTAAAACCATGCACCTCGAATCAGACCATTTTATAAAGTGCCTGTAGATATCAATTAGTTTGGTAGAACTTAATTATTATGAACTTTTTCTTAACTTCGGGGCATATTGCAGTGTGACTCTAAAGAAGAGAATTGTTCAAAGCATAAACAAATATTTATTAAAGAAAAAATGTATTGTAATTTGCAACCTGCACTTTCATTGATCATTCGCTGCGCCAAATTGCCAACAATATCTGACCTTGACCGGTTATGTCTCGTTCCTGGGACCGGTAATACATCGCCTGAAAATGAACACTGTTTTATGGTAATAAGTCAACATTTAAACTGGCTATACTACGCACACATACTCGTGCGTAAGAAATAATCTGAAGAACTACACTATCACATTTTAACTATTAAGATTTAGAAAGAAATGCGAGGTACTGTTGCCGCGAAGTGTAAAAGGCAAAGGTTTTTTTTAAGGATGAGCAAATTTCAATAATCGTCTATATTCAAATATATTTGACTTTCAATGACAGTGACCATCATTGAAAAGTCACAGCTATATTATAGAATCGACTCTATTTCCAAAATGTTCCGTCAGCTGATCTAACACGCTAGTACAATTGAATAAAAAAGTGGTATTAAGCAAATATAACGAAAAATCATAGGGAAATAAATCTCAAACCATAATATTTTTAGCACCGACTGTCTTCTCTACCGAGAGAGCGGAACATACGCATTAAGGGAACTTTAAAGAGTGAATGAGATAGCACGCATCATTGCATTGCTGACTGCGCATGCGCCTCAACGATTTTATCGCAAAATTAACTGTGCAACCCCTTCAACCGTTTGCGTACAACTTCAGAGAGGCAAAAGACTAAGTTGTGGGGCGTCTTTGAGTTTAAAAATAAAATTTAAATTTTTAGAACACTTCGCTCGCAACTCAACCTCTAAAGAGAAAGTGATCAAAAAGTAAGAAGAAGAAATATAGAGGCAATAGGTTTCTAACTAGCAATAATAAGTTGCCGATGCAAGGATCTACAATACGCATACAACTATGTGGTAGGGTCTAGAACTTCACTTTGAAATGTAATACCAAACGCATTGCATTTAGGTAGTGTGTGGTTCTTGTTACTTGGTACTCTTCGCGTGAGGGACCGAGGGAACGTTGAGGACTTGTTCGGCAGATCATACTTGTATTTCGACTTGAAGAACAACTTTGGCAACTGATTGAGACATGACTTCATAATTTTCTTGCATTTGTCTGCACATTTTGGATAGGTACGTAAGGTGAGTTGGGGTTTTATGGACAGTTAGAAAGAATTAATAATAATGTGATATAACATACCACTGTACTTTTTAGTGTCGGGTTTCTCCTCTTTTTTTGTTTCACTGCAACAAAACACACGAAGGTTGCAGTTTTTATTACTTATCCTGAATTTTATTTATTTCTGAAAGTAATAATTTGAGAAGGATCGTCTCTCCTGGGGCGCTTTATTTAATTTCGTATCGAAGTAGATAGTATAAATTCAGTCTGCATATACAGAGTGTAAGGGACATCGACGCACATCCGCTTACCACGAATTCAGTACATGATTCTGGACCCCCTTGCGTTGATATATTTCGTCGGTTATGAAAAAAAAATCAGCTGTTCCATACATTTTCCCGTGTAGGTATTGCACTTTTGTATGAAAAAGCTGATTTTTTTTTCATAACCGACGAAAAATATCAACGCAAGGGGGTCCAGAATCATGTACTGAATTCGTGGTAAGCGGATGTGCGTCGATGTCCCTTACACCCTGTATAGTATAAAGTCAATTTACATTACTATCTGCTCAGACACCGACTTATAACAGTTTTAGTACACAGCTATGAATACATAATCGCTGATGGCGCACTTTGCGAAAAACACAAAGAACATAGACGAGATAATCCGCTCTAAAGATACTTTAACAAGTAATTACTTTTGATTTAGAATAATAGATGGCGCCAGGGACTCTTAACCGACGACTTCTGAGAGAAAACGCCAAAACGAATTCGGAGAACCAGTATATAGTTATTATAATCATTTTGCTGAAGGTGATAATTACCTGCTTTTCTCAGAACTTTCTTCGCTATCCATCATAAAATCAGATTGCCAGGACGGATCATCCTGTAAGCCAAATAACAAAGTTCTGAAATTTACTGCAAACATTAATAATATCAGCAAAAAGGTCCAATTAATACTTAAACAATTTGCTGCGTTATTGCGCGTGAATTATATAAATTTTAACTTTATATCTATGTCTTTAGAAGTCACTGAAGGCGCATTTGTTAATTACAACAATTTTATTGATCTCGGTCTTTCAGCTAAACTCCCATTTTATTCATACACATCTTAGAATCGTCATTCTACAAAGTTTCATATCTACAGTCCATTTGCTTAATCGATAAAACAATGAGGAAGACGGGTTTATAATAAATGCTGCGCTAGCAGTCCAGGGTTAGATTGCCAGTAGCCTGATTCACGTAATAAAACCGTAGCGATGTCGCAGCGACTTAATCGTTGAAAAAGTTTTCCTATTCACGAATCCGTCGATCGGACCGATTCAGAAGACGTCCTATTGAAAAATCGTGTTACCGTATTCACACATGTTCGTTGGGCAAGAATCGTTCAAAACGTTGGCTTCACAGAATTCACAAAACACTGGAAAACTGTTTCAACGATTGAGTCGCTGCGACATCGCTACGGTTTTATTACGTGAATCGGGGTATCAGTATCAGTCTGAATGGACATCAAAGTTTCGTGTTTCAGACGTTCTTTAATAGTCCTACAATTGTCCTCTGACAATTGTAGGCTAAATAAATACTCAGCAGTTTATGTATCTAATACATAGAGATGTATTTCTGATGTATTCATTTCAGTCCGCATTTTACCATACAAAAATAGCAGCTACATTCCGAGTAAATTAAAAAATGGAACAGAATTTGTATTGAAATAAACTGCTGAGTATTTATTTAGCCGGGACTTATTCGGCGCTGGTGAAAAATCTAATGTACATATATACATACCTCTAACGCATCACAAACACACTTCTGCACTTCATCAAAGCAGATCACCGGGTTGTTAGTGAACTCTTCACCTTCTAACGTGATCTTCCTCACGAGTTCTCCGTAACAATGCTCCGGGAGACCCATCACGGTTGGTCGATTTGGAGCTAGGTAGAGATCGCACAGCTCCAGGGCGGATGAGCGTAAGTTGTCCAAGACAGCTTTAGATGAGTGTGGTGCATCTATAAATTAATTTATTTTAAATGTCATTGTTATGGGCGTTGGTTTTATCATCGGTGTCGGATTTATAAGCGTTGTAGTACGGGAGTCGATATTATAGGCATCAGTTTAATAGGACTCAATGCTATTTGCGTCTATCTTATCGGCGTCGGTTTTATAAGCGTCGGCATTATAGCCGTCAGTGTTATAGGGTTCGATATTGAAGGCGTCCGTCATATTATTAGCATCGGTGTTATGGGCGTCGATCTTATTGACGTCGGTATAATAAGCGTCGGTTTTATATGCGTCTGTCTTATTAATTGGTGTCGGCATCAAGCCGTCGATATTACAGGCTTCAATCTTATAGGCATCCATCTTATTAGCGTCGGTGTTATAGGCGTTGGTCTTATTGGCGTCGTAGTTATAGGTGACGGCGTTATGGGCGTTGGTCTTATTTGCTTCGGTATTATTAAGGGTGTCGGCATTACGGGAGTCGATCTTATTGGCGTCGGTCTTATGGAGGTCGGTATTATAGGCATTCGTCATATGGCATCGGTGTTATGGACGTCGGTCTTATTGAAGTCGGTTTTTTATGTGTCCGTCATATTGGCGTCCGCGTCAAGGCGTTTATGTTACAGGTGACAATATTGTAGGCGACGATCTTATAGGCGTCTATCTTATTAGCGTCGGTATTATAGGCCTCGGTGTTATGGGAGACGGTATTACTGGCGTTAATCTTATATGCGTCTGTTGAACATATCTGAGCATATCTACTGATCCATCACCTCTCCCATAGATTTCTGCATAATTTACCGATTATATGCTGTCTTTGAGCTTTACAGGTCGTCGGATGTCATACAAGGGTAATACAACCCCTAACCTAACTGACTGGGCGGAAACTACAGAAACAATATTTCAGAAAACTTACCAGCTTCGTTCAACTCGATTTCGAGAAGGTACTGAGCGTTCGACCTCCATGCTGTAGTCGCTCTTAGAAACTTTAGCGATCTTGATACTTCTTCTGAAACTTTGTCCACATTAGCGTTGTGGGATAACCCTTCTTGTGGGCCAAGTGTGGCCCGCTTAGCTTGGATGATACGACTCAAGTATTGTAGAGAAGATAGCTTTTGTCGGTCCTGCAGCTCCCATTCACCGGCGCTGTCTCTAGAGTGCTAAAATAAGTTGTTTTTTTTAAGCTAGGGCTTTTACAAACATTATCATATTCGAAGACTCGAAAATTGTAGATCAGGGAAACATTTCTTGAGATGCGAATAGAACTCACGACACATAGCGCAACAGTAGTGACCAACTCAACTGATATACCAAAAATGCATTCAAATATTGGAACAATAAAACTAGCAAAACCAAATCTGTCCATCTGCACATTATAGACATTGAAGAAACAGCAATATACGGAGTCTTTAGAGCAACAGAAGACAAAATATTATTTTTTAGATTTTTTTTCTGTATGTTTACACACGCATAACACAAAAAAATGGATGAGATTTTCACAATTAACAACCTAAAATCTGGTGCATGTTTCATTTTGATACGCCACCTAGAAGCCAAGTCATAAAAAAATCCTTTTAGAATGTGAGTGGTAATGGGGCAGCAACTTGTTCTTAATGGCTTTATGCATTTAATTGCACGATTTGAACCAAAAAACACTGATGGTATTGGTATTGGTATAGTGGGCTATTTTCTGCAAATCCACGACGCAACGCTTATTTTCCGTGTGGTGGAAAGATGTTCAGTTTATTCGAACATCAAAAGACACTAATAAATTACTTGTTATTACTAATTGAATATTGTTTAAACACTAATACATTACTTACTAGTTTCTGTATATCTTTTTGGACAAGTTCCACGGTGGCATCCAACTCCTCAGCGTCAGTGCAGCATCGGATGACGACGAGAAACAGCTCCGATGGCAGACAAGAGTCTCGACAACACTACCAACATAAAGACAATTGATAAAAATTATCAACTAAAAAATCAAATAAATAACATACCTTAACGTCACATTGCCCGAAGGGTTATGCAGACCTTGCTCGAACTAGGAATCCAACCCAGGACGTCGAGCTAAGCTACCTGACTTGCGGACACTAGTCGTATGAGGCAATAATTACATGTCTGTAAGGGTCTATTTATATTTCCGGGGAACTTGTGTTCCTGCGAGGCGTCACGAAGTATACAAGACATTTGAAAAACTTTATCTCCATCGCGTGGCGTCCAAATTACATAACATACCATCACGCCTGTATTCCCCGAAGGATTCTCACATCTCGCCGGTATGTTTAGATCCCATGTAATAGAGAGCGAGCCTATTGTCATTAACCGGGCACAAATCCAGACTCCGAGCTGCTACTGAGATTTTTTAGAAAAACCCAATATCACTGCTCGACCTGGGAATCGAACCCAGGACCTCTAGCGTAGCAGTCACGCTTAGGACCACTAGACTAATGAGGCAGTCCAAATTAGATGTGTCTTCCTGCAAATTCCGCGACAGCCGCCGGCGAAGTAGAGGGCATCCGAGAACCTCAATGGACTGGCAATGGACAAAAAGTTCAAAATGCTATAGGTAACTTTTTTGCCTTAAACATTCCGTTCCGTGGCAATGTAAATTGAGCCTGATGATTTAAGTTTCAGAAAAAACATATTTTCATTAATGGACTGAAATAGTCAGGGCCGGACTTAGGGGAGAGCAACCGAGGCTACAGCCCCAGGACCTCTACAAAAGAGAAAAAACAAAGTCAGACTAGGTAACCAAAAAAAATTGTCCATTTATAAAAAGTTGACCATTTTATTTGGAACATAATTTAGGGCCAGGGCTCCACTCCTTTGTTGCCACGAGGCCTCCAGACCTCTAAATCTGGCATTGGAAATAGTGTGTATTATCTGCTACGTTTTATGATAAACTATTTATTTTACAAAAATACAACATAAAGATGAACTCACAGTTCTTATAATAGTCCTGTTGATATTATCAGGGTCGCTCAGCAAGTTGATCATAGGTCTTAGCACAACAGCAGACAGCAACTCAATGAGGATAAGTTTTAAAGCGTGGCATCGCCATGCCTCCTCTGGAGCTACCAGGTACAGTACAGCCTCGGACACTTCACAAAGCAATTCTGTAAAAAGATTTAACATATAATTTGTGTAAAGATAATGACCGCATTTTGTACAATCGTATATTTCAACAAAGAGAAATTAAACATAAAATGGCGTTTTACACAGTGGTGGATGATTAAAAATATATAATTAAAATACTGTGTCAGTCACTAGTACCTACTTCCAGAAAAAAGATGTGAAAAGCATATATATACGGAGGAACAAAAAACTGCTGATAATAAAAATTAATGAGATAGGGTAAGATACCCAATTATTGACACTTTAAGGACTATCGTGCCAAAATAGTTTAATATCTGCCATTTTATGGTATTGCCCGTTGGATATCCGGTTTATAATAATAGAGCAAGTATTGTATTTCCTTAATAATTAACAAAAAATAATTATATTTCGATGATATTTGGTATTATTTTTTCAAGTTTTATTGATTTACTATGATTTGCCCAATTATTGACACATTCCGCCCTATTATCGTTGTCTACGCCGCATCCTCTATCTGTCAACGTCGTGGAAGATCTCTACGCCGCATCCCCTATATGCGAACGCGGCAACACAACGCAACGTGCGGGGAGCGGGGGAGAGGAGGGACGCCACGCCGACGCGCCCGCGCCGCCATATAGTCAAGTGAGCTCTCCTGCCACGTGTACGTGTGCGCGACAATAATAAATGTATCGTCCGCACGCGCCTAAAATAACTGTTAAATAAATTATTATAATACAGAAGAAGAGTTTTAATGGTATTCTTCAATCGTCATGTGTTGAACCAATTTATTGACACTGCAATTTTCTTAGTAGGTTTACCTATTAATAAGAATTATATACAGTATTTTAAAATAAAACAAATCTTAATTGTTTTTAATTAACCTATTTTATTATGAAATTGTATTTACGAATAGAAAAATTTGAGTATATCAGTCAACTTAACAAATAAATCGTATTTTTTGTTTATACTTGAAATCACTGGAAATTTAGGAACTTCTAAATAGGTAGGTAACTACTTGGGTATTTTCTCTGTTTAAAATTTTTAAATTTCTTCTACAGTCAATGCTTAATTTTTTTAAACTAGGATTGTACGTAGTAAGTTCACAATATTCGCATCGCTAAATAACAACTTTTTGACTTTATCAACTTCTTTACCCGTGGTCTTATCTTTTTGGCTTCTACTTTTTATTTTTTACTGAACAATATTTATTTTTTCTTGGTCCTTCTTTTTCTCCCTTTTTTCTTTTTTTAATTCCTTCCTATACCTTTCCTTCTTTTATTTTCATTTTCGTGTGCCATCCACTCAGCTGATGTTCTTTTCATATTTTTAGCACATTTCCTTTGAAGAGTCTTCCGCAGTGCGAGAATATCCTGCAACTTGATTGGAGTACACTCAGATTAAATAGATTTTGTAATTTGAATAGGAGGATTTTCTCTATCTTTAATGATTCTTGATCCATTCCACTAAGTAATTTTCTTCGCCTTCGGTCAGTAGAGTAGCAGGACCCGGACAGGCTTTATGTTGAGGGTTCTGAAGTCTTTTAATCAATGTTGTTCGAAGTTTTATGTTAGGAATTGTCTAACTACAAAACACATACCTATGCACTGATGAAAGCGATAATGCGACACAAGCGAAATGTTCGTCTGATGATAACCGCATAATTATCTGCTCGTAACTTGCATAATCCTTATTTTATGAGTGTAAAGGATGCAGAAGTATCCAAAGATGTAACTTGTGGAAAACTAATCCTCTGCGAAAAAATCTGAGTACTTATGTCTTCATTATATTCCAATTATTCACATAGCCTTGCCCAATTATCAACACTGATGTTTGTATAGAGAATATTGATTTGACACCCATGTCGGAATTTGGAATAAAGGCGTATTTTGACTTCAATCTAATTTGTAGTCATATATCAAGTCATAAACTAGGTATATATAATTGATTTAGCCTCTTTCAAAACTAATTTGAAAATTCCAATTATTGACACGGGTGTCCATAAATTGGAATTTCACTATTTTCGACATACCAAAAATCGACACCCTGTAAAAATTAAACTAACACAGTAAAGTGAGAAATTACCATTGAAATCTGCTATATAAACTTTCAAAATTAGAATAACACAACATTCAAAGAAAGGTTTTCGAATTTCTGAATACTTTAACACGATTAAAATGAACGCTTACCTTATCGAAACTTTAACAAAACCAACTTTCTCCTTCTAAAACACTGATTGCTCTATTTGAATCAGCTATTTGGCGCCGTCTTAGTTCTTTTAACAGATTAGTTTTGCCAGTGGCATACAAAAATAAACTATCAAAAATCATTTTAATAAATAATACACTTAGGTTACCAAGTTTTCTTATATTTTGATAATAAAAATAGAGTGTCAATAAATTGGGGGGGTGTCAGTAATAGGGTGCTTTACCCTATTTCAAAATTTTTTTTTTTGGGCCAGTGACAAGGTTTTTAATTGGATATGTCATATGACATCATATCCTATAGTATATTTTTGGGTGTTATAAAATGTTAATAAAATGACCTGGTATTATAAAAAAAAAATTGAAAAAGGGTGCTAATAGATCAAGGGCGTAGAGAAGTAGGGGCAAAAATGAAAAACAAAATATCCAGTTTTGTGTTTCATTTTTAATGTAACCTGTCCCATTGCTCATACAGCATTTACTTTAGATATTATATTATTAGTTTGTCTATGACTGTCTTAGACTAGAAATAAAACTATAACAGTCCAATATAACATATTTTGTTACTCGCAATTGACTTACCATATTCTTTATCGGCATCCATACAATAAATATCTCGACATAACTGTCTATTCTCTATAGAGCACTCCAGTTCAAAAAATATATCCTTCAATGTCTTTCCGCTAATGTTCTCTGAGCTGTCGTAAAACGTCGACTTTCCAAATGTTTGTGCTTCTGCAAAATAACTTTTTTTAAAGCATTTAAAAAAAAAAATCTGCAATAATGAGCTCATGGTAATGATCCTGTTTAATTTGACAATTTGAACTTTAATCAATGCGTAAGAGTCATATTTGTAAGATAAAACTTGAACTCAAAATTTAAGGAACATGCACACAGAAATGTGTTTTTTTTTATTTGCTATTGCTGCCCCACTTCTGGGGAAAGGCCTCCACAATGCATTCCTTTACTCGTTTCCCGCGCCACCTCAAACCAACCATCCCGTCACCCCTTTCTGGGCCTCCAGAGATGCCTTCCACACAACAAACCATCACCTTAGGCATAGGTGTAGGAATGTACACCCACAGTTCACAAATGTGTTTAGAGCCCGTGCCTTATAGTGGGCAAATCCATGTTACAGAGATACATTATGTTACAGAGAATTTCAAAGAAATCACCTATTACACCGCTTAGCATGCACCCTAGGCATCAAACCCAGCAAGCGACAAGCATGATTAGGACCACTAGACTAATGAGGCAGTTAAATTTTGATTTAAAACAATAAAAAAACAGAAGAAAAGGCTCCAATTTTATTTTACACAACCAATTCTTTCTTTATAAAGTCTAGTTAGAAATTACATTTACCTGGCAGCCATGATAGATCAGTGTCGCTTTTATTTCTCCTGTGTGTTTTCTTTTCATCTTGTTTCTTAGGACTTGGTTTGGATGTTCCGTTAGATACATCTTTGGCATTCAACAAATCTATGTGTTTCAATCTCACTCTTGACTGTTTGAACAACTTTAGATGAGTTGTCAGTTCTTCAGGAAACCGGGTGGAGAGAAGGTGGATCCAATCCACACATTTGACTCTGAAATAGTAATGAAATGAAATTTTGTTTTGAATTAAAATTAATTTGGAATCTGTGTTTCATATTTCATTTACCTACTATACATCTGATTATAGGACCCAGGAATGGTGTATTTCAGTGTTTTGAAAATTAAATTAAATAGCAAAATAATAAAAGGGAAAACAAATTGAGTTAAAAACCCTATAATTTGATAAAATTCCCACCATCAAAATGACACTGATTTAAAATTCTATCTTCTTTAGGAGCTCTGCTTTTGTTAGTGGACCAATTTGAACCCCGTTTAAAGTTCTGTGCCAAACATATTTTTTTTGTATTTACATACCTATTAGCTACATTAGCACCAGCAGCCAGCACCAATCGTTTTATAGAATGGTTTGTTAGTTCTTCGTCACTCGTCAAGATCTCATACCAAGGAGATACATAATCATTGATAATAATTGTTATTATCTCATTAAGAAATGAGTCTACAGTCTCACTCCCGGTAATCCTGTTGTCATATTTTGGTAAAGGAGTTTCTTTTTGAAATAATTCCAATACCTGAAACATTATTATAATGTTTAAAAATTATTAGGTTGTTATTTAGATACTAGAAAATATTTAAAGGGTTTAGGTATACGGAATTCATTATTTACTTAATAATATTTTCTAAATAATCTCACATAAAATAATTGTATGCCATTTATCATTCAAGTCAAAATCATCAAGATCAACTACTATAACAGGTACTTTTTAAAACATCATTTTTACATTATAGACATTCCCCAAAACGCCCACCCTTCATTTTAAAAACATTAGTGGTCTTGCCTACCTTGGGTACTTGAATAGAGAAGTTTGTCTGTTGCAATGGATCATCCAGACAGTCCAGGTCGACTGAGAATATCTTTTTGTTATCATATGTGAAATAAAGAATGGTAATGATCCTGAAACAAAAACGTTTTAAATATTTATTGAATTTAGGAAAGTATCTCAATATTCATTTGAGATACTTTGATATCAAATGATACCTGTATAATCAGTAGCAATCACATCAACGTAAAGCCTCCATCCATAAGTCACAATGCATAAAAATGGTTGTTCAGCAGAGCTCTGCCCATAAGGCTACTCTCTGACCGATATTTTGAGCATGGAATGGACTATTAAGCTGCTTCTAAAATTTTGTCATATTGTTTTAGAGTGACTTTAAACTTGGAGGATGAGGACAAGTGTCTCCAGTAAACAATAGTTGATTAGATAGCTTGCTCAGTTAGCTCTCATGCTCTCCGATAAACGCGTAAGGAGTAAAGTCATAGCAGATGAATCTCTAACAATAATATTATTATTTTAAGTACAAAATACGCCTTCTTATCAACTTACCCAGCCAGAAAGGAAACTATGAACGCGAGAAGTGTTAAATACACACTGAAACCAAACAGTCCAGTGACGATAATTGTAACAAGACCGAACCAAGCGAAAATTCTAATAGCCATGTTTGTATTTTATTGTAATACAACTACAATTTACAATATAATAACAAAATAAAAGTGAAAACAAACTTTAACGCCTCAACTCTTGACGATTTATTTTTGTAAATCTGACAAGTGACTTAATGACATTTTCGATGTCATTTGTCAAAACTTTTAAGGATGTACGCACACGCACTTTCATCATCATCATCATAATCATCCACAGCCTGACTTCAACCACTGCTGTTGCTGGGTATAGGCCTCCCCAAGTTTGTGCCATCCACCACGGTCCCGTGCCACCCTCATTCAAGTACGCCCAACGACGTAAGTTATTAGTTATTTGCTTGAAGTTATTCAAGCAAATAACCATATTCGTTCACTGCTGGATATAGGCCTCTTTAATGGAACGGTCTGGTGTTCACCTAATAAGGAAAAATAAATTTATAAAAATGACCCAGTAGGTGTTGGGGATAACAATATTGTACACACGGTTACAGGTCAACCTATACAAATCCAGTTTAAGCTAATCTCGCATTTTCTAAGCTTTCCATACAATAAGAGGCTAGCTGGGTGAAATGGTTTTGTATAGCATGATGTGTAGCCGTTCGTAAAATTATTTTTATTCACCAGTGATAAAACCATGTTTATGAACCTCAACCCTAGCTTTGACGTTTCAATGACGTAAATATGTAGTTTATGAATTATGCTAAAAATTCATCTGGAATCTGGATCACAGATTACAAGATCTGGTTGATCTCAAAAATTACCATCGTCTGCGCTCTGGCCAGGACCATGGAAGAAAAAGACTGATCATCTCCGACTTATTTTTTACTAAACCCACTTTTTTTTCTTTTAACATAACATACCATGACCCTGTATATCTCGAAGGGTTAGGCAGAGGTATACTATTGTACACCCACACTTTGTCGGTATGTTTAGGTCCTATGTTATAGGGGACGAGCCTATTGCTATTAACCGGGCACAAATCCAGACTCCGAGCAATGAGTTTTAAAAGCAATGAAGCATCGATTCTGTGATTGTAGGTTGCGATATATATTTTTATAGAAAAACTCAATAACACTGCTCGACCTGGCGATCTAATCCAGGATCTCTAGCGTAGCAGTCGCGCTTAGGACCACTAGACCAATGAGGCAGTCATATTTTTTTCTTATATTTTATGGAATTTGAGAATACAATAATATATCCTCCCAACTATCAAGTCCATACCTATGTAGGAGCCCTGAGTCTAAATCTGGCCTCGAAATATTATTATCAAACAATGCGGCTTTCACATATGCGTTCGCATCTGCCGCGGTCGTTATGCGTAACTCTCCCAACCTTCGAATTCAAAGGCGAAACTGCTTATACTTATTTACGCTAGCTCGGCTAAGGATATGCTATCATGGATTGAACTAATTAATATTAATAATTAATTAATTAATTGTTTGCATGTCCTTCCATTATTATCATCACTACTTTAGTAAAATTCATTAATTACTTACGTTATTTTTGAGTATTTCTACGATTACTACGATCTTTACGATTAACGATTACTTTTGCTTAACTAATGCTTTTTATAATATTAATATTAATCCAGTTATTGACTTTGTCGAACTAGTATGTTACCTAGATAATAAGTGAATGATGTGATCTCCTATAATTGGTGGAGCACACTGTTTTTTTGGTCTCTGTACTTGATTTCTTGTTTGTAATTGTGTATCTTCCGTTGGCGATCCAAATAAATAATAAATAAATAATAAACTCAAAACTACACCAGCAAGTAATGCGAATGAAGGAAATTTTGTAGGCTCAATACTTACCTACATATTATTGACATAACATAACATACCATCACGCCTATTTTCACCAAAGGGTAGAGCAGAGGTATACTTATCTACATTGGAGCCTATTGCCAGTCACCGTGCACATATCCAAACTCCGAGCTGCTACTGAGAATTCTTATTATATAAGACACTAGCTTTCCGCCCGCAGCTTCGCTCGCGTGGACAACACGATTTTGACTGTTTTTCTATTTCCGGCGGGATATTGTAAATTATCTAAAATTAAGACCATATAATTTGCTCCACTATATTATTTTATTGAAATATAAAAATAACATGTAATTTTTTTATTAATTTATTCATGTCCTTTTAGCTAGAGCGATGGTTATTCTGGACGCCTCGTAAGGTCGATTTCAATGAGGAGGTACAAATACCGGAAGACCACTTTGCTCTCAAGAATTAAAATTGCACTTCTTTGTATACCACATTGGTTTTTCTGTCTGGTATCAAAATGACCAGACTGCTTTTAATACAGTAACAGGCAAGGTAGAATTTCCCGTGTGAGAAGCCGTTCTTCCCTTAAATCTATGCCTGCTACCCTTAACGACTGAAATTTTATTTATAGCATTACAAAGCATCTCCTTAAAAACATAGGCATTAATTCACACATTCGAGGTATGAAAACTGAATCTCCCCGAGCACATCCAGTAATCACAGTGACCTTTTTAATATTTTTGTGCAATGCTGATACTCTCAGTCTAGTCCCGTTACATAGCTTAAGCGCCAATCTATATCTTCGTTTGTATATTAGAAAAATCAGGATATACTCTAAGATCTGTCATAGTCACCTGGCACTACTGTATTCAGGAAAGATGATAAACATATTTACAATCTCCATTTACTATTTTAAGTAATAGCTCAGAAAACTCTCCAGCAGACGCATCTCTCTCGTATTTGTTTTTAAAGATAATCATTATGTTGGGTCATAGGTATGACGATGTCAAGGAAGCCCTGACTTCGACTGCTCGGGTTCCTCTAGGTACAACAGAATCTGACGGAATTCCCGTGCCAGCAGCACAGTAACTCCACCCATCACTCTATTGCTGCCTCTAACATTTTTAAGAAGGGTTCTATGGTGTGCCTCTCAATTCCACTTTTGTATGCCATAGAAAGCATTTTATATGTTTACCAACCAACGTTTCTTGAGTAAAATCAGATTGAGTTTTCAAACATGACATGTGTCAAAATAAAAAGTAAAATCAATCAAAAACACTAAGGAGTATTGATATCAAATTCGAAGCAAACCACGCCCAAAATAACTTTCCTCCCTTTTTTAAGTCCGTTAGGGGATGAATTTCAATAAAATATGAAACACGTCTTCCATCAATTCTGTTAAAGAACGTTTATGCAAAATTTGAAGCAGATTGGACCAAGGAATCACGTTGTCCCATACAAACTTTGCCCCCCTTTTTCACCCCCTTAGGGGTAGAATTTCGGAAAATCCCTTCTTATCGGATGCCTACGTCATACAAAGAACACACCCTCCAAGTTTCAGGTCTCTACGATAAGTGGTTTGGGCTGTGCGTTGTTCCGTCAGTCAGTCAGTCAGTCATTCAGGACAAAGGATTTTATATGTATAGATATAATTATTTTAAACTTTTGTGTGATTGGGTGGAGTGAGTCCTTCGGTTAGTTACACATTGAATATTTACCCGCCCAGTACGCCATAGTGGGTTTGATAGGATCTAAATCTAATAGTCTTATAAACTTTCAGCTACTTTACTTCGCATTCATCATTTTAACATCTGGATTAGGTGATCAATAAAAACAAATTCTGCTCAACAGCATTTTGATTTATTGAAATACAACACAATCACATGAACTGTTTATACAGTAGGTATAGATAAAATAGTCTTGAGACTACCTAATAATACTAGTACAATAATTTTATTGTCAAACATGTCAAATAAATTATTTGAACATGTTGGTTCATTACAAATTTGAGGCTGTTTCCCTCAAAATGATAACTGTGGAATATATTTTTCAAATAAATGCATCTTAAGTAAGATTTTAGGCAGACAAAGACCAACTAAGTGGAGCTGTGTCGGTTCAAAAAATTAATAATATAGAGTAGTTAAATTTCATAGACTAAAATAGTAGCGAATATTCAGAAAGTGCGTTAACAATTTATTACTTATCAAATTTATCATATAGTGCATAAAAATACAATTTCGACATTCATTGCCAATTCCTTTGCTTCTAGTATACAATCATACAGTTATACATTTAACTTTTTTGTAGTTTTAATACTTCCCAATATTGATTTTATTAACTCACTCAAATAATGTGATCATATTTTGTAAACAATGTGAGATTAAAACACTTATAGAGTTGTTGATCACTTCTGAAGTAACTCCAGAATGAATGTTTTAAATAAATAGTGTTGACAGTAGGAAATAGATAATGGTAAAATACATAGTTCGCATGACCTTAAGTTTTTAAACAGAATTTTCCCCTAAATACGTTGACAACATGTTGAATCTTGATGTCTTAAATTCTATCTAGAACATATAACCATACAGGTTATTTAGATATATCAAAATAAACAAAAATAACAAATAGCCAAATACCCTTTGTTTTACACTAATTTATATCCATTACACAACCTTTTTATTATTAATATGTATGTGATCCGATAATACGTATAACAGTTTTAAAAGCAATGAAGCATCGATTCAGTGATTGTAGGTTGCGATATATATTTTTTATTAATTTAAATACCGAACAATTAAATCAGATCTCTTGATTTTGTATTAATAATTGCAAAAAATACATATATTTGCATTTCAGATTACGCACAGAGTAGTGGATTCCTTAGATTTAAATAAAACAACAAAGTTGTTTTTAAATTGTTTCTGCATGAAGTTCTACTAACTTTTTACAAACTTTTCCTTTTTAAAACCAAACAACGGAAAAGTATGTGAATAAAAATAGTCTCGCGTACGTTATGCACCGTACATTTAAATTAGATTCGTGTGAGGGACATAAAGCTCAGTGTTGCATGACATATCACGTAGTTTTTTTTTTATTATCAAATAATTTACTTTTATCGAGTGAGCGTAAATTTGACACCTGCAGTTTTCACATAAGATTAGGCAGGCTTTATGATAAACATTTTAGATAGCATATTGTAACATTTAGATTAGACACAGTCATATAGAATAATAATCACATATCATCGGAGTATTGTACCAGCGATGTCAAGCAAAAGTTTTGCTAGCTAAATTGGTTTATTCCTTGGCCTTTTTGGGAAGAAAATCTGGCCCTTATCTATCTCTTACTAGGCGATGTAATTATTATCACATTTTTTATAAGAAATTGGAATTACTTAAGATACAGATAGTGGTACATCAATAGTTTTAGAACTTTCCCACTAATGTCCTTAATTGACTATAAAGTAGCTCAGAAATGTATTTTATGGACATTAAATTGTGAACCATCCATATTATTATATGAATACTATACATTTAAACAAAATACGTTGATTCAGTATAAAGATGATGGTGTATTTAATATTATTTACTCATACAAAGTGATCAGACTAAAAAACAATGATGAAATTTTGGCAACTTTTATTTCTTTACGGCAACGTTTTTTTAATAAGTTTTCCCACAATGTTATTTCTGAATATAAAATAAGCATTTTTCTAGAAAACAAGATATAGTTATATCATTTGACGGATTTTTCCTTACCATTTGATTTAATTATCAAATTTCTATTTCTTTATAACTTAGTATCTTTGTTTAACTATGGCATTACAGACAAAATACCGAAGCATCACTTATTGCTTCACGTTACACATTTTATAATTCCATCAACTATACATTCAGATCTATTTATTAACATAGAAATAAATAACTAATTAAATAAGTTTGCTGTATTATGCACTTTGTTCGGAACCCCCTTTGAACGACAGTAAAATATTGTTTTAATTAATCATCAGAATCTTAGCTCTTCCAATCTAAGTAATGGTCTGTTAACCAGATGCAGTAATTTAACACAAAACATCTGCCATCGGACCTGAATAACCAAATTCTATCAATATCCTAAGGATATTTGGTGTGTCAGGCTTTCAGGTTTTATAAATAAAATAACACTAATAAATCATCATCTAGGCCTTTGCCCAGCAGTGGGACGAAATAGGCTAGAAAGAAATTAATAAATCATCAAATGTCAGATAGATCGCAAATAACTTTTTAGAAGCGAATATTGTAAATTTATTAAAAAATAAACCATCAACATAAGACGTGGTGTGAAGGAAATTCGCAAACCAACGCCTAACTTGCCTGCATTCAAAGGGACAAACTTCTTAAAAATAGCCTCTCTTTAGAGAAATAGAAACGAATAATACCGCATGAATTAAAATTCGAAACTTTGGACCACCATTAAAAATGGACTTAGTAATTATGACAAGTAACATTGTCATACACAAAAGCTATATAAATACTTCGCACTTACATTTTAAACGTTATTTATTAGCCTGTAGAGAATATTATTGCTTTGCGTTGTAATTTTTTTGTTATTCTTTAAGTTATTTGTTAATAGATTACTGCAGAGTAAGGCTTCAAACGTCAATGACGTCAGGCAAAAGCAATATGAAAAGCTGAAGGCATATTCAAATATAGGCGATATTCGCTGCCGCTATAGTTAGTGAAGACCAAGTGTGTTCATAACACAAATACCTGGCAAAGTATCACCTTTATCTAGCTGGTGAATATCGCCTTTAATGGATTACACTTCAATGCCTTGCTTGAAAAGCTTAAATAAGAACATATATTTCTGAATTCCGTGCGACTCCCTTTTGTTTTAACTAAGCCTAGAATAGTCGTGTTTCGTGACTACATTACTCTAACTATAGCCATCCGGTCGGCTGATAAACTGAATTGTAATTGAACTAAGCTTGCTGCAAATTCACTATAAAAGTTCACTTACCATTAGGTTGTTGAACTTCGACTAACTGTCCTCGGATATAACGCTAAATTATCTTCAAAGGATGGCTTATACTGTGTGCTCTATTGACTAAGAAAAAATTCATCTACATAAATATACGGACGTAATCCAGCAACGATTAACTGACAATATAACAAACTTAAACTCAAATCATAATTTAACGTAATCTTGTGCATAAATAATGTAAGTAGTGTAAATAAATTAACAAATACTTTAATCCTTTTGCTGTCACTCAAAATGTAAACTCATGGCAGACATAAGATTAGTTTCCCTATAGTTAGTTGTAACATTAATTTCTATACATTATATTACATCATACTCAACAAGAATATCAACAATGGACTCAATAACTATAACTAAATAAATACATGTACTTACATACAATTGTTTTGTATATTACGCATACCTAGAGGTATATAGTATAATGCTTACATACACTTGAGAATTAGGTAACATTCCCGGCAGGAAGAAGTTAGTTAAACACCATGGAGGCAGATCTTGATCCCACTGTGAAATCTTTGTATTGGGAGAAGACACACAGCTGAAAAGATTAAATATATTATTAGGAAATTAAAATAATACTTGAAGAATGGGAAGGAATATTTTTCTAACCAAGTTATAGAATGTAAGAATTTGATTTTCATAGGTATAAAAACACCCTGTCTGAATGGGAATCTTATTTAATCCTATAATAATTTAATTATACCTATTATTATAAGGGTTTAATTAAGACGATCACCAGAAATGTTTTTAAGATCCTAACCCTAAGCACCAAATATTCTTTTTGCTTCCCAAAATAAATAAATGGTCACCAAATTTGAATACAGACTACTTTAATGTAAGACTGAAATTACTTTTTTGTCCAGCTGATGATTTTAATATGGTGATATTAAGATGGTTTAGGTTAGGTTAGAACTGCGACCACAACCAGGACCAGCCTATTTAACTAACATTTTACTGAAGTATTACCTAACCTATACTATTTGGCTATATTATCATATTTTAATTTCGTAAATTTTATATTTCGTAAATTTTATCGTCCATATACTTTTATGGCAGTCAATAATAAAAAAAAATGGATTTATTTGATAACATTTTAGGAAACGTAATTTGGTGACCATCCATTTTGGTGAACGTTTCGAATTTTATTGGTAGTAAAATAGGTACATTTTTGGGGGGCGTTTAAACACAAGCTTTATTATAACATGTCAGTATTTTCAAATCCTATCGCCTCTATCTCGCTTTTCTCACGCCTTCCCATAGGGGTAGGCAGAAACTACAGAAAACCATTTGCTTCGATTCCTAGTTTGCTATCATAACCGCAAAACGCCGAAATCTTATCAGTAAAGTCATATGTTCGTCAAGTCACGTCAAGAGATAAAAATCTGTTTATAGTTTCCCTTCCTATAGATAAAATTGAGTTTGATTGTTTGGGGACATCTTGTAAAACAGAATATTATGTAATGAAAACCAGTGATAACAATTATTTCCACATATAAAGAGCACACTATTTAAAATTGATGTTGGGCTAAGTATTGCAGTATCTTCATCAGATATAAATATGTTTTTATATTGTACCAATTTCCTCATTGCTTCATTGCTTATTGGCTGAATTTTGATATTGATATCATCATGAGACTGTTGCGACAGCCGCTAATTAAATGACGCACGGAGCATCAGATTTATTTTGATTACAGTGATTACGCTTACACTGTAATTGTAAAACAAAGTTGAAAAAATCCAATTAAAAACTCCTTAGAACATAAAAAAGATCGTAGCAAAATACAGTCTCAAGTAGGTATAGCCAATCAAGCGTTAATAAATCAAGGTTTGATTTACCTTATCCTTAAGTTGTTGACACATATGGAGTGCTGCCGTTAACATGAATAACACATCACTCAGCCACGGCACTGCACAGTCTGCCTGACATGAGTCAATCCTCATTGTTCCATGCACTGAACTTAGTTGGTATGCAACAAATATAAGCTTGTGGGACTGGATGTAGAAGGATATTGCTAAGTCTTCCGGTAGATTTGGCGATAGGGCTTTCTGAAAATACAATTAAAAAAATAAAATTGGTTCAATGCATTCTAAGTATATAAGTGTAGTTTTAATACGCCGCCTTACGGCAAGGCGTAGTTTTAGGCGGCCTCACTTCTTTGTTCGCAAAGTTCCATCTTAACTTTTTATTTGATCTGAGTTTTAATATTATTGTCACTGTGGTCGATCTAATGTGATTACCATTAAAAATATAAAATTATAACAAATTACTCCATGCTCAAAGCTTAACTCCATGTGTATGACACCAAATATGAATGCAAAATATATATATTTTTTAAAAGGATAATAATAACTTACCATATTTCTACTCTTCATAAGCTCATCAATTGCTTTTTTCTTCGGCAACACTAAGGCAGTCCGAGCTCTTTGCAAAGAGCCAATCAGACACTGGATTATATGCAGAACTTCTTCTGATGATCTGAAGAATAACAGCTTATTTGGATGAGACTGTATTGATAAAATCATTGCTTGGTGCTGTTATTTTTACATGATGAGCAGTTAGATTGCATTTGTTACCACATTATAAACATTTATGTGCAGGAAGTATGTTGATATGACATAGTTATTGTTTAATTAAGTGATAAATAATTTATATAATTATAAAAAAATGCAATGTAATTTTTGTAAGTGGGTCAATGAGTATTGTAGATTAGAGACTATCATTTAATACAAATACATTACTTAAAGGCTAGAGATCGCCAATTTAGGGCATTGTGTTGTCCAGTAGTCTTGTTTATGTTGTAGAAAACCTAATGGATTGTTGGCTGCTAGTGCAAGTGGAGGCAGTGTTTGCCAAAACTGCATGTGCCATACTGTAACACAGTTTTTTTGTGAAATGTATGTCTTTATTACATTGTAAATGTTCATGATACTATGGAACATAATAAATACTCAATCAAATTATCAATATACAATTCAGGTCATGGTCCATGATCATAAACAAATAAATGTACCAAAAGATCTCTACATTAAATTAACAAAACAGTTTCAAATACTTTACATTTATGGTGAACAATAATTATTGAGGCGGAATAAATATATGTAACCTTGAGCTCTTCTATGTGTGTTGAGGTCATATCATGTGATGTTTTGTTATATAGGAGTTAGCAATTTCCTTTCATAGTCTAATGAGAGATACAGACTGTTGACAAAGGAGGTGGATTTATTTTACTATTTTTGGAACATACCAAAGTATCCCTTAACTGTCATTAAGGTCTGCAAATAAGTTTTCTTGGGCTCTATGTGCTACATAAAATTGTTTTTAATTCTTATTTTAATTTGGACTAAATTATAAGTAATATTAATTACTGTAAATAGATCCTTCAAAGGCACTTTTACAAGTCAATGTTTTATGTATTTTTTTTAAGCTAGATCACTACACAGGAGACTCATTTTATAACTTACTTAAAGTTATTTAAAGCACAAACAAGGAGCAAAATGTGTGCTATTGTATATCTTCATGATACATACCTAAACACATAATGTTTATCCACATTGTCAATATAACCAATAGCCTGTTGTAAGTGATTGGCTGCATCCTGTATCTGTTGCAGTTTCCATGGACCATCTTGGTTAATGGATGTGCGGCATATTGTGTGCATTTGTCGTAACACCTTGAAACTTATGTCCTGGAAAGACGACACATATTAAGAGATATGCAAATACAACTTAGATTCTATTTTATTTAGACTGCATCATTAGTCTAGTGGTCTTAAGCGCGACTGCTACGCTTGAGGTCCTGGGTTCGATCCCCAGGTCAAGCAGTGTTTTTTCTATGAAATTCTCAGTAGCAGCTCAAAGTCTGGATTTGTGTCTGGTTAATGGCAATAGGCTCGCCCCCTATTAAATCGGGTCTAAGCATACCGGCAAATGTTTGTACATCTCTGCCTAACCCTTCAGGGAATACAGGTGTGATGGTATGTATTCTATTTTATTACGGGGAGGTGAGGTCAGAGAGTAGCCTTAAGGTGATATGCGATAGATTATAATAAAATATGAAATCAAGGACTTACAGCATGTGTTATACTGTCACCAGTAAGTGTCACAATACATTTTAGTTGTTCCGGTTGTGATGTCAGTATGAATTTGTCCTGTTTCTGCCCTTCATTACCATACAGTGGCACTGGAAACCTATGGGCGCATTCCTGAAATGTCAATCTCGTCTTTAGAAAAGGATTCTCACAAATTAATTTAATTTTTCAATTTGTTCATAGTCCTACCACTAAAACTGTATGGAGCTGATGTAATATCGCATGAACTTCTTCACGAAGAACCCATTCGAATTCTTCTTTCTAAAAACAAATCACACATAAAATTACACAAGTAAATGAACGAAACATTATTTCTGCTCCAGCCGCAGACGGCCGTTTCACAATACTGCAAGGCGAATTGATTAATGAACGAACCAAATTAGATGCTTCTTCTTTTTCGTTATCACACATTTCAATAGAATATTGGAAAGTCAAACAATAAATATTCTCTCGTTCTACTCAAGCAAGGAATGTTGCCTTTTCGATTCACGAGGATTCCACCGATTCCACCAAGTCACAATTCCAAATTGAAGGGGACAGAGGGAGGCGCGAGGGAGGTAAATGAAGGAAGGAACCGGAGGTGAGGAGTGCGGTGAAGAGAACGGGGGCCAACAACAGACGTGTGACAGTTGCTGTTTCGTTCAGTAATTTGGTCTGAAATTAGAAATTAGGCTATGAAACTATTTAAATATTTATAGCGTAAATTATTATTCATAATAAGACGTACGCACGGCGACACATCAAGCTATATAAAACCAGTTTACGCTGGCCACACATTGTAAATGCTATCCGCACATTTTTTAGATTTGTATAGCTTGATCTAAGCTTGATGTACATACCTAGAATGTGTTACAGACCAAATATTGCGAAAAATCTAAAACCATTTATTTGGCGCCCAAGGCCGAATGATTAGCCTTAATAATATTTATGCTTGGCCGATCATTGGTATTCTCCGTTCAAATTATAATTATAAAAAAGGAAAGTAACATATTTAACATTTTATACGAGTGACAGTGTGAGAGCCCGTCAGCCAGGCAGCTTTATTACGATAATAATAATTGTATAATCAAAATGATCTTCCCAGACGATTTGAAACTCTACTACGGTAAATTGGAAAATGTAATGCGCGCATCTGGATTAATTCCAGGGTAATGTAAAATTAACGTTTAACCATATTATATGAGTGTTACTATTTATACCCGTGAAATTAACAACATTCCAAACCTGTAATAAGTCTTTACTTTTTTTGAGTGTAGGTAAATACGAGGATAAGATTAAGATTGGGTCTTAGTAGATGAAACACGCAATTCAAACTAAATGGCTTTTTGATTTAATAACGAAATACAATAAATGCTTATATAACTCATTTGACTTGTTTACACGTAAATAAGTAGTCAGAAATACATGCACGCCAAGGATGCAACCGAACTGGAGAAAGCTGCTAACCACTTTCTCGCAATTGGTAATAAATCTTCAGTGCTTGCCTGGGAACTCTACCACCATGATTTTGGTGGGACTGACGACATGCGACACGCGCTTCTTACGCCTAAGCGTCCGAAAGGAGTAAAGAGTCTATCGATTAATAGGAAACTGATGCTTTTTGAGTGGCAAAAAATGTACATTCACGTGTAGATTACGATTGTGATTTCCGCGATGAATTTTATAGGAATTTACGGATGTTTAATATTTCCAAAAAAATAATCTTGCAGCGCACATGAAGTATTACAGTTTGTTACGTTCACTCCGGCTGTAAATCATTCATTTTCATGTAGTTGCAATTTTTAATTATAATCTTTTTTTTTTTCAGAAAGTCTAAACGACATATGAAATATCCATATACAATTTCGGCAAAAATTGCTCAGTTTCCAATATTCTTTTACTTGAAAAACAATTGGATACATATGTATTACCCGTTGGGTGCATTAGTTAGTCTCTGGGTGTTTTCAAAAATAAATAATGCTGCTAATTCTGAAGAAAACGTAAGAAGTTGGGCTGAAAATCAAAAAAAAATTGCCGAGAAGGAACGGCACCATTAAATGATTATTATCAAAACATGTTCATGATGTTGGGCACTAGTATTAAATTTAGGCGTTGATATTGATACCTACTCTATAGGAATATCTGCACACATGAATGCTGTGAAGCAGGACGTGACACCACCATGCTTTGCTTATGGCTCGCAACCTACTCTGAGATACTTAAATAAAAATGACGTATGTGAGGCTCAAAGAAACATAAACTTATTTAAACACGTTAGGGAAGTGATAGAGCCGACAGAAGGGTGAAAAACGTGGCGTGAGTTTATTTTATGTAAATGTTGTGTGCTGTTTTATATCAAATGCTGAGACGTGGTGAAAACGCGTCAGGGCCTGACGGAGATACTCAAAAATATCAATGCGTAGATATCTGACGCTATATTTCACACATCACTGCCATGTCCTGGCCATGTCTCTGGGGTGATGATAATACCCTAAACACTGCAATGACGTCTGTGAGTGTATTAATAAATCTTTTCGTTTGAAAATATAATGTTTAAAATAAATAGTAGTATTGTACAATGGTGTTTTTTCTTTGTTCTATTTAATTTTCAAAATTCCAACCGCGCTTTTCACTTGGACGGTTGACCATAATTGGGCCTCTTTACAGCTTAAGTGTCCTGCTGATCTCGAATTGTAAAGGCTTATATACCTGGTTATAGAATGTGTTAGAGAGAAATAAAACAAAAAGAAATTGATGGCGAAATGTATGCTTAAAGGCTCCTATTCCGAAACCATCTGAATCTTGAGGTCTGGTGTGCAAGGGTATGGAGTGTAGAATTAAGGTGAATCATCTGTGTACAGAAAAAGTGTCCGTAAAAATTCATTAACTTAGGGTGGCGCCACAGTAGCATCAGGGTAAATTTTAAAGGCGCTCTTTTAAATTTTTTTTGTGTATAATTTTTTGAGGTCTACGTAGTGCATATTAAAAAAAATTTATGAATAAGAAGAAAGAATCATATATGCTATACAAAATAAATAAGTGAATAAAAATAAAGAAATGAAGAAATGAATGTGTTTAAATTAGAGTAAAAATTATAAAAATGAGCAATGGGTTATAAAGTAAACGTTCATAAAAAAAATGATTTACATACTATACGGTTGGTTGGAAATATGAAAGAGACTGAGGCGAATATTTTTTCTGTTTTTGGGTTTACTTCTTCCACTTGGAACCTCACCTATAGCTATTGTATTATTCACACTTTTCCATAAAATTAAATAATAAAAATCAATAAAAGAAATTCACAGTTCAGGAAATAAAATCACTCTAGCTACACGTTTTCTCCTAATAACTCTTTAAGGTTATATTATTATTATTTTTAACTCGGCGTACTTCAGTTCTTTTACAATTATTGCTGCATTCGTACCATACCCTTTGTATACCCCAGCGCCATTTCGGAAGGTTTTGGAATTGTTATTTACACCTTACAGCTGGACATTTTCTTCGATTTTCTACCATCAGAGATGACACTCCTTACTTCTACACTCCATATGCAAGGGTAAAAAGGTGTCAATAAAGCTGAAAACATACTATCGGACGCTGCTGACGGCCGCTACTTAAGGGAATCTAGATAATGAATGTACACTGAACTGTGTAAACTATCAGTCGTAAGTCGTGGACGCAGCCTTGTGGTGACCTTGAGCGTTCGGATGTCCGACAGGTATCTGGCAAGCCAGGTACCGAAAGACTGTGCACAGTCATCAGTCGCGGCTTTCAGCCGTGTCCGATAGTTTATTTTCAGTCATTGTCACTTTGTCATTTGTCAGATTGTCAGGCAGTGTCAAATAATTTGTTCGTTCGTGGTTGTGCCCCTTTTGCATTGTTGTCAAAAAATATTTATAATTTGGAGATGTTTGTGATTTACCAAAAGTAACTTCTAATTATAAACTGTTTTAAAAAAGTGTCGACATGTGGGTTAAGCCTCAAGAAATTTTCATTAAAACTGCGCTTTGGTAATTATGTTTTCATTGGCTGCTTATCTCATCTTAAACTTGATTGTGAATATTTTAATAAATCTTCGTACTACCCTTAGGGATACTGATGAAACAACATTATACTTCGTCCTGCAACGGAGAAAAGGGCATGGCAAGTCGAAAGGGTTCTCTTCGCTTCTTGTTGGTACCTTGGATAGCGTCTGGGATACAAAACCAGCACCCTACAGGATTTTACATCAGACACCTAATTCAGAAGTATATTATGGTAATATATATTATATCCTTATCCTTATATTAACAGCTCGTTCTCACTTCTGGAAGCACATTACCTATTTACATACTCATAAGCATTTAACAATTCATACAAATTTATGATCACAGTGTAGCAGCAAGATGTTCTTTAAAAAAACTAAACTAAAAATGGTGCGAATGAAAATACAAATAGCAGTTTATTAATTACAGCATATTGTTTTGTTAACAATAACAGGTTTTGTGTTTAGGCCTCCGTTTTAAGTATGTAATGCCTGTTTTAAGAGACTGCTTTTCCAAAGCATAACACCTATAATGATGAGTTAGAACGAATTGATGTCAACATATAACACTGTCATAATAATTAAGTTGGACATAACATAACATACCATCACGCCTGTATTCCCCGAAGGGTTAAGCAGAGGTGTACTAAAGTACACCCACATTTCGCCGGTATGCTTAGGTCCCATGTAATAGGGGGCGAGCCTATTGCCATTAACCGGGCACAAATCCAGACTCCGAGCTGCTACTAGGAATTTCATAGAAAAACCTAATAACACTTTGCTCGACCTGGGGATCGAACCCAGGACCTCTAGCGTAGCAGTCGCGCTTAGGACCACTAGACTAATGAGGCAGTTAAGTTGGACATGACTATATAATAATTAAAACAAAGTATATTATTATTTACTATTACTTTCCTACAGTAGTAGGCAGCAATTTAAAATCATTTTATTATGAATAAAAACCGAAAAGTTGATATTTGTCTTAAAACATGCTTGAACATTTTTGAACTTTCTGTGTTTTTAGTTTACATTGGATGCACATTACAAAAAAAATATATAACCTATCTCTTATAGCAGGCGAGCCCATGAGGGGATTTAGGGATTTACTCAAGTGAGGCAGATTAATATATAGGGGGATTCCTTGTACCCGGTTAAGTACTTCCACCAAATATGAGCCTCATATTTATATGGCCGCCCGTCAAGGATAAAGGATCAGATTAGTAAAAAAAAAATTTTCATCTGAAATTCTCGAGCGCGTCAGATTAAGGTAGGGTGAGTTAGTTACATGATAAAACATGTATATTCCTCTAATCTGACAATTTAAGGGTGACTTAAAGAAAGGGGAGGGCTACAAAGTTGTAAAAAAAAAACGCCATTATTAATTTATTTTTTTTATTTGTAGGGAATAACTTAAGGATTACGAAAAATATATAATCTGACGATTTCCACAAGCCGAAGTAACAAAAAATCATCGATAAAGTTTAATGCGTGCATAGATGTTATGCCTGTATTCTCCTCTCCGCGTTTCTATTCCTCTCTCACTCTTTCTATACAACGTGTTACGGAAAGACCATATTCATCCAAAAGGGGTGATGATTACATCAGGTATAGATTCTCTATGCAAAGTTTCCACGCAAAATAAATTACTCAAGGAATTCATACCAAACTTTTGGTTTCGTAAGTTTATTGAAATCAAACCATAACAAACGTGTCCTGCACTACGAGGGTCATTAACTTTTCACGTCATTTCTTAATATTGAAGTTAAATCTCTTTCGCGATCTGTGCGCCTAGTACACGCTGTAGGTAGTGTGCCGCCGCGCCGCCCTGTGTCGGCGCGGGCTGAAAGGATCACACGAGCCGACAAAGCGAGCGCGTGTGCGCAATTGTAAATACTTTAGGCATTTAGGTACTCCTTGGTTTAAAACTAATAATGCAATACGTAATTTACTTATTTACGGTTTACATACACGTTAATATGGACCCAGAATAACCTACGAATTTAACTAAAAAAACTGACGTAAAAAAGTTTTTTTTTTTTTATTAAGGAATGGGCTTGCGTTTGACCGCCACCTGACCTGATGTTAAGTGATGGTGCGGTCTACGATGGTACACTCTTGCCCAGCAAAGGATGGCAGTGAAATAAGGCTCCACGCTGCCGACTGCTGGTCGACTTGCAGTGGAGCAACAACTATTCCGACCCATCCCCTAAGTTAATAAAATAGTACATAAAAATTCACACCAAGGTTTAGGTAGGTAGCTACTAAGCTTGTTTTAATCCCTTATTACGTAAACAATAAAATCTAAGAGCCATGCTTAATTTAGCAAATTAACTTACATTTTTAAAGATGGGGTTCGATGTGGTGCCCTTGGTATTGTATGCACAAGGCCGCGCGCTTGTTCATGGACAACTGAACATTTCGCAGCATGTCAGGTGTTACTGTCCTAAAGGCGGCCTCGATCCGCACTTGCATTTCTTGCACTGTATCACACTGCACTGCATACACTACGTTTTTAATGTATCCCCACAAAAAAAAATCTAACGGAGTTAGGTCTGGGGACCGCGGAGGCCAAGCCACGCTCCTGCTACCGCGCCCGATCCATCGAGGGAAACGCACGTCCAAGTACGCGCGTACATCACGTGCAAAGTGTGCCGGTGCACCGTCGTGTTGGAATACCATATTGTTATCCATCACGAGATCCACGTAACTTGATACGGGTAGCACAGTGAGTACATCGTCTAATTCATTAACCAGAAAGTTTAAATAATTTTGGCCATTTAAACTTTGCGGAAAGAAAACTGGTCCTACGACAACATCTCCGATGATACCAGCCCACACGTTTAGTCGCCATTGGTGTTGGAAGGACGACTCTGTCGAAGCATGTGGATTCGTGTGAGACCAAACATGTTCATTATGGATATTACTTATCCCTGCTCTCGTGAATGATGCTTCATCGGTCCATAGCACTTTTGAACCGAAACTTGGTGAAGCTTCTATCTGGCTTCGATACCACTCGCAGAAGGTCACGCGAGGCAAAAAATCTGCCGGTGTCAGTTCTTGGGTGCGACGAAAGTGGTATGGATGCTGGCCGTCATTGTTCAGCACTCGCCATACTTTAATATGGTTGGAGGCACCCAGCGCTAATGCTGCTCGACGTGTGCTAGTGCGTGGATTATTTTGGAAATGCTCCAGTACGGCTTCTTCAAAGTCTGGATCGCTTCTGCTCGGACGACCTTCCGAAGCAGATGCGTGGAAGGACCCGGTTTGGTACAGACGATGTGTCATCCGACTGAAACACGCCAACGAAGGCAGCTGCCGACGCTCAGCATCTGGTCTATCCTGGATGAATCGGTGACGATACAACTCTCGGGCGGCTCGCAGACTACCGTCCACTGCTCCGACACACATCATCATCTCGTAATATTCACTATTACTGAACGACATTTTTTTAACAATCACGAAATCACAACTAGGTACACTGAATCGGATAGAGGGAGCGACCGAAGCACACGAGTATTATTAAACAACTGACGAAACTCCGGAAGAACCGAAAAATAAAACTTCTATTCTTCTACTATCCTAGTAATAGGGTAGCTGGCCCAATTATTATTGTACATTTTGAATTTATTTTCGATTTTTTGTCAAATTTAATTTACTAATCAAGTCAGCCTATCGCAGTCCACTGCTGGACATAGGCCTCTCTCAAGTTGCGCCACAAACAACACACGGTTTCCCGCCTTTTGCATCCAGTAATCGTAGCGCCGCGCAGTATCGCTTTTCCCCCCAGCTACCTAATAATAATTTCAAGAAAACTGTGATAAATTGAATACATTGAAGCACACCGATTAAAGAAGAGTTAGGCCAGGGCATCAGTTAATTAATAAAACCTATGAGCTGAGTTGACAAACGAAACCGATAAGATAATTTGATGTGGACTGTGGGGGTGGTACCTACATAAGTACATAGTCTTAATTTGTAAGTATTGATTAATCAAAATAGCGACAGATAAGTTGAGTATTGATTCGATTTATTTATTTATTGAAGGCTACCAGCTAAGACTATCACTACGACTATGACTATTTACCTGCAACTGGCTCATTTACCCTTAATATCATTGTGTGTGTAACCCCCGATGAAATTAGGGTTCAGTTATTATTGTTCGCAAATGCTGTCCGAACAACTCTCGTTACTCATGAGGTCCTAGTACTTTTAACAATTTATTTCCATAGTTTAATACATTTTTGCGGCCTATTTTCTTATTGTGTTTTATTAAACAATAAAGACTCACCGCCAACCCATGTCTCAGTCAAATGGGCCCGCCGACAAAATGTAAACTTCTGATACGTTTTAAATGTTTTCAGTTGTAATTTAGTGTTGTTATCATCATAATTATCAACTCATTAGTGTCCCACAGCTGGGCACGGACCTCTTCTCAGAATGAGAAGGTTAAGGGTTAGTTCATCACGCTGGCCTTCTGCGAGTTGTTTAGCCGTGTGCGTGTTGGAATGGCAAAAACTACCAACATAATTTAATTTTAAAATCCTACCTATTTAAATAAAAGCGGAACCCACTGCACACTGGCATTTTATTTCTACCAGGAGACACATAAGTTGCATAGAGTAAAGTTATTTAGGGTTCATTTTGAATAAATTATGTTACAAAATATTTTTTCTGTAACATTTCTAATTGCATAATCTTTTAGTTAGTTACTTACTACGGTAATAAAAAAATCGGATCGGATAAAAGGATCGTTCGTATCGTTATCCTATATCCAGTTTTGTTGATTGTGAGGTAAAAAAATGTGGCAGAAAGTTACTATGTGCATAATTATTAGGCACCTACATTTACACGTTCACCGAAAGTCGTGAACTAGGTACCTACTCCGTAATTCTTGTTACTTTTCTTTAAGTATTATTATTATTACCTACAGCCTAAGTTTTAAAATAATTTTCCAAGCTGCAAACAAGCATTTGCATTTGAACTTGTTTACAAACAATCCTAGTTTTTTAATTATTTAATTTAAACTAAACACAGAACCCTTTAGCATTATTTATGTACCAGGACACACATAAGTTGCGGAGGAAAGTTATTTAGGATTCATTTGAAAATAAATTATGTTACGAAATCCTTTTTCTGTTCTAGGTTCCATTAGGTTCTTTCGCAGTATTTACCTAAGCAATTAATTTCTGGTAGAGTACCTATGTATGTCAACCAACATAAAAAAGACATGTTGGATACTCAAATTCTGTGTCTGTGGTTTAATTTCAATAATTACGTAGATTCACACATTACATACACCGTTATGTTTGTTATTAGATTGTTTTACGTAGATAGGTAACTAAGTATTATTTACTAGTCCCTACTAATCCCTTCATAAAGTACCTACCTAAATTCAATATCATTTTCAAGCTAACAAATGATTTACTGATGATTGATTGATGATTTGTTAATTTTTAAAGGATTTGTATTTTAGCTTGTTCACAAACATAATCAGTTTTTGTCAGAAAAAGTGAGTAATAAAATAAAATATCCAGAACCCATTATCCAAAAATACCAGGAGTAAGAGCATAAGAGGTTTGTTTTCACAGGTGAATGTATCGTGAGTGACCTACTTACACCGATCAGCTGATTTGGTTGCTAGTGATGTGTAAATTTCAAGTTGAAATGTTTGGGTTTTTGGTTTCATTCCTCATATCTTCCTAACATGCAGATATAGGATTTAAAAACCTTTGCAATATAGTTTATTATGATCCAAAGAAGCCGTGCACTTGATATGTATATACCCTTTCCGTAACAGCTTGTATATTACTCTCTCATTCTGTCCCCAATTTGAAGATGATTATTAAAAAAAGCGCAAAAGAAACTATTTTTTTATAATTATTTTCTTATAATAAGATTGAAATAAGACTGCCTCGTTGGTCTAGTGGTCCCAGTCGCGACTGCTACGCTAGAGGTCTTGGGTTCGATCCCCAGGTCGAGCAAAGTGTTATTAAGTTTTTCTATGAGATTCTTAGTAGCAGCTCGGAGTCTGGATTTGTGCCCGGTGAATGGCAATAGGCTCGCCCCCTATTACATGGGACCTAAACATACCGGCGAACTGTGGGTGTACTTTAAGTACACCTCTGCCTAACCCTTCGGGGAATACAGGCGTGATGGTATGTATGTATGTATTTTCTTATAAATACAAGTATTCTACTGAAAAAAAAACCTACAGATTTTTATTTGCATGCTATTTCCTGAGCTTTTCAATTAAAACATAACATACCATCATGCCTGTATTCCCCGAAGGGTTAGTCAGAGGTGTACTTAATCTACACCCACAGTTCGCCGGTATGTTTGGGTCCCATGTAATAGGGGGCGAGCCTATTGCCATTCACCGGGCACAAATTCAGACTCCGAGCTGCTACTGAGAATTTCATAGAAATACTCAATAACACTTTGCTCGACCTGGGGATCGAACCCAAGACCTCTAGCGTAGCAGTTTTGATTGGGACCACTAGACCAACGAGGCAGTCAAGGCAAGGCAGTCTTTTCAATTAATTAAGTTCAATGATTTAAGAAAATAAAAAATAAAAATTTTTCATTGTCAGATTAGGCAAATCCCTCCAAGTAATCGTCAGATTATGAAACAGCACGTCTAGGGCATAAAGATAAACCATATATATCTTAATCTGACGCGCTTGAGTATTTCAAAATGGCGATTTTTTCACATTCTAATAATGGCTGCGAGTTTGCGTCACATCCAAATCGACAGATTATTATATAAGAGCTTTTTTTTAGGTTTACTTAACGTCCCCTGAGAAAATCTGACGCGCTCGATTAAATGTTTTTTTTTTCCATTTTTAACCCTTACGTACGACCACCCCCATCATGGAAACAATCAGATTAACATACGTACATTTTTTAAAATACGTAGGACATGGATGCTATAAATATCTGACGCGCTCGAGTATGTCCATGCCACAGTTTTTTTTTACATTTTTGAAAATCTATAGCCGCTCCCCCCACCAATGTAAAGGTATTATTATATGACATTTTTTTCTTTTTATCATCTAAGCTTCGCAACCCTATAGGTCTCTATGGCGCTCGAGTAACTACCGATTTAGCACCTTGGGCTCCCCTACTATTAACCTTAGAGAAGTTTTTTGGGAATTTTTCACCTCTTGGAGTGCAGTACCTAAATTCAATTTCTTTATTTAAGATAATAGTCCTGGCAGGTCTGCTAAATGTTTTGAGCAGGACAAGGTAGGCAGCACAGGACAGGCAGCTGTAAAGTAGAGGATCAAAATTGAAAATAAAATTGATTTGATCACTTTTAGTTTTTATTTGTACGGATTTAATTTAAAACATTGGTATTTTGTCTTTCTTCTATCCAGATTATGATTATTAAACAATTTATCAGTATATTCTTAATAGACTGGGAGAATGAAGTGATATTTATCAAAACTAATAAACATTAATACAATTATCTTTTTGTATTTTTTAGGCATTTTTTGGCGGGTGGGAGTCGCGGTGGCTTTGCGGTCATAGTGTCTGGTGTACTTAACCAGAAGACGCAGGTTCGAATCCTGCCCACGGTCGTATTTTTCCTTCACTAAAATAAATTAATACGATTATTTTGTTTCAAGTTGGTCATGGTCATATCACTAAGTAATATTTGGATTTGAATTTCTCAAAGCTTTATGATTTAATTGTTTGGAAGACCAAGAAGGAATTTACCTAGAGCTGTAAAAACCATTGTATTGCTCTGCATTTGAATTCAGGCAAAGAGCCAAACTAGGCAGATTTTTTTTATTATCTTGTCCTATTTATATTACTATCCTGTCCTATTTATTTTAGTAATAGCTACTGCTCTGACTGAACGAGAAATACGCCAGGATTGGCAGTGGTTGTTTGATAATGTTTGTTCAACGCTTCACTCATTTGATACTGAGGAAGAAGTGACAGAGTTTGTGTGCTGCAAAATTAACTCGATCATTGCAACTGAGCAGGAGACATTCACTGAAGGTATGTCTTTTATTGTTTTATGGACTTACAATGAGATTGTACAACATTGTTTCATGGGTTACCTACTATCTTGTAGGCTAGGTTTGGAATATAAATATTTCAAATTTCTGGTAGATTATTCTCTATTTTATGAATATTAAAATTTCGAGTGTTTTATTAGTTTACAGGATATCTGTAAAACATACCTATCTATTTATCCACAGTTTCTGTTCTTTTTACTCAGCTCCTATGGGTCCGATTTTGATAGTATGAGATGTAGCTTAGGCTATTAAATATCGCGCTATGACCCTTATTATTATTATTCAGCCATTTTCGTCCCACTGCAGGGCAAAGGCCTCCCTTCCCTTTTTCCTTTCCTCACGGTTCAAGTCCACTTTGGGCCATTGGCTACGACCTTTAGAGAAAAAAAACTGAATATGGGTGAAACCGCAGGGCATAGTTAATAAGTAATAAATACACAACGCTGACCATAGTTTTGGAGTTCTTAGCCCTATTGTGTCTGTAATAGTTAATTATAGAGACAATAAAAAATCCATTGTCATTGTGCACCTGCAGTCATTCTAGTTGATCATAGTGAGGTTTTTTTGTACACATATATGTTTACATTACCAAACTTGCCTACCAAAGTTGAGTTTCATGGCAGTTATTATTGGGTATAATTTCCTGTAGCAAATCTATGTCACATTTTCCCATAACTTTGTCACACTTTTTTTTTTGTCCCAATAATCAATAAAATTATTCATTTTGTCTAGATGAAGACACTGTCACATACAAAAATGTTGATTATGAATTCCATGAACGGTTTCGCATGCCAAAAGATGAGAAGCTGGTATGTTACTACTCCTGTAGGTAAGTGTAATTGGTACTTATTTGTGCTCCCACCTTTTTTTGTCAATGGTTATCCTTTGGCTGTGATGATGATGATAATCATGATGATACTTGTTGGAATTAACAACAGAATTTATATGTTAGGTATGTTTAGGTTCTATGTAATGCAGGCGAGCCTATTGATTTTGATTTTAGAAATTCTTTATTATCACATAAACAATACAACAAATGACAATTAGATCTTATTCTAAAGCATTTACACTGGCGAGCCTATTGCGATTAACTGGGCACAATACTAAACTCCGAGCTGCTGACTGAAAATTTCATAGGATTAGGAGTTTTAGAGAACTGAGAAATTCATAGAAAAACCCAATAACACTGCTCGACCTGGGAATCCAACCCAGGACCTCTAGCGTAGCAGTAGAGCTTAGGACCACTAGACTATCGAGGCAGTTAATTAGTTATAGTTTGTTTTGGGATGATTTATTGTTCAAATCGAGTTTAATATGAAGTGTAGCCAACAAATTGCACATATAATTTAATTTATCAGTTTTTAATAAAGAGCTCTATTTAATTTAATTTATGTATCAGAACTGAAACATGCAAGGTGATATAACTTCTCCTTTGTTTTGAATTTACTGTAAGGACAAAGTATTACCTGTTTTTTGTTTGTATGAATCATGCTTAACCTTAAACAAATAAATACTTTTTGAAAACATACTTTCGGCCGCCGAACACACAGGTTGAGATCTTATTTATTAAAACCAGTATCACTAAACCTAAGAGTCTGATTTTTATTTCATGGTGGGGAGGGGGAACATTTGACAGTTAAAAAAAAGAAAGTAAGAAAATGTATTTATTGGCACAAAAATCTTACTTAGTAATTGTGCCAAATGTCAATGTGCCAATTATTAATATACATTTTTTATAGTGAGTACCAACTTATTAATTAAACCAATGACAATAGGACTTCCTAGAAGTCTAATTAACATTACTTTAATAAATAATTATATTTCAGTTACTGGAAAGGGAAGATGCCACGCCAGGGCTGGATGTACCTCTCAGTTCACTACATGTGCTTCTACTCCTATATATTTGGACGGAAAACATCAATCAAAATCCGATGGGCTGACGTCACAGAACTGGCTAAGACCAACAGTCTTGTGTTTCCTGATTCAATCAAAGTAGTCACTAGGGATGGAGAACATTACTTCACATTGTTTCTGAGGAAGAATGAGACCTTCGCTCTGATGCAGCAGCTCGCCAATATTGCTATGAAACAGTAAGTAGCTTGGTTGTAATAATCACTTATTCAGTAACTAGCTGACTCGACAGATGTTGTGTTACCAATTTACACAGTATTAGAAAACTTAAAAAAAGAGATGAATGAAATTGGTAAAGTCATTGTCAAGTTATAGCGAGAAAAAAGGAAATGGGATATTTTTTTATTAATATAGAATAAAAACTAGTTTTAATCCAAAGCTAAATAGTGATGGTTTTGAAGATGATGATGCCGTCAATGACTGTCGTAATTTCATTAATGATGGTGATCTCGAAGGATGATTATTGTCATGACGATGTGACGAATACAGTTATTCACGAACCAGTTAAAGATGCAGATTATAAAAGGAATATCGAGCCATTACATGCCAATCACATAATCATATGTCGCTTTGATGAGCGTCTAGTGTACCGTCAGGGTGATAATATTTTGTGTAAGCTGGATTTAGATAAGCATGCTGTATGAACCGCAGATGCAGAAATAAGCTTCCTAAAGCCATTTGCGCTTTAGAACATTATTTTGTTATTGCAAGTAGTACGGAACCCTTAGTGGGCGAGTCCGACTCGCACTTGTCCGGTTTTTTCCGTCCTAATTAATGACTTTTTTTATAGTGTTTTTTGGACTTTAGGCTGTATAGGAGTTGTATTTTAAGTATAGGCTGTGATTCGTCCCCATCTTGTCAATAGCCGTTGTCAATTAAATATGATACTCAAGTATAGCCGACACTTAAATTTACCCCAATTTCCACTGTCTATAAATTCGTTTTTACACAACTCACAAGTTTATTAGCATCCCTAAGTCCTTATAGACCTATAAGAGTGTCTACATACGGCTGCACGTCACGTTATACTTAACCATTATAAACTGGTCCTCGAGTTTTATGGGTTTACGTACAATGAGAGGTCAGTTGAACTGGAAATTTATAGATTGCTATGTAACCCAATGGCAATCCATCAATAGATATTGAAGCGATGGCATTGTGTACAGAAGCTATTAGCCTAATACAGACTGTACAAACAATATTGTTAAAGAAATATAACAATACACACATGACATCATACCTCAACACCCGGGAGGGTTACATAGAGGAGTTATTATTTATAAGTGTCTTATTGTACGTTATAATAAGAGCCTTATTCTGGAACGCTAAGAAAAACGATTAACTAATGAGACTTTAAAATATTATACATGTCTTTGTCATTATGCCTGTATTCCCCGAAGGCTAGATTTTGCGTATGTTTACGAAATAAATTCTTACTTCGATCTGCTTTTGAGAATGTCTTTGAAAATCTCAATAACGCTGTGTGAGATGATACAGTCTATATTAGGTTAATACCTTCTGTACACAATACCATAAGAACGCATTATACACATACGATAATAATATTTTATCTCCATAATGAAAAGTTTTCGAATTTCCTCAAAGTCAGCTTTAAATTAAATTAAAATTAAATAAAAAACAAAAAAAAGGTTACTAGCAATGTGGGTCACACATTACTAGTATTCTTGTTAACCCCTCGTGCTAAGCTAAATGCTTGTGTTACGAGTGGGTTCACGTCGGTAGTGCAATGGGTGGGGTTCGAACCGACAACCACATGATCGCAAGTCCGATGCACTAGCCATTAGGCTACCGCCGCTTCCGCTTTGATGTAACATCATGCTGCTGACCGTGGATGTAACATCAATCAGCATCTAACATTAGTAGTTACAGTAGGAGCTGGCTTGTGACCATCTCAAGATTCGTTGGATCGTCGCGTGGATCTTACGTCACAAACACTAAAGGCACTTGTGAATTTTGTTGCATGCAAGTCCGTAAACAAACACATTTCATTCGATGAAATAGTGACGTGATTAAATAGGTGATCACTGTCGTCATAAAATTTTAAATCGCACTAGGAAGATGTGACATTATTTAGCTTCTTGCAATTTATTGTACATGGTTAAGTATTTAACCCAAATAAGAAACAGTGAGTTTACCTCCACCACCTCTACCACCTCTGCCTAACCCGTCGGGGAATACAGGCGTGATGGTATCTCATTTATGACTACTTTTTCATTGACATACCCCTTGTGATCATTGATCATGCTACGCTTATAACAGAAAATAGTTTTTGCACGACCTTGTCATTACAAAGTGTACAAAACAAAAGAAGCGTAAATGTGTATAATTAGAGTAAAATACATACGGTAATGTTTTTCAAGATACGTCGAAAACAATGCCAGTTCATGAATCAGCTGTAATCGACATTGATAGCATCGCGTGAATTTATTTTTATTGATATACAATACTTAGTTTGTTATTACTGTATCTGTTGAATATTAAAACGCTTCAAATCCCATATTATAGACACAATACAAAATTGTGTTTCGGTCTCATGATAAGAACTAAAGTTTCCGACGTAGCTCAAAGGATTAGCAAGCTTAAGGGGCAGTGGGGGGGGGGTAGGTTCTACATAGCTAATGAACTAATGGCCGCTGGGGCATAAAGGTTCTCGAGTAGAGACCATGCACCGGAAAAGGAAGTGTAGGATGACCTCCATCAAGATGGACAGGCGAGTCGTTGGGTGCGGGCGGCGTATAACCGGTCGTTGTGGAAGTCTATAGGGGAGGCCCTCGTTCAGAGGTGGACGTCTTTTGGCTGATAAGATAATGTTGTTTAATAATTAAATAGACCCTTCGTATACTGCGTCTCTTAACATTCAGGATCCGTGGGTACCTGTTCAGTATTCATCTTTAAATGTAGTGGAACCTTTTATCTTTTTTTAACAGACGATAAAAAGAGGTTTTCTTGTCGTCGCGTATATTGTATTTGATGCATATTTTAATTTTATTTACAGACTAATCGACGATAAGTCAGGATCCTTTAATATTGACAAGGATCTCTTGACGAAACTCAGCAAAAATGTGCCTAAGAAACCTTCGTTCCTAAAGAGAGACTTGGATGCGAGGAAACAGTCCAACCTCTTCACCCTGAGGTTCAGACTACCACAGAACGAAAAGTTGGATGGCACGGAAGAATGTACCCTATGGACACCTTATAATAAGAGACATAATTGGGGAAGACTGTATCTTTCACAGAGCTTTATTTGTTTTGATAGTCGGGTAAGTTATGATTATATTTTTATTAGGCTAAGATAAAAAAGCCTTTTGAGGGTTAAAAAGGCCACGTTGTACAAGTTCTTCTGATACTAATTAATTTCCAGAACTCTAAAACGATCCTTAGCAATTTCTACTGTTATTAGCTGCACCATTCATAGCTGCCCGCGTTCAAATCTCTTGGGAATTTTGTCATTATTATAAACTTGCACATATACCGAAGCTAACTGTAAAATTTCAAGTTTGTAGGCTTTATAGTTTCTGAGATTGCCTGATTAACTAGTGAGTGGTATTTATCATTATATTACCGGCCCATTTACTCTATTGCTGGGCACGGAAATGGTCTCAGAGTGAGAGTTTTTAGGCTCCACCACGCTAGCCAGAGAGCTACTCAGAGAAAATTTCTCAGGCGTGCAGGTCCCACGATGTTTTTCACCTTTTTAGCGATTATATGATTGATTACGAAAAGTCAAAGATAAAAACAAAATCGACACCTATTAACTATTTTTATAGCACCCGATTCCCAAAAACTATTGATCGTTAAACATGTATAAGTTTACTTTACTTGCCATGTTTTAAAACAACTCTATTACATTGCTTTAAGTAACAGTTTAAATTGCGTAAATATTATAAACCATATCAAACATATCTAAAATACAGATACATCAACAGGCAATGCTCTATTATATAATAGCACGAGTATAGGTGTTAAATACAATGGTATAATTATTATGAAATACATTGTCAACTTAACAACAATTTCACACGCAATTATCGACCGTAATTAAATGTAATAAGGTTTTTAACTTTGATAGTTTCCAACATTATTATAGAATATTATGTGTAAATAGTTATATATGAGCGATTTACTATCATTGCTCTCGTGATTCACAACCGATGTTTATGTAACCTTTGTTGTTCTCATTATAATGTTGTAGTATTTGTTTTAAACTTAGGTACCGTTGGTATTTGTTTAATGTTTTAGCTCGTTAGTTTATCTAATGTTTATTTTATGACTTTATCCATAAAGTTATATCTTGAAGACCACCTGAGTGTCAGGTTTTATTTGACTAGTTTTATATCAAAAATAACAAATGCAAGATATTATTAAAATAATAAATTCAACCTGTTGCTGCCTCTCACTTTTAACTAAAAGCCTCCTATTGTAATTAAAGGAAACGCGGCATTATTTGGTAATGAAATTATGAATAGAAAATTATATTTTGACTATAGGCACCTATATGATTTTATTCCGCCCGTTGTAAGGAAGCGATGCAATTTAAATACACAAATAACATTTACGAATCGCCGTAATGTTATGTCAGTTTTTCTTGCTATGCTAAATTTAGTAAACATATACAGTTGATCAGTTGCAAGTTAAGATAAGGCGTCTAGTGACTATATGTGAACTGGTATAGAGGTCAAATTCTGAAGCATTAAATATGACAGCTTTACAAAAATCATGCGCGACGGTAATGCTCGATCGTACAGAGTTGTTATCTGTTGTATCAACAATTGATGATTAGTTTTCAAATAAGTCTGTCCGATTGGTCCAGTAGTCGCATACCTGCGAGCGTGCCTAATGCTTTAATGGCTGTTGTTAGATTATCAGTCCTCCTAGACAAGACACTATTGGCGTAAACACGACACGGCAAACTAACATGAAAATTCGCTCTATTCGATTACGTCATAAATGTCAATCCTATACATTTTCCTGCCTTTTAGTGTCGCGTCCACGCTAACAAAATGTTGTTAGTCTGCCTGGTTAGACAAAGTTCTAACGAGTTAGTAGGAAAAGGTAGGTAGGAAATTGAATAGGAACTCAGATGGTTTTGTATTTAAATGTTATGTTTAAAAATGACATTACCCGTACTAGGCAACAAGCTTTTCTTTTTATCTGTATAAGTAGTTGACTTCACAGACATCTGAGGGCTAGGTAGTGCCCCCGGCTTGATGAACAGAAGGATGCAAGGCATTACCTACCTTTTTTCGAAATTTTTGGCATCAAACCGCCGACAAGTGGCGTGTAAACGAGCAATCAAATGGTTCATGGATATATCAACATCACTGATTGTACCTACTCACCTGTAGCTTTGATAAATATATTTCTGTAAATAAATCTTTTAAAGTCATTTTTATAAGTCAAATATTATATTTTACATATTTTTATTAACATTATTACTTCTGAGAAGAAACGCCGGAACAAACTCAGAAAATCATGGTCTCTTTTAATATTCCAGATAGTAGTCTATTATCAGATAGTTTCTACGGCAATATCTGAACATGCTTTAAGAAGGGGCCATAGCAGGAGTTGATCTATCGAAACTCACGCATATATCAGTCATTGTGTAGCTCATCCATTATTTATTTTCAATTTAAAACAGTATATTTTTCATGGGATAACTCTGCAAACGAGCAGGTGAATTACCTGATGGTAAGAAGTCATCGCTGCCCATGGACATCTGCAAAACCAAAAGAGGTACAGATGCGTTGCAGAGCCTATTAAACGAAAAGGGAGTGGAAGGAGAAAAGGATAAGGAAGGGGACTGCGGGACGAATTGGGTCTCCCGGCGCTCCACGCTTATAGTGCGAAACGCAACAGTACGCATAGGTACTGTTTCTTGTCGTCGATATTCTGTGGGAGGGTAGTACTTCCCCCGTCGAACCGACCCATTCGTGCTGACATTAAGATATGCCAGTGTGACACTACTACTACAAAAATATCACTCTAAGTATATCTCTGCTTCCCTCAAACACTGCGACTTACATCAATCGCGTAGATACAAATATGTAATTAATTATTTCTCAACAGGTACCGAACCTAGTTCGTCTGACTATACCTCTTCGCAATGTCCATCAAGTAGAACGAGCGGACTCCGGAGGCACCGCCAGTTCTTCAGGAGATTCTGGCAGCATTCTAATAACTACTGCACACCACACTAGTTTCCTCTTCGGGAACATATCGGATAGAGACTTCTTGGTGCATAAGATATCGGAACTCCTTGCAAAGTTGCCAAAGTAAGTATTATTTATTTTTAGACAAGTTTGCTAGTGGACCAATTTTCATCCTTATTGCTATGTAAATGAGGTCGAAAAATAGTTACTCTTACATACTCCATCGTAAATGCATGTCTCACTAATATTGGTAAGTAATATTCTGAACATGGCATCTGAATAATTTTCGGGTATAACCTTTTTACATCCTTCCATGAGTTGATATAAAATATTATACATTCATATTAACTGTTTTTTGTTTAATAAAAAAATGCTCTTATTTTTGTGTACCTTAAAACTCTCATTAAGTCATAAGTGTCATGTGGTATTTCACTTAAATATTTCTCAATGAAAAGAACTGTTCTAATAACTTAAAATCCATAGGCATATATGTATCTGTGTTCTATTTTTGCAGTTTTCTGCGCATTTCTCTTTAACAGGGAGCTTCGTCTAACCCAGCATGTTCCAGCCATGGCTAACATCGGTTTTCGACTTTGGGATTTTACAATTAAGGTTTATATTTCCGTGTACTAATTCAGTTGCGTGAATATGCAGTGATGTGTACAGGGAGAAGGCGACTAAGGCAGTGGCTCAATCAGACGTCGAAGGTTGGATTCCTCAGCCGCCTTTAATGACGTTGTTCAAAACACACCAGACGTCACCTATTAAACAGATTCAACAGAAAAAGGTTGGTTGTAATATTTTGTCGTAACTTTGACTACGTAATTGCTTTTTCTTTTTGCTTCTTAAGATAGGCTCCACACAGTTAAAATAAAGTGTAATGTAATTAATGCAAAGCTGCTATTTATTAAGGATACCTTTGCCGAGCAGTGGAATATCAACGGTTTAAAATTTATATTTTGTAATTAAGAGGATAGTATCCGCTTCGCGCTCCATACAAACGTAGTTTGGCCCTTGCTTGGATTTTAAACAATGAAAGTCATTGAAATTTTGCAGTAACAATCTTATAATTAAAATACGTGTTCCTGTAGTATACAATTTCATTTCAATATACGGTTAAAAAGTTACACGAGCTCAAAGATTGGCAATTTTCGTTGAAAAACGGCCTAACTTTATGCTAGTATTTCTCGACAATTTATCAATACAGAAACATTCTGATTCGAAAGAAACCCAGATAATATAGTGAATATATTTTAACAAGATTTTTTTTTACGTATTAACAATATTATGGAAGTAATCTCCAAAATTCGGAACATAAGAAATACGCGTGAAAATGTTGCAAATGTATTGTTGTTTCTCCTCTCGGGCACGCGTTCGCATCGCGAGGGATAGAGACAGCGACAACTGTGCAACATTGTTGCGTTCGCGAGGGACACTCCTCTTAAGATACCTAACAATATTTTTTCTGGACCTTGATAACATAATGTGATGTCTAAATTAAGGTTAATGAATACTCAATCTATGAGACTTTACGGGAACTTTATTACTACGTAGAATCAGTGTCTGAAATGCATTAAAAAAATCCCCTTAGGAGAAGCAATGGGAAGATCATATGGCGGAGGTAGGCCGCGGTGTCAGCATGTACCAAACTACGGAAGGCAGCGAGCTGGTCGTCAACGGCATACCCGAGTCACTGCGCGGAGAACTTTGGAGCGTCTTCTCAGGATCTATACTCCAGAAGGCACAGAATAAAGGCTTGTATGAACGGCTGGCGAACGAAGCTTTGTCCACGAAGAATCAGGCAAATGATGAGATTGAAAGGGATCTGCATCGGTCCTTGCCTGAGCATCGAGCATTCCAGAATGATGTTGGTGAGTTTTTGACATATGTACTAGCAATCATTTAACCTATCGCTGGACATAGGACTCTCCCACAATGCCCAAAAATACCCAAGTATCAGTCTGTACTCCTTAACCAGTCTAACCCAGCTATCTTTTCCAGATCACCTATCCATCTAGATACATTTATGCTGAAACTTATATTTTTATTCTATTATTTTATGAAAACCTTCGTAGCCATTCTATGAACAAACTACAAGCTGCCGTCAATATCTACCTAATATTTTTTTATTTGGGTATCCAATTTGCAATATTATTATAGGAAGAATAAACGCTCCTTTGTTTATTGTGCTTCTGTTTGTTGTGAAAAAAAAAACATATTAATTTCATCATTATTATTATTGTATACTAAAACCAATCTTAAAACACCTTACAATCTCATTCAATAATTCATGAACTTCAGCTTCCGAAACCACCGGAAATTTAAACAAAATGTTTACCTACTTCAGGTATTTCGGCGCTCCGTCGCGTCCTATGCGCGTACGCATTGAAGAACCCGCAGATTGGCTACTGCCAAGCGATGAACATCGTAGCGTCAGTATTGTTGATATATTGTCCCGAAGAACAAGCATTCTGGTTGTTAGCAACCATATGCGAGACTTTGTTACCTGATTATTATAATACAAGAGTTGTGGGCGCTTTGGTAAGTATTTTTTTAAGTACTTGCAAAACTGTTTTTATACCACTAGGGTTGTACACAATTATAGTCATATTTCCATCAATTTGCAGAACTTTAACAAATTATACACCTAAACTTTTCTCAGGAACACTCTTGTCCAATGTGAACGAAAATTTAGACCTGGCGCGTGAGACTTGCGGTGGCTTAGTTATAGCGTGAGGAATATTTATCCAGAAAATGTAGGTTCGAACACCATTCACACTGGACTTGGCAGTCCAACGATCATATAACTAGGCTATCACTGCACTTTTCGAAGTCATGTGCATATTAATAATTAATTAATAATTATTGGTGAAGGAAAACATCGTGAGGAAACCTGCATGCCTGATAGATTTTCTTGATGGCTTGTGAAGTCTGCTACCCCGCAGTAGGTGGTGACTAGCCTAATCCCTGTGCCCAGCCGTGGGACAATGTAATGGGTTAATGACTATGAGTGAGTGATGAGCGGTACTCGCTTTAAATAAATAAAAAATTTCGACAAAATACAGTGTTGTTCTGGGTGTGCGATATGTAGATTTGTTCCAGGTGGATCAAGGCGTTTTAGAAGAATTAACAGAAGTTCATTTGCCAGAGCTGCACGCTAAACTAGACGAGTTGGGCATGATGAAGATGATCTCCTTGTCCTGGTTCCTGACCCTTTTCATCAGCGTCATGCCGTACGAGTGCGCTGTCAACGTCATGGATTGCTTCTTTTATGATGGCGCCAAAGTTATATTCCAGGTGTGTACAATTTTGAGCACAAACAAAAGGGGTTTAGGTTGCTTTTCCTTTGAAATTGCCAAATTTGATTACAAAGAATAAAGCCAGTAACATTTGTACAGCACTTAAACAATGATATCGTAAGTTACGCACTACATTAATTACTATTTGGTATCGATGTGTTTTTTTATTATTATTACAGTTTGTTCGAAATAAGTAAGCCGATCGGAAGTTAGCCGTTCCGAACTACCGCGCTGATAAAATCGTTTAATGATGTGTCTTAATACATAAATATCGAAATAAGTAAACAAAATAATTAGAAATGTGAAACATATACGACTCTAATTATCTTTACACCGACTCTTTCTATTAAAATTTACCACTTCTAAACCACTTGCAGACAACTTCCGATCGGCTTACTTATTTCGAACAAACTGTATGCGGCTAATAGGATCAAAATCATAATCAATTTATTGTGATCGCCGATTGATTTATAAAAAATGCTTTATAATATATCAATGTGATCGCCTCTCGGTTGTGAGGCTCCACTACCTCCTGAGACTATTATAAACTGCAAGATTTTCTTAAAGATGAGGTTTATTTCATTTTCGCCTAAGGTACGTTTCCCTTGATGAGCACTGGGCTTGCATATTATGAGGTTTTAAATTTTATTTTCTTAAATTTTAAGGTTACCCTCACGATACTGGATATAAACCGAGACAAGCTCCTCAAATGTACAGAAGACGGACAGGCAATGCAAGTGCTAAACGAATACCTCCAAGGTATCTACAATGAGGAAGCTATGGCTCTTTCTACTGAGTTACGAACTGCTGAAAAGGTATGTTATTATACTACTTGTGACGTCACAATTTACAATAGTACTCTCCCTGTCTAGCATATGAAGCTTATAACTTCATCTTTGAACGGAACTATTAATGTTAAACATTTTTTATGAGACCATAAAAAAAACAGTGAACGGCTAGTTTCGATGTAAAAAAAAGGGCAACGGTGTCTTTTATGATATTAAAAAAACTATTGGTTTCTGACACTGACGCGAATACTATTCATTGAAACAAAACTTTTACGGATTTTATCGCTATTATAAAAAAATAATATTTTAAATATAAGCCATTAAAATCAGTAAAAAGGCGATCTAAAACAAAACCTTTATATTGGATGTGAATTTGTTTTTGGATGACCACTGCAATATTACTAACTTACTAACGTTATACTTACAGACAATAAAAATCCAAGAGTTGGTATACCAGTCATACCGTTCGTACGGCAGTAGTGTCTCCAGCGAGAACATCGAGCGCTTGAGGCTGAAGCATCGGCTGAGAGTCGTGAGGCAGCTGGAAGACAGCCTCGAGAAGAACACGCTGCGAGCGCTGCAGCAGGACAAACTGCTAGATCTGAATGAACTGCAGGTGAGTAAAAAATAATACTGCGTTCTATTCGGGGGTGTGGAGCACTGGAGACCTAATACTCCCCAATCGTTTAACTCGCGTATCGCCAGCGCGGTAAGAAGGGAGCGGGGGCGGGTAACGCTACACACGGAGTCAATAATACAAAGATTTATCTCGAGATAGACAAAAATAAAATAAAATAATAAGTATCTTTTTTAAGTATCCCTACTAGTAGTAGTACTCCCTTCTTACCGCGCAGGCGATACGCGAGTTAAACGGTCGGCCTATAGTAAGGGACCCCTTTGCCTTTCTTTCCCTTTTCCCTAACGGCAGCGGCTTGATTGAGTTTTCTTCGCCTTGTTTCATCATCAGCCTATGCTTGTCTATTGCTTGTCGTAGGCCTCTCCTAGTGAACGCCACCGAGACGATCTTCGATCTTAGTAATACATCTACTCTGTGAGTGGCGGTTGCCACTTACTATCAGGATGCCTGCTTGCTGGTCGGTCACAGTTAATTGGCTCGGCAATACACTCCTTTGTGTTGCAATTATCCATGAGCGGCGATGACTACTTACCCTCAGACTCATAAAAAAGTTAAAGAATTACATTCGACTACAAGTTTGTGTAGCGGTTAATGCGGTCATCACTATCGTTACTCGGAGTGTCCTACGGGTGATAGATAAATAACGATTTTATCGCCCTAAGTGAAAGCACCTAGGGCGACAAAATCGTTATTTATCTAAACTTGTACGTCTATAACGCATTCTAGGTACATGACAGTAGTCATTGCTTAAAAATCTAACTACTAAAACTACTAAAATTTATAATTTTCCAGCTGCTACTGATAATTTCATTGAAAATCCGAATAACTTGGCAATTTAACCCAGGGCTTCTAGCGTAGCAGTCGCGCTTACTACCGCTAGACTAATGATCTGATCAGCTGACCCAATCAAATTCATTGTTTAATTCCAGGAGTTACTAAGTGCCATACGTGAGGAGCTGCTCTGGGCTAAACGAGTGCCATGCGAGCGGTTAGAAGCCCCCTACGAATCTTATAGACTGGATTACACACAGTTCAAGACTTTGTACTCTGCATTGTCACCATGGGCAAAAGGAGACTTCGCTGAGGCCATCACTGCTAGGATGTTTAAGGTAAACTTATTAACACTACCAAATAAAAAATAAAAAAAAACTATAGTTGCATTATATTATATCTTGACCGATTTTCATCACACATAGCTAAGACTACCGACTCTCCCGACTAATTCACCTTTCAAACAAAAAAAAAACAAAATCAAAATCGGTTTATCCGTTCGGTAGTTACGATGCAACAGACAGACGCACACACAGACGTCAAACTTATAACACTCGTCGTTTTACCGACGGGAGTAAAAAATTTGAAATATAAAAGTTGCATCATTTATCTTCAGACTTGGTTCAAATTTGTTATTTCTGTTGTGACACTGACAGATTTGATGATGATTAGTAAAATGTTATCCACAATGTCACTTAATCTCGTGCTTCCCGGAAAAAAAGGGAGGAGGTTATAAAAAAATGACAAGAATCTTTACCCTTCATTTGGGCCCCCAACTAATTGTGATACATGGTCCATCCAAGGCACGCTACGGCACTGTTCATATAATAAAATTCTTATAAAATAAAAATAAAATAAAATCTTTTTACTTCAGACAATTAGTCCATAATGGGGTGTTAGTAAAAAACGACTTAAAAATGTTAAACAATAACATAAAGAATTAAAATAATCATTAAAAGACTTAAAAAATTCCATTGAAAATTTAAAAAGAACACATTCAAAATTAAAATTCACATTAAAAATGTACTTATATCTGTTCTCTTAGCTTATGGACTACGATGACGACGGCTTAGTAAGCGCTCGTGGTCTGAGCGTGGCGCTAGGGCTGTGCTGTAAAGCTGACGCTGCACGGCGCCTGCGCGCACTGTACGCGGCGCACTCGCCACCCCTACTGCCGCGACGGGATCTCAGACCAACACACTTCACTGATACAGGCGAGGAGCTCGCTACTGATGCTATATCGTTCTTTGATAGGTATGTAGTAGCAGTAATTTAGTAAGATTAAAATAGTAGGAAAATGAAACAGACTCTTCGGTTAAGGTTTTTCAATGTTGATTCAGTTTCCTATATATTTTTTTTTAATCAGCAAGTCGCCTTACAAAATTACAAACAACAGAGATGTTCAGCTTTAGAATTTTAAGTAGTTTACTGTTCAGTACGTCATGTTTTTTCATCGTCGTGTTAATTTTTATACCTGGAAATCAAAATAAAGGTTGAAAAAAATAATTGTATCAATAACTTGGTTCTAAAAAAGAGACGATCATGCATGAGGAGGAATGAACGTAGATAAAGTGAAAGTGGTATGCCAGCATCGTAGCAAGTGGAAATTTAGTCTCAGCCTAACCCCATGAAGGAAAAGCATGCCAATATTATGTATGGAATATAACATTAAGTATGTATGTATGAAACTTGGTTTTACAGTCCCGAAGAAGAGCCATCAACTCCTGAGCTATTAGCTGGATCTATACAGCGATCAATAAGCGAGGTTTGTGGAGATGGCGCCACAATGGACAAAAGCGATTCCGAGACCAGTCAAGGTTTGTGCTGAGAATTCGTCATAAAAGATCGACGTTTCTTCTTAAATACTGTCTAACGTTAGCTTGCTGTTTGTAACCCTTTTATTATATAAAACATATGCGGTTTTTACGTTTAAGTAATTGTTACGTTATTATTCTTGTTCCTTAGTGAATGTATTAATGTAATCAATTGTTGGTAAACCACATTAAATAAAAAAAAGATCTTCGGAGCTGCCTTATTGACTGACAAATTAAGGAGGTTTGATTTCCAGATCAAGTTAGTGTTAATAGGAAATTCGGCCCGACAGACGTTGTCCCTAACTCGATCGCAGCGTCACCTACCGGGTCCAATTTTTCCATATTATCTCTTATATGTATATTATATTATAGTTTAAACATTCTCTTGACTTCCACAAATATTCCAAAACCATAATGAGCCAAATCGGTCTAGTCGTTCTAATTTTAGCGAGACTATCGAGCGGCAATTGATTTTTATACCTAAATGCGAGATGGATAAGCTGTTGTGTACCTATTAAGCCGTGTACGCACGATCGAACAAATTTGTTGCGTTGCATGATACACAACAACTTGGTCCGCACGTGCGTACCACTAACGAACATCGAATACTCTGTTCGTCAAATATGTTTGCGGCGATCCTTTTAGTATGTTCTGTATGGACGGTGTTCGAAGAGCTTCAATAAATGTTACCAACGGCGCCGTCATGGCTATTAAGATAGAGTGCACGACTGTTGTGCGCGAACTCGACTCAAACTATGTTCGCATTCGTGTTCGAATATGCCGTCCATACGTACGAACCAAATGTTCAGATTTGATGTTTGTGTTCGTGTTCGTACGTGCGTAAACGGCTTTAAAATTAATAAATAATCTGTTTTCCAGGATACAGTACATACATTAGTGCTGAGAGCGTGCGAGCATGTGGCCTAGCTGGTGTAGCGAGCGGGGCCAGCACCCCGGCTAGCGTGCCGGTGGCGCCCCCGCTGCCCCGCGACCACTTCCTGCAACTACTGGCCGTGCTGCACGACCTCACACAGCGGCAACACGACGTCTATGAAGCTGTGGTACTAGCTGGTCAGTACTCACAACTACCGGGGATTTTTTTTATCTATATACTTATATTATAATATCTATATACTAATTGCCTCATTGCTGCCTCATTGGTCTACTGGTCCTAAGGTCATTAGGCTAACGCCGGTTCGAATGTAGATGAAGCGAAAGTAGTGTGCCAGGATCGTAGCTAGTGGAAATCTATAGTCTCTGCCTACGCCATGGGAGACAGGCATGACATTATGTATGTATGTAATATTATAAAAAGGTAAATTTTAAAGTTTGTGGCGTTGTAGGGGGTAATCTCTGGATCTACTGAACCGATTTTAAAAATTATTTTACCAATAGAAAGCTGTATTGTTCCTGAGTGATATAGGCTATTATATTAAACCCGTAAAATGAAACACGCTTATAATCCACGCGGGCGAAGCCGCGGGCGGAAAGCTAGTCAAGAATAAAAATACAAATACAATACAAATGAATCTCAATCCTAGTTCTGGGTTATCCTACCATTGGCACTCTAACATAAATAAGCTTATATTATAACACTAAGTACAGATGTGTAGTGTTTTTTTACAATGGCTTTTAGTTGGTTTAAATTGTCATACTTTATATATAGATTTTATTTATTTATTCCCAACAATATTCTTACAGATTAAATCCAATTCGATATTGAGGTTTCCTAATTTATACAGTCACAGACTGCTAGAAATTTTTAAGGTGCTTTTTTTGTGAATTCACTCACTTTTTTGTATTATGTGTTCCGTTGGACGTCCGAAATCCATTATGGGAGAGAGTACATCATCTTTTCCCCCGCCCAGTCGCTAGATGTCTCTGTTTCCGCTACGTAATCTCACCTCTAGCGCCACCATCGACCGAACCTGGTACTAAATTTAACACGCCCAAGCAAGCCACCATTTCTTAAGTCCAAAGAGTATAATAATATATAGGGAAAAGAGAGCCCTCTCGCACCTATTCTTGCCAATACATTTCGAAGCGCCATCTGAAAGTTGCCCCCGACAATTATATTCGTGACTATAGATAGGTATATATATTATATGTATGTATGTATTATACTATAATGAAGTTTTAGTTTACTTAAGTTATCTTAAGTTTCCTTGGTTGCAGTTTAGTTTTAGAATTAATATTATAGTGGGAAGATATTGTTTTCTGCAAATATATTCAATACACGACAAGAGTCCACCATAATATTAATTCTAAAGCAAAGTGCGTCCGCGCAATAAACAACAACCACCATGTCCACCATTTTGTAAATGATTAAACTATCAGTTCAGGGTTGCCATTTGGGTGATAGAAATTTGCCCAGTCTTTGTACATATTTTCGTCAACATTCGATTTCCAAAGATTTTCTTTTCAGATCCAAAATCTTTTAACACTCAAGCATCACTTGCAATTGTGAAATTATGAAGATTTATTCAATTCGATATAGAATTATATTAATTATCTTTATATAAAGATTCGATAACCCCAAAATACGTTCCAAGAGCTAAAACTTTTTACCACGAATTGGGAAAGAGCCGGTATATATGACAACTCTACATCAGTAGACCTTGCCAGATCAGAAATATGGTGTCACTTCTTTGTAATAAGAAAATATTCACATATTTAATCTAAGCATATTATGCTCGCAAATATTTAAATGTAATTAATTATTAATTTAATTTAATTATTTATATTATTACTCTAGTAATACTGAACTGCCGGTCGCCTATCCTGACATCTGTTGGCATTTTTGTCAACTTTTTACTATCAACTTTTCGGGGGCATCTAGCAGATGGCTGTTCTATCTTTGCAAATTGATGAATGTATGAAACTGTCCCCCCGCTGCTTAAGTCTATTGTTGCCTTGATTTTCAAACCACGCGCGCGGATGTTAGATTTATATAGTTCTACCTCCTTTTTTAAGTAAATTTTTTTCACTTCATTTTTGCTTTCGAGATTAATGTAGAAACTAAACTGCAATTAAAATTAGTTTTGTGGTTTCCGTTACATACAATTTTGTTCGATCATTGTTAAAGTAGTGACGAAATTACCACGCCGCCGGGGAACAATTCTGAGAACGTTTTTAGTGATCGTGAATCTCGTATACAGTTTGTTCGAAATAAGTAAGCCGATCGGAAGTGGTCTGCAAGTGGTTTAGAAGTGGTCATTTTAATAGAAAGTCGGTGTAAAGATAATCAGAGTCGTAGATGTTTCACACTTCTAATTATTTTGTTTACTAATTTCGATATTTATGTATAAAAACACTTAATTAATCGATTTTATCACCGCGGTAGTTCGGAACGGCTAACTTCCGACAGGCCTTGTTATTTCGACAAACTGTACATGGAAGTGTAGAGGCACCGATGCCGTCTAGTGCTTCCACGTAGTCAAGGTCAACATAAAATGCGGGTGAAGATGAACCCGCGCCAAAAAGTCGACGGCTGAGTGATGATTCCATATGAGAAATACATCGCAGGTTTGAATTATTGTCACACCACCTGGTAAGTCATATAAATATAATTTTTTCTGCATATAATGCTTCCATGCTTCCGAGTGTTCCTAATTCTGCCTATGTGGCACCCGTGCCAAATGAAATAAATAAAGCATTAGACGATCGGTTTTACGCTCGTTGTCATCGGTAACTGACATCGCAGAGCAAAATGTATCCATTAAAGAACCGTCTGTGTCTCGGGCCGATCATGATCGGGTCTCGAAAATTGCTTCTATGCAGAGATTCGACACAGCCGATTGGAATTCTGTGCGATACACTGACGTTCAAAAGAAATATGCGGCCTTTCCAGCTTTATTGATCTAAAAGTGAACGAGGAATTACGACGTTTCGAGGATCTATTGGCTCCTATTAGATGGTTTTAAATGGAACACAGCTTTGCTGCTTCGTCAAATACGTTTTTAGCAAAGAATGAGTTTGTGAATTCAGTTTTGCGTAACATGATTGACTGGTCATCAAATACTGATGTGAAAATAAATGATGATAATGATGATGGTATTATATCAGGAAGACATTATTTGGACTTCGGACGTCTTAGGAAACATAATACAAATTTTATTTTAAGGTATTTTTTTATCATTTATTTGGTAATTCTTATATAATATTCGGCAAAAGAAACTGTCAAGTTCTTGTGCCATGATGCACATTACAGTAATTTGGTAGATCAAACCTATTTTAATATGGCAATTGCCTCATATGATCCAATCTAGTTATTTAAACAAGCTCGTGCCTATTAACATGCTTTCTAGCCAAATTAAAATTTTAAACTTATCAAAAACATTTATAGTTTTACAGTGATAGAAGATATTTATGGTAACATTAGTTATTTAGTGTAACGGGTCCTATAAAGTGACTGTAGCCTACAAAGGCTTCATCATCAACCCATTACATTGTCCCACTGCTAGGCACGGGTCTCCTCTCGCAACGAGAGAGATTAGGCTATAGTCCACCACGCTAGCCTACTGCGGGTTGGCAGACTTCACATGCCATCAAGAAAATCTCTTAGGCATGCAGGTTTCCTCACGATGTTTTCCTTCACCGTTTAAGCGCGTGATAACTAATTATTAATACGCACATAACTTCGAAAAGACAGAGGTGCGTGCCTTGGATTCGAACTCGAGACCTTTGACATGGCAGTCCAATGGTCATATCACAAGGCTATCACTGCTTTTTTACTTCATTTCTACAAAGGCTTGTTGGGCCGTAATTAATTATAATATAGCTGAAGAGTTTAGAAAATGGACCTTGTTTCTGAAGAAACGAGGTCCATTTTGATACGGTCTTGGTCACGTCTTCTTTCATCGTCATTATCTTTCAAGAATCCGTGACCAAGATTAACGTTAGACTACGGAATTCCATGCTGTTGGGTTATTATATGTGTATAGGAATATAGAAAGATAACGAAGTTAGATAAATCCGAAATTAATGGAATTGGCTTATCCTTTCTTTTGGTGATTAAAGTTATGCCAAGTCTTTACATTTCTATTAACTTCGTTATCGTTAATGAAAATACGACATTGTCTAGGCCCCAAGGTCTTCATTACATTTTTATTCATAAATTTTTACGTCGGCTAAACCAGTCCTGTCCATTTTTAACTCCCGACGCAAAAACGACAGGCGGCGGGGGCATCGTAGCTCCCGAACGGATGAACTGATTTTGATCTAGTTTATTTTGTTTGAAAGGTGAATTAGTCGGGAGTGTTCTTATCGTTCTGTTCGGTCGAGATGTAATGCAATTTTCAGGGTTTTTTTTAATTTTTATTATTTATAGGAATACATACTTCTTTTGATCAAATTTTCTTTATCGTGATTATCGTGATGAAACCATTTAAATTTAATCAAATTACCAGGTACACTGCTTCTACAATTGGGCGAGCTGAACCACCGTCCGCTGCTAGATCGAGAAATCTCCCAGGACAGCCTATTCCTAGCTGCTGCCGCTAAACAGCCTGATGCACAGGTAAGCATTATTAACGACGCGACATCTTGTCTCGTGTATCGTAAAACAATATCTTTCTGTGTTATTTTTTATTATATTTGGCATTGCTAAATATCATTAAAGATATAAATGTTAGCGAAAAAGCAATACAAAGTCTTGCCCGAGTTCATATGTTACTTTCGCTAAGATTTTTCTTTCCTATAGTAATTTATATAAAACCAAAATTCCAGTTTTTATTAGAAATAACTTTATACAAATAACTGTTATCACAAAGACATTTAATACACTAGTAATAGACGGGACATCAAGCCCAAAATCATACGCAAATACTTTGTGCCAAGTGGTACAAAGTCGTTTAGTCTAGTATCGGACGTCAGCCTGGCAGCTCGTGTACAACTTGCGTACGTCTACCAAAACATTCGTCATTTTAAATCATTTCCTGAGAAAATATGCCTGGCTGCGTATTGCGGTACTGGAAATCTCGACATGGTCAGGCGACTGGACTTGACTGCAGTTTTTTTTCGTCAGTATTCTATTAATTAACTCAATAAATAATAATAATTTGCTGAAATCATTCTAGAACATTGCTAAGCGCCCTCTGTTGCTCAGTAGTTTTTTACAATGCTCTGCTAGGGATGTTAAAAAATAATCGATTCTAAAAAAAATCTATACCTATTTCATAAAAATCTATTTTTTATGAGCGATTATATTTTTTTTATTAATCGATTTTTTTATTTTAAAAAACAACATAACATACCATCGTGCCTGTATTCCCCGAAAAGTTAGGCAGAGGTGTACTAATGTACACCCACATTTTGCCGGTATGTTTAGGTCCCATGTAATAGGGGGCGAGCCTATTGCCATTAACTGGGCACAAATCCAGACTCCGAGCTGCTACTGGGAATTTCATAGGAAAAACCCAAAAACACTCTGCTCGACCTGGGAATCGAACCCAGGACCTCTTGCTTAACAGTCGCGCTTGGGACCACTAGACTAACGAGGCAGTTTTTTATTTTAAGCGTCCCCTTCATCGTTTTTTTCTACTGGTACCTATTTAAATATAATAACACGGCAACACGGCGTGTTTTGTTATTATTTTGTAAATTGTTCGCATAAAACATACAACAACACAACGGCGCCCTAAAACTTTTCATCAAAAAAACTATTTTTATATAATCGATTATTTTGAGATAAATAAAAATCGATGTTTAAATAATCGTTTTTTTCTACGCTTAAGTCACATCCCTCTCTGCTACTAACTTACTAGAGGTTGTTGTTTTTTATCGATTCGTGATATCGATAAGGAATATTTTTATGAGTCAGGTAAATAATAAATTATAAACAATGTTATAATTATCAATTTATAACTGACGAAAAACCGGAAGAGGTTCTATATTCGTCTATTATGTATGTATGTTTTTTTCACGTCGGTATGTTACCCGATTGCTCCGTCAATTGAGGAAAGAATTTGCAAACTATTTTTTTGTTTGGACGGGGTGGAGGCCACCTGAATCATTTTAACTTTAATAATTAATTCAGGTAGGGAAATAGGGGATAATTGGTTTCTGAATTTCAAATATTTCACTTGTGAACCGATTGTGGTGAAACTTGTCACACTTGTGTGTGTGTGGTTCTAATGACACTACAACATAGTGGACACCTAGAGTTGACCTGATGTTGGAGACGGAAGACAGTCGAAGGAAACTCTCAACATTTACAGCTCCTATCTCGTGTTTAGGTCGTCATTTAACTTTATGATAACTTTAGACATGACTTCGTTAAAGTAAGGTAACTAAGGAACTACTTATAGTCCATTTGGTTAGGTACTTAACTAAAGGTAAACAATAAAAATGGCGGCGTTCAGAGCTGTTTAACCTTTTATTACAATGGTATCATATGAATTGGGAGTGAAATTAATAACAACACAACCAACAATCAATAAAACCAACGAACAAACAGAACAATAACTATCTAACACCATTTGCGGCAAAAGAAACACAAAAACGAACGAAAGTAAAGTAAATACAAACTGTTGCTTATGGCGTCTGGTTACCCGACTAAGTATAATATCGCTTAATTATTTCGCTCCACTTCCTCGCAGTACTACTTCTCAATTTTTTCGAGTTATCTAAAGTCTACTACGCAGAAAAATGTTTTGAATATCTGTATTTTTAGATTCGTTTTAGTAGGCACATTGCAATACTTTTTGACATAATTATAAATTTTGATTTAATTAATTGTTTGCAAGCTTAAGAATAATAGTAACTATTTAATATTAAGCAAAGTAGTAAGATATGCTAGTATAAAAGCAGAATGTGATTTTGAGTTATTGAATAATTTATTTTGGTGATGTTTTATTTCGAAATGAAAAATGACCCTATAAAAGAACCTTTTTTATGATTTGTTTACCTTTAGTTAAGTACCTAACCAAAGGAGTATAGATATTAGACAAAAAAAAAACGAAAAATTAAACCGACTAAAAAAGTAACTTTATCCAAATACTTTTTTCGACGGTTTAAGTTTTTGTTAAAAAGTAATAGAGCAAAGTGTAAGACGCGAAAATTACGTACATATTTATTGATTATCATGTAATCGCTCGGTAACTGTTGTTTATCTGAACTAATATTAAGAAAAGAAAAAATTGAAAGAGGAAAGATTGATTGTTTGTTTGCATTGAATAGGCTCTGAAACTACTGGACTGATTTGAGGAATTCTTTCACCAATAGAAAGCTACATTATTCCTGACATAGACCATTTATATTATCCCGTAAAATGACAAGAAACATATAGTTCACGCGGGCAAAGCTGCAGGTGGAAAGCAAACATAATATTTTACGCAGGCAAGGCTGCGGGTGGAAAGCTAGTATCTTATAAAAAGCCTATCGTAGTGATCTTCATAAATTTTATCGATATCTTGTTATCTTAGTGGTAGCACCTCTACCAAAGAATTACAAATCCTTTTAAAACACTACACCTATTGTATGATAGCTGAAATATGTTGTCAGATTGCGTCAGTTGTATAATTTTTGCTATTCAAAGATAGATAGCGTTACTGCCACATGGGCTCAAAGTTTTTGTTTGACAATGCTCCCAATGTCCGCTCTATTACTACTACTATTAAATCTCTTTGTGTTATCATAATTTCTTATCGAGCTTTAACCTATCAAGAAGCACAAGTACTATTTTTATTGTATTAGTTTACTAATTTTCAAAGTTATGAAATTATTTTAAGTACCTATCATAAATCAATAGCAAATTATAGGTATTGTTCCACTGCTGGAAGGAGCCTATTTCAGTGTCGCATGTCGTAAAAATATATAAAAAACATTTCTATCTTTTTAGTTGGATCCCAATGGCAACGCAACAGAATCTGAACAAGAAAGCGGTAGGCCCTCCCCGTCTAAAGAAGTTGAACCCGACGGCGTCTGGTCCATAACCCTGGAACAGTTCCTGGCCACCATGCTGGCGCAGCCTGCCCTCGAAGAGTTCTTCAATGAGAAGGTGTCGATCCTGCCTGAATTGGAACTCCTCAGACAGAGGGACAGATTGCAGTCGGTTTCATAGCTGCTGGAGATAGCCGGGTTGCTTGGCATAAGCTTGTAGACCCAGCTAATAAAGGTATGTTTGTACATCCGTACATGACAGATCTTCGTGTACGCCTTTTAAAATTCGGCTGTCAAAGTTTCTTTGTTTTTGGCCTTTGTGGATATCATCAACAATGTCTACCGTTTTTGTATAAAAAAAAGGAAAAGGAATAATTTTCAACATCGGCCAATATTACTTACGTGTTTATTTGCGGGCATTGTTGTATCTTAGATAAAGATATCGAAAATAAGGCCTTTGTACGTGTTAGTATTCGTTCACCTAACTTTCTATGTACCACGGTTACTGTAACTAGCTTTGTTCTATGTAAACTTTGTATATAGCGCGTAGGCATTTAAGAGTAGGACGGAAACGATTATTTTATCCTTAAAATCCAAATTCGATATGAAATCAATATCCTGACTAAATTATAAAGTTCCATTGTGATAGGTACAATCTGTATCGTTAAAAAAGTTTTGGACTAAAACTGTTGAATATATACTTATTTGATAAATCTTCTCTATTTCTACCATAATTGCAACTCTATCCACGCCTCTGCCACATAGTGTTTCTACTTGAGTAAAGTATGTATAAATAGTTTGTCATGTAATCACTATCTAAGAAATAATTGTATATGCATTTTCCTTGAAGATTTTCAATCACTGTACTAATGCAATGTGCTTGAAGCTTGGCTTTCGCGTTGTATTTCCAACAAATATTATGGATTGATAGTTTTTTATTTATTTAAAAATGATGAAGTATAGCTATTAGTGCTAGGCCCGTTGATACAAGTAGCGAAAACTATATTCTTAGTCTAGGTTGCACCAAATATACAGGGGAGAATAAACTATGAGCTGTATTTAAAAACCTAGATCTTCTTGTAGATCTATTACCTTCCAAAGACCAAATTAGCGATAGCATTCATAGCAGCCCCTTTTGTAAAAATACAATGGAATTTGAGAAGTGGATGAGAGCATAAACGTAAAACAAATATGTCTTTTGCATAGCTATCTTTAACTATGGAAAGAATTAAAAAGAAAATATTAGAATTTACATTCCAAATTAATATATTTTAGGTATTTTTATATGAGAAGCGGTTAAGCTTATCGTAAATTTATGATTTATGAAAGTTAAGGCTATATTTAACTTTATAATATTTCGTGGTTCGAATATTAAATTCCTTACGCTAAAAATTCTAGTTTAACTTTATTTTTAATGAGCATCAACGTCTGCCAACTTGCATTACACCAGGGTAGTACAATATAGCTTAAGCCATCAGAGCTTTACAGGAGATCCAACCTCAACTACCTTACAGTTGAGACGGCCCATTTGTATTATTACGCTATTTCGGAATAAAATTCTTGTCTACTCTTCACCATCATAAGTCTTCAGCTAAATGAGGTTACATCAACCGTTTATCTAATCGCTACCAGCAACAAAGTAGTTCTAAAAATACGTAGCCATATTATTTTTAAGTTAGGCTGTAATGTAACATTTAAAATAGTTATTCTTTGTACCTAAACTACATAATTATATTGCATATACAATGTCATTCATAATGGGGAATTATTCATGATAACGTTTTTTCTAAAAGTTTTGAAAAAATTAAAACAGTTTTTCATTATTCATCTTCTATGGGAACGTGAATTTGTATGTTGGTATTTCAATAACTTGTAGATTAAATAAAGGTTCAAAGATCAAAGAGGCATAAAACACCTTCGTTTTGGTATACCCTCTATGAATAAGCATGCGTATTTATTACACTAGATTTAGTACAAATAGCATTTTCTGTATATTATATAGGACTAGTACTAATACCATTTACATTTTAGATGTTAGCTTCGCTTCCAAATAACTTATTTTCATAACCATAAAAAAGTATATACCCTCTTATATTTCCAATAGTATTATAATATCACCCTATGTACATAACAGCGTCTATTGTAGATACGGAATATAACTTCAATAAATGGTGCTTTGCAAATTTTTGTGCTTAACAAAAAAATATATTATTGCTACACATTATAACTCAAAATGCCTGCCTCACTGAGTTTAAGTTTTTTCTGCCTAATCTCCGAAACAATTGTAGGGATTTTCATATGATTTTCACTAGTAGAAAGAGATTATCTAGGAAGGTTATATGCTATAATTTAATAACGTATTTATAGAAACCGTGGCGGGTATATAATAAAAACCAATATTTATGTATCTTCCTGGACGTGGAATAATAGTTCGTTAAGATATGATATTTCTAATGGAAGAAAATTTCTAGTGAAAGAAAAATTCGATTTAAGGCAGGGTTTGAACCTGCGTCTCTCTGGTTAAGTACACCAGACGCTACCGAGACCACTGCCTGTGATGTCGAATTTCTCTTCAACATTTTACGTCTTCAGGCGCCGTCATAATCGTACGAAATTTTAGCCATGTTGAACATCAGCAGTCACCAGCAAAGCTCCAATCAATTAAATAATGTCCATTGAACTATCATATCCATATAATGAAATTATGACAGGATAGTTGAATTAGCTAAATTAAGATGTGTATCCGCATAGTGAAGTGCTTAATTCATAATATTAGCGCATTATGAATATATAGGTCAGAAAAGCAATATTTTAAATAAGGCATTTTAAAAGTGTATATTAAGCATATTTATTTTTGTATATCCGTGGTATCTCATGAATATTGTACGTATCATAAAAGCTTTTAGAACAGTCCATTGCAGAAGGGAGAATCGTCCAAAAACTAACTTATATCACTTTAGTTTAAAAAATATTCTCACTTCTGTACAAGATTGTACAGCGAAACATTTTGACAATACACATTAATTGTCCAGCATAGGCTAATTTGTAATCATTGTTTTTTTAACATTTTCAATGTATTTGAAGTAGCACTTTTGGAGGCATCGTGAAATTTTAAATGGTAATCACTATTATTTGGTCTAGTCGATAAAGGCAATGCACCGCAAAGCTACATAGATGGCAGCACCGTCGGTTGTTACCACTATAACCAAACAATAACTGTTTGGTTATAGTGGTAAACTCTCTGTGGTGTGTGGAGAGTGGTGCTCTGCATGCAATTGTCAAAGAGCTTTTTTGCGGTACATCAATGTTGAAATCCGGAGATTCACCAAAAAAATTTTTATCGATAAAACTTAATATCCCGAAATAAGCGACACCTGATTCCGCTCTCGTATAATACGACGACAACACAGATATCATTTTATGGTTGAGCGAGTGTGAATACGTGGAAGATCCCTTATTTACACATGTGTGCTGACTAATGTAACGTTTTTCGTTTTGCCACGTCACTATATTTTAACTAAATACTACTACTGCTGTTTCGGGTTCTTTTCCTTGTATTAAATAATATTATAACGAGTTCTTAATGATACTTCTATAAGTATTACCTATAGTATACTTTGAAGCACAAAATGTAACACATATATTCATATTTCTTTAATTTGTAAGACAAACCATGTCCATGTAGTAGCGATACAGAATATTATAAAAGATTAATTAAATATACTTGTTTGACGTTATAATATGTACTTTTAATTAACACTCGGTATGCCTAGAGTAACAACTGAACTTTGGAATACAATATTATGTTAAATGACGGACTGACTTCTCATATTTTATTGTTTGAATTTATATATTGATTAATTTAGTAACAGTAACAGTGATCATTCGGCGAAAGTAAACGTAAGTATAGGTAAATCAAAAACAAATGTATGTAGTTTATAATATTTTATTAGGTAGTGATAAAATAAAGCCTAAATACACTGCTATTTGGCTACCCATGTTGCAATAATCAGATAGCAACAACTTACCTTTACTTTCTTAACCAACACACGTGACAAACACATACATATAAAACAAACAGACGCAAGATTGAAGGATAATTTATTTCAAAGTAAATTTCAGAGTCCAAGCATGTTCCGATCGTACGGTAGCTTTATTCGGCAGTTGTATATCGACCTCTCCATTCGTTATCTTCCACTGTAATAAAACAACACATTAAGTAAAGGATACAGGACAATGAACTGCATAGATTATTTATCTGCGTATTAGTGTAGATAAGTAAAGCATATTAACCCAGAAAAAGGTACTTACAGACAAGAACTGCCCTTTATTGCCCAACAGCTCGACGTTGTAATTACCACTGTGTAGATAAGACGTTGCATCCCTAACTCTTAGCACACTGTTCTCCGGCCACTTGAGTACAATAGCATACATTGCAGTTATTTTATCTGTCGCACTGGGGGTGGAAGTAGGTTGAGTTGCATTGTATGTTGCCTTTGTGCAAGTATACCAAACGTGGCCATTTAAAGTGTCGTTTTGGGAGATCCAGGGCGAGCTGCCATATATGGCTTCGCCGTTTATAGAGAGCCATTGCCCAAGAGCTAAAAGGCGTTCTTGGAATATCGGTATTATTGTACCTTCCTTTGTTGGACCCACGTTGATAAGGGCGTTACCTGAAATTTTAGTTTTTTTAATTTAAATACTTAAAAATGATCAATAACCCAACTTTAAACGTTTCGGCTGCTTTACGGCATCCACGGTCAACGGTAGACTTCGTCCGATTTAAATAATATTATCAGTAGAATACGATAAAATCCATAAAAGTATTTTTTTAAAAACAAAGAAATATGCAGTCGAAGTCAATAATCAGACAACGGTATTTTTAGGTCCAATAGGTTGTGTAATAAGGGGCGGCCCATTGTCATTATCCGAGCACAAATCCAAACTCTGAGCTGGTACTGAGAATTTCATCGAATAATGCTTTGCTCGACCCAGAAACCCTCTTTTTCTGCACTTGCATACTTTCACTAGACTAATGAAGCAGTCTTGTACTGCTTTAAAAAAAAGTTATTACCTCCACAACTGACTGTAGACACCACTTGATACAACAGTTGCTCAATGGTTAAAATTTGATCTGTTGTCATGTCTCGCCTGTATCCCCAGGATTTACTGTCTACAGTAAAAGCATTCTCCCATTTGTGATCCAAAAGTTTTCCTTAAAACATAATTAATAATAAGAGAAACACAAAATAAATAATTGAACTAGTGCAGCCAATGTGTCACAGCCTTCTTGAAGAGCTATATGAATTGTGTGGTCTTACACCATACAATCAAGCTCTCCAAGAATCTTGTAGTTTGTGACTGCTCTAGCCTTTTCCTAATGATATAGGTACCTGAAATCATCATTATCTGATTTGAATGAAGTTGAAAGTAGCATATATAAATGACCATTTATTTTCCAGTTTATCTGAATCAACATGAGGATACTCTTCGTATGGTAAGATGTAGCATACTGTTTTTACAACTCTCCTTCTGTGTGAGTTTTTATAATGGAGATGGGAATTGAGATAAATCCATGTATGCCAACTTGAGTCAATACCAAACCTTTTATTGTGTTTATTTTTTATTATTAGATATGAATATCTAATTAAAGAAAATTTCTAGTGAAAGAAAAATTCGATCTCAGGCAGGGTTTGAACCTGCGTCTTTCTGGTCAAGTACACCAGATGCTTTACTAACTAAGCTACTGAGACCACTGCCTGTGATGTCGAATTTCTCTTCCACATTTTACGTCTTCAGGTGAACTTTTATCAGTAAGAGTCATTTCAGTAATTTCATCAGAAATTGTATCACCCAGATTTGAGGACCAGCCTAGCAGACAAGCTCTCTCAACAAGTCACAAGAATGGATTAATATACAATAATAATAAAACAGGACACAAACCAGGATTAAACCTATCAGCATGATTGTAGAAGTCTCCATGATGACCAGGAATATCAATACCCCATCTATCATTCACAACAACCTCATCTTTAACTGGGCTGTCATTATACAACCAAGCCAACAGGTCTGTAGCCCGCCAGTAGTCATCATGAGCCTCCCAATCACCATCGGACCATATGACAGATGGCTTGTAATCATTAACCAGCTGCTTAAGATCTGGCCACACCTTTGTGTCTGTGTATGTGTGAGTTCCAAATTTAGCTGCTTTGTCTTGTTTATAAATCGGATTGTACCACTCATACAGTGAGTGATAGACTCCAAACTTTAAGCTTTCATTCCTCACCGCAGCAGCCAGTTCTCCAACTAAGTCTCGTCTTGGACCAACATCAACTGCATTCCAGCTGAATGAACGATGAGATGGGAATAGAGTGAAACCTTCATGATGTTTACTTGTTAACACAATGTATCTGAAAATTTGGAGTTGGTAATTTATGCGATATTTATTTCTGTAAATAAATATTTTAAAGACTACTGTCCATAATTAGCTACTGTAGCTAGGTAGGTACGTACTTTGCTCCAGCTTTTGCAAACAGTCGTGCCCAAGCATGAGGATCAAAAAATTCAGCTGTGAACATCGGAGCGAACTCCTGGTAAGTGAAACCTGGTGGGTAGTTATTCTTCATGAAATCTATATATTTCTGATTGTTCGAAGTTGCTAAAAAAAAATATGGGAAAGATGTACGCAGTTTTTTTTTAAGAAATATTATTTGTAAAAGTAAGTACCAACCTTTCCAGTTTGCCCAGAACCATTCTGATCCGAAACTTGGCACGGCGTAGACGCCCCAGTGAAGAAATATGCCTATTTTTGCCTTATCATACCACTCGGGCAATGGCCGTTTATCAAGGTCACTCCAGTTAGGCCTGTATCTCTTATTTGGACCAACGTCCATGTCGGTAAAGCTATTCACTATACTTATTTCTCTTATCTTGGCATTCGCTAAGCAAACCAATACTGAGAGTATAAACAATCTCATTATTCTGTAAACAAAACAATCTGCATTTTATACTTTATTGTTCTGTAAACAAACAAAGCCAAAAAAACTGCTAATCAGCCGGCCGGCAGTCACACTCGCTGCTGTCAAGTGCTGGGACTGTCAAGTCAAATGTCAACTCGAGCTGCGCGGTGCGCGGGCTAAAATGGCGGCTTCTGATGACACAATTTGAATCACGGTCACCCGACTCAAAACTTGGTCCTGTACTTCTTTATTCATAACTTACCATCACGCCTGTATTCCCCGAAGGGTTAGGCAGAGGTGTACAAGTGTACACCGATATTTCGCCAGTATGTTTAGATCCCATGTGATGGGGGGCGAGCCTATTGCCATTAACCGGGCACAAATCCAGACACCGAGCTGCTACTGAGGATTTCGTAGAAAAACCCAATAACACTGCTCGACCTGGGGATCGAACCCAGGACCTCTAGCGTAGCAGTCGCGCCTAGACTAATGAGGCAGTCTTATCTATAAAAGATAGGAAAAGGAAGATCTATAAAACAACTATTACATACTATCACGCCTGTAGATATTCCCCGAAGGGCGACACTAATACACCTACACCCAGTGCCGTAACTAGGGTGGAGCCAGCGTTGCCCAGGCACGGAGCGCAGATCCTGGAGGGGTGCAGAAATAACTAGACCAGGACCAAATTTTAGGTCATAACCTATGTAAGTAATAGGGGGCGAGCCTATTGTTAATAACTGAAAACAAAATACCTAGGTATCCAATCTTCGAGCTGAACTTATACAAAAATGCAATAGCAATTTTGTTGACCTCGATTCGAAACCAAGACCTCCAGCGAAGCAATCAAGCTTTCAACCACTAGACTAATGAGTTATTATGGGGTTTAATTTATGAACAGTGGCGGCGTAAGACCGAAATTTGATGTGGGCATGATTCATTTTGCGGGGCACTCTGCCTCTGCCCTCTCTCATAAAGTTTCGGGGCGCGAGGCCCCCTGGGTCGCGAGGCCGTAGGCGGTGGCCCACGTCGCCCACGCCTTACGCCGCCACTGTTTATGAACATAGGTATACCTACTGCGCGAAGCTGTTGTGGGTCGCTAGTTTGTATAAAAATAAAATTCATAATTCGCGCATTACGTAATAAAAACAATACCTATTATTCATAAATTGAAACTTACCCAAGCTTATAGTTTTTATTTTCCTCGTTCAGTAATTGATAAGACTTATTAAAATTGTAACTCCACACTGAGTTCGACACTAGCGCACTAACCCGCTGCGTAATGAACACTGATAACGGTTATCCGCAAAATGACCATAAGTACCTACCTATACAAACCCATTAACTCACATAACATGCGGCAAATGTAGGTAACGTAATATATCGAACATAAGTACCTACCTAGGTACACATTATATATTACTAGCTTTTGCCCGCGTATTCGTCCGCGTGGAATAGATTTTTCCCAATCCTGTGGGAATTTTCCAAAATATCGTTATAAATTATAGCCTATATGATATTCTGATGTATAAAAAATAATACCCTAAAGTTTCATCGAAATCCGTTCAGAAGTTTTTTTTATTTTTTACTAAGGGCCTCCAAAACGAGATGTACACAAATCGTGATTTTAAAGTTTTTGCGTGAAAGAGTAACAAATATCCATGCATCCTCACAAATTTTCTCATTTATAATATTATAAGTAGGATTGTAACAGGTAGCTAGGGTAAGTAATTAAAATTATAGGCGGCAGGGTACAGGGAGTTGGATTCGTACCTACTGTCTTAAAACTACACCTAGAAATAAACGAAGAGTTGAATAAATTTGAACTAACGAAAGCCGGAGCGCCGTTAATTTTGCAAATTGCATAAGGGCGCCGGAGCATAAGAGCTTTTGCAATGTGTCTGAAAATTTTACTTTGACAGTATGCAGTTTCGTCTATGCAGGTAATCACTATCTCTACCTCTACCACAAATTTAAAAAAAGTTACAAGATTTCCTCATAAAAAATCATCCACTATTCTGTTTGCTCGATTCTTTTCCTATCGTCTCCAGCATTCAGCGTTAGGTTAAGTACCTATAGGCAATAAACTATAGATAGTAATGCTTTGGGGGTTCCGGGAGGTATTGAGGAAGTAAGTATAAACTATACCTTTTCCGATGCAATAATACGGCTACTAATCAAGCTTTACAATTTCATTGAAATAAAACTACTTTTTACGGATTTTATCGCGTTATATTGATTATTTTAAATTCCCGACGTTTCGGATCCTTTACAGCATCCATGGTGGTTTACAATTTCAATTTAAGCTGACCTGGTATTACAGGTATAGTATACTTTATAAGTTATATACAAGGAAAGTTCTGTTTATAGATATAGCTTGATGTGTACCCGTGCGTACTACAGATTTTATTGAAATTTTGGTAATACACTCGTAGATTATAACTTGAATCTTTGGTCTGTATTTATCTTAATTCAATATCTAACGCATAACTCCCAAAGCACGTCATCCACGGCGTAGCATCCAACGGGCATGGCACCCGAGGTATGACGTACCCGACATGACATCCGATCATCACATTCGAGGTCTACCGGCCCGGGCATGAACATCCGAGGTATGAAAACCACTGTAAGACATCCTAGACATCAACAACAGCTTAGGATGAAATCGTCCTACAGCCAGCCACAATGGACAAATCAATCTCTAGATTTGGTCTACAGATGGATTAGTTATTGGGACGAACCGCTAAAGACCAAGACATCCTGGGTGTGACATCCAAGGTATGACATCCGGGGCAGGGCATCCAAAGGCATGTCCTTCACGATATCTGTCAAGGGTGCGAAATTACAGTGTGCAATCTAGTTTAACTTCCAGTTATAATCTGTTTGTTCTTTACCAAAACCTCACCACAAGTTACAAGATTTCCTCATAAAAAATCATCCACTATTCTGTTTGCTCGACTATTTTCCTATTGTCTCCAACAATCACAGTTAGGTTAGGTAGATACCTATGGGTATTAAACTATAGATACCTTTCCGATGCAATAAGACGGCTACTAATCAAGCTATACATTTTAAAGTTAAGGTGACCTGGGTATTGTAGGTAAAGTATACTTTATAAGTTTATATACAAGGAAAGTTCTGTTTATAGATACAGCTTGATGTGTACCCGTGCGTACTACAGATTTTATTGAAATTTTCGTAATACACTCGTAGATTATAACTTGAATCTTTGGTATATATTTATCTTAATTCAATATCTAACGCATAACTCCCAAAGCACGTCATCCACGGCGTAGCATCCAACGGGCATGGCACCCGAGGTATGACGTACCCGACATGACATCCGATCATCACATTCGAGGTCTACCGGCCCGGGCATGAACATCCGAGGTATGAAAACCACTGTAAGACATCCTAGACATCAACAACAGCTTAGGATGAAATCGTCCTACAGCCAGCCACAATGACAAATCAATCTGTAGATTTGGTCTACAGATGGATTAGTTATTGGGACCAGCCGCTAAAGACCAAGACATCCTGGGTGTGACATCCAAGGTATGACATCCGGGGCAGGGCATCCAAAGGCATGTCCTTCACGATATCTGTCAAGGGTGCGAAATTACAGTGTGCAATCTAATTTAACTTCCAGTTATAATCTGTTTGTGCTTTACCAAAACCTCACCACAACAAACATACCTACTTACATACAGAAATCTCTAGATGTCCCGTCTTTATTTACGGGACTGCAACTATAGTAGGTATAGTACCTACACTTGCTTGCTTATTTCCAAATTATGTTATTATACCTTATTATAAAAAAATAAAAATAAAATAAAAATATAAAAATAATTCCCTAATGGAAAATCCCAATAACATTTACCTGGGATACAGGAATCGAATCAATGAGCTGGTTAAAAATTAGGTGTACATTTTTGAGCATTCGGAATAAGCGGGTACACGAGTAATAAATAATTATGTATAACAATTTATTATGTTAAATAGTTTCGTCTTCACTTACCCAGGAGTCCCGGACAGTCCGCTCCTAAGGTAATGTTCCACTGCACAATATACAAGATCTTGAGTGGATATACATAATTTTATTACAGCATCGCATTTCAAATCGGATTGTACCTACTGACTTAAAACTACACATTGAAATAAACAACGAGTTGAATAAAGTCGAACTTACGACAGCCGGAGCGCCGTTAATTGAGCAAATCGCGTAAGGGCGGAGCATAAGCACTAATGCAATGCGTCTGAAATTTTTACTTAAACAGTATCAGTTGCTTCTATGCAGGTAATCACTTTCTACCGCTACCACAATGTAAAAGCAGTTATAAGTTTTCTTTATAAAAAAACATCCACTATTCTGTTTGCTCGATTCTTTTCCTATCGTCACCAACAATCACCGTTAGGTTAGGTAGGTACCTATAGATATTAAACTATAGGTACCTTTCCTATGCAATAATACGGCTACTAATCAAGCTATACATTTTAAAGTTAAGGTGACCTGGGTATTGTAGGTAAAGTATACTTTATAAGTTTATATACAAGGAAAGTTCTGTTTATAGATATAGCTTGATGAGTACCCGTGCGTACCTACTACAGATTTTATTGAAATTTTGGTAATACACTCGTAGATTATAACTTGAATCTTTGGTCTATATTTATCTTAATTCAATATCTAACGCATAACTCCCAAAGCACGTCATCCACGGCGTAGCATCCAACGGGCATGGCACCCGAGGTATGACGTACCCGACATGACATCCGATCATCACATTCGAGGTCTACCGGCCCGGGCATGAACATCCGAGGTATGAAAACCACTGTAAGACATCCTAGACATCAACAACAGCTTAGGATGAAATCGTCCTACAGCCAGCCACAATGACAAATCAATCTGTAGATTTGGTCTACTGATGGATTAGTTATTGAGACGAACCGCTAAAGACCAAGACATCCTGGGTGTGACATCCAAGGTATGACATCCGGGGCAGGGCATCCAAAGGCATGTCCTTCACGATATCTGTCTAGGGTGCGAAATTACAGTGTGCAATCTAGTTTAACTTCCAGTTATAATCTATTTGTGCTTTACCAAAACCTCACCACAACAAACATACCTACTTACATACAGAAATCTCTAGATGTCCCGTCTTTATTTACGGGACTACAAGATAGTACAGTACACTTGCTTGTCGATTTCAAAATTATGTTATTATACCTTATTATAATTCCCTAATAGACAATCTCGATAACATTTACCCGAGATCCGCGAATCGAATCTATCAATCATTGAGCTGGTTAAAAATTAGGTGTTCAATTTTTGAGCATTTGGAATAAGCGGGTACTTAGGTAAGTAATAAATTATTTATAACAATTGATTATGTTAAATAGTTTCGTCTTCATTTACCCAGGAGTCCCGGAAAGCCCGCTCCTAAAATAATGTTCCACTGCACAATATACATGATCTCGACTAGATATAGGACACCACCATAAAAAAGTTTTTATTACGGCACCGCAGTTCAAATCGGATTGTACCTACTGACTTAAAACTACAAATTGAAATAAACGACGACTTGACTAAACTCGAACTTATGACAGCCAGAGCGCCGTTAATTTAGCAAATCGCGCAAGGGCGGAGCATAATCACTTTTGCAATGCGTCTGAAATTTTTACTTAAACAGTATGCAGTTTCTTCTGTGCAGGTAATCACTATCTACCGCTACCACAATTTAAAAGAAGTTACAAGATTTCTTCATACAATATTATCCACTATTCTGTTTGCTCGATTCTTTTCCTATCGTCTTCAACAATCAGTGTTAGGTTAGGTAGGTACCTGTAGGTAGTAAACTATAGGTACCTTTCCGATGCAATAATCCGGGTAATAATCAAGCTATATAATTTCAATTTAAGCTGACCTGGTATTACAGGTATAGGTATACTTTATAAGTTATATATAAGGAAAGTTCTGTTTAAAGATATAGCTTGATGTGTACCCGTGCGTACTACAGATTTTATTGAAATTTTGGTAATACACTGGCAGATTATAACTTGAATCTTTGGTTTATATTTATCTTAATTCAATATCTAACGCATAACTCCCAAAGCACGTCATCCACGGCGTAGCATCCAACGGGCATGGCACCCGAGGTATGACGTACCCGACATGACATCCGATCATCACATTCGAGGTCTACCGGCCCGGGCATGAACATCCGAGGTATGAAAACCACTGTAAGACATCCTAGACATCAACAACAGCTTAGGATGAAATCGTCCTACAGCCAGCCACAATGACAAATCAATCTGTAGATTTGGTCTACAGATGGATTAGTAATTGGGACGAACCGCTAAAGACCAAGACATCCTGGGTGTGACATCCAAGGTATGACATCCGGGGCAGGGCATCCAAAGGCATGTCCTTCACGATATCTGTCAAGGGTGCGAAATTACAGTGTGCAGTCTAGTTTAACTTCCAGTTATAATCTGTTTGTGCTTTACCAAAACCTCACCTCAACAAACATACAGAAATCTCTAGATGTCCCGTCTTTATTTACGGGACATACAAGTATAGTGCACTACCTACACCCACTTGCCGATTTCCAAATTACGATATTACTTATATCTTATTATAATTCCCTAATAGAAAATGCCAATAACATTTACCCGGGATACGCAAATCGAATCAATGAGCTGGTTAAAAATAAGGTGTATATTTTTGAGCATTCGGAATAAGCGGGTACACGAGTAATAAATTATGTATAACAATTTATTATGTTAAATAGTTTCGTATTCACTTACCCAAGAGTCCCGGACAGCCCGCTCCTTAGATAATGTTCCACTGCACAATATACAAGATCTTGAGTAGATATACACCACCATAAAAATATTTTTATTACAGCACCGCAGTTTCGGACGCTCGCCCGCCATTAATCTATGGCTGCCATACTGCAAGATAGAAGTTCGCGCCTCGCGAAGTCATACGAAGCACTATTTTAACTTTTGATTATTACGGAGTACGGATTTCCTACATGAATTAAATTTCAATTCCGATTTAAAATTCAATTAAAATATATATTTAATATACACTATCAAACCGCAAAATTCAATATAAATATAAATTCAATAAATATATATTTATTGAATATATTCCTATGATTTTTAATCACCTGATTAAGCTTGCCTGTTATTATGTTTTGTAAATGTTATTATGTTTTGTACACAAATAATTATAGGTTTTGGTCCTCGGTCTGTCTAACGTTCGGATCAAAGAGTCTATACCTATGTTCGTTCGTTCCATTATGGCTAAACGTTCAGTCTTGGGCGCCAAATTCTTTTTTTTTCCAAATTTTTGCTGCCATTACAGTTTGTTCGAAACACGTTCGAAATAAGTAAGCCGATCGGAAGTTATCTGCAAGTGGTTTAGAAGTGGTAAATTTTAATAGAAAGAGTCGGTGTAAAGATAATTAGAGTCGTTTATGTTTCATATTTCTAATTATTTTGTTTACTAATTTCGATATTTATGTATTAAAACACTTATTATACGATTTTATCACCGCGGTAGTTCGTATAGGCTAACTTATTTCGAACAAAGGTAGTGTAGGTACCTAGAATGTGCTGCGGCCCAACAATTTGCGAAAATAAAAATAAATATGAATTTGGCGCTCACAGTTCAACGTTTAGCTTTAGCTTTCTACCATTTTTTATGATACACGGATGTAGTGAAGTTAAGACGTACTTCCTATGCATTTTTTTTTAATTTAAGGAAATGCTTCAGTTTTTTTTAACAATTCATTATTTGTAAAAAAAAATTCATGACACCTTAATTTTCCTACTCACTGATTGAATGCATATAGTTTCTTGGTATTTCGCAAACGACACTCAAAGCAAGACGACCTGTAATTTTGGCTAAATCTACTTAAATCTTTAAAGATATTTAGTACCTATTCGTTAACGCCAAATTTAATAGAAATTACAATCTTATTTCTTTTATTTTAAGTAATAAAAATCAGTAGTGTACATGACTACCATAAATATTTATAATATTAAAAGTTTGAAATGGTGTTGATTAATGTTTTATTGACAATGTTTTTTGCTGAATTTTATAAAGTGCACTGTGCAGCTCCATAGTGTAATGAAGAATTAATTACACTATGGCATTTCTATCGGTGGATTTATGAGAAATTGTAAAACGCTCACAATACAACAGAAAATACTAATAGGGGACTAGGGGTACTTGTATAAAAAAAGGACAACTAACATATTACGCCGTAGTTTTTGATCTATTACCGAACCATTCAGACACCATGTATACTTACTGTTAAACTCATTATCCCTTCTTTTCCAGTCTGGTAAAAAATGTTTTGCCTCATATAAATAGGAGCCTTTAGGAACAGAACTTCAGTTCAGATACCAAAATTAACACAAACAAAATGATTCAATACCTTATATTTACTTGTGTATCATACACAATTCTTATACATACATCTATTCTATATAAAAAATAGTTCATTGAGATCGAAGTTTCAATATTGGTGTACCAAAGGAGTAAAAATTATGCATTGTGTACATAAAGTGTACATAATTATACATCTACAGTCATAATGTTAGCCAAAAATATCAGAACAATAGGAAAACTTATAATCTTGCTAATAAAGAGCAAAATGCTTACAAAGAATGACTAGACATACAGTCCCAAAGTGCTTTAAAACATACTTTCTTTAATCTATCAAGTACCAAATCACAGATTAGTGCTATTCAGTTCAAGATTTCGCACATCAATTCATTATTTAAGAGTTGAGTCTGGTTAAATAACATACTCTTAAAAGATATACAAGTCTTAAAATACTGATTCACTCATCATTATTACAGACATAATACGAAATCTATTGTTTTATCTGCTTTATATTGAATTAAAGTATTTCAATAAAAGTTAAGCTATATTTCTAATAGTAACTTAAACTTCAGCACATTAACATTTTTAAAAGTACATAATGTTTATCACTTATTACCATAACATCGAAATAAGGATGGAAATGAAAATCAGGTCATTTTTATTCAATTGTTATTAACTTCATTGCTTGTGATTTATATAGAAGTTATCTTTTACTAGTTTACTGTCTTGGCAAGAAATCAGTGTATTGATATTGCTTTTCAAAAGCATCAAACAAAATCTCACTCACGAAACTATGTACTAGATTCTTAAATGCTTATTTTATCTAGCAAACTAAAGTCCTTCCAACACTGAATATAAACAAGTGCTGACGCTTTAATAACTAATTACTAATTGTGTATCCTTCATTCTTATCCACCTCCACGCCGGGAAGTGGATGACACTGCTATTGAGTGTCAACTTTAAAGTTAGAGTAATGACACGCACCATTTATGATTATTTCACTGATTCCTGTTGTTGAAGGAGTATGGGTTGTTGACAAAGGGTCTATGTGTGCCGTAGTTGTCATTACCGGTGTTGAGTACAACTTGCTACTATTTAATGTAGCGTTATGTGGTTGTGAAGTGTGCGTAAAAACTGTACATAAAGAACCATCTACTCTTGGTTCACTGATCATTCCCATTTTCACATCAAAAATAGCATCTTGTATTTTCTTTTTTGCAACTAGAAGGTTCTTCTCCCCTTTCAATGACCGCAGCTCATTGGCTACATATTCACCGAATACTGTAAACTCATCTCTAGCTCTGGATACTGTCGGGTAGATAATTTCAGGCTTAACTTGAGTAGGCTCTGTTCTGGAGATACCGTGTGGTGATGATAGAGTGGTAAGCTTGCAGTCATTCCCAGCATCATCAGAATGAGATGACAGGAATCCTTTATCTGAATAGTCCTCCTGAAATGTTAGGTGAAAATATTAATAAAATAATAAATAATAAAATTAAATTTATACTTTGTTAACAAACAAATAACATTCATAGTAGGCAAATAGACAAAGCTTTTTATATTAACAGAAGAAGGTATTGTGTTATATAAGTGGAATACTGACCGACTGTAAAACTTTGTAGGGCTTGCTGGAGTCTTTCAAGAAGTGGAGATACTCGAATGCGTACCAATTACTGACGTATCTGTAGCTAGGCTCATCGGCATTAGCGCGCGCTTCCCGCGCCGATTCCCGGTTGTACTGAGTACGAAGATGCTGAATCTTTTTCGTAACGTCCGGCACCGATATTCCCAAAACATCGGATATCAACCTCAACTCCTCTCGCCGATTTTGTTTGTCCCGCCTTGACTCACACAAAGACGGGTTCCACATACTAGCATTCACTTGCAGTAACTCAATCAACTTCAGGGTTCTGTCTTTCGACCACTCCATCGCCCGATTTGTATAAACTGCACAAATTAAAACATAAACACTACAGACTTTTGCGACAAATCGTTGGACTATTTGCTAAACTGTATCATACAAGAATCGGTAAATTCTTCGCAAACGCAAGTGAGAACAGAGAACATCTGCCAGACTCGGTGTCAGTGTCATTCACGTCAGTTCAGCGTCAGTGTCATCGTCAAGTCAAATGTGTCGAGATTTTTTTTATTTATTTCACGGGGTTGGATACATGTCTTTGAAGCAAACCAAAATGAATGTATATTTTAAATAACTTCTAATTTAAGGTGGATCGTCCCCCATGGGCGCCAAATTCAATGATTTTTTGGTTTTTTGCAAATTATACATCATACATCTAAGGCATATTCTAGGTTCTTGGTCGAAGAAATTACGAAATAATCTATAACTTATTTATAATGGAGTTCAAAAACGATATCGTAGCAAGAAACTGTTGTAAAGTAGACGATTACGCCAAAATTGACTATTAAATTACACCATTTTCTGTTACCATTACCGATTTTTTATTATTTACTTACAAGTTTCCTTTCTTTATTACAAAAAACTCTAAGACCGTACAAATTACTTTCTAAAATTGACCAATTAAACAGCTATACCTATCTAATAATGTTTTAGGTACACACGGCTACACATCAAGCTATAAAAACCAGTTTAGACTGACCTCCCATTGTAAAGGTTTTCCGCACAATTCAAGGCCAGCCTATACTGGATTTGAATAGCTTGATGTGTAGCCGTGTGTACATATCACTTTTAAACTTATTATAATAATTATATCTCATAAGTCCCAAACTTATGAGATATTATTATTTCATTTACCTAGCATTTATACAAAATATATCGAAACTTCCATACTCTTCATATCGAATAAGATATTATGAGCCCAGCGGTTTCGGTTGCAGATCCGAATCCTTTTCCTGACTTGCGTATCGATCAAGCTTGAATAGAAAGTAGCCATTGTCTGTTCCGGTATGCTGAGTATTCGCTCTCGAAGTTTGTCAACTGTAACTAGGTATCTATCGACAGGGGTCACATAAACTAGGTCTTACGTGTGGCCCTAAAAATATAATAATATAGAGGCGTCAGCCCTGGGTTTTGTGAAGGCCTGGCCCTCACCTTCCTCCCAATCCATCTGTAGGAGTCGTCTAGTCATCGGCGTACAATGACGGGTCCCCCATCACGACTTGCCAGGAATATGTCGAATTACCAGTAGGTAGGCCTGTATAATTTGATATTAGTTTTCAGACCAGGGCTAAGGTCTGCTTTACGTTCCAAGTTACTTGATTGGGGGGATGGATTCACAAAATTCAAGCTCACATAAACGCTTAAGAACGGCACTGATGCTCCAATTAATGTGGCCACCTACTAGGTCCAAGTAATATAAAAATAAAGATATATATTTACTATCTACATATCGATATCTATATATACTTAATGTGTTTGCAATTGACACGATAAGAAGAAGAAGAAGCTCACCTACAAGACTGATAATTGGTGCCCTCACAGTATGAGGTGTTTAGGGTGAAGGTAGGTAGAAGTCTTTCGTTCACCAAAGCAGTATTCAAAAACAGAGAAACAACCATCGTGTCCGTTTGGATGCGAGGGCCATGTTTGGCATTTGAACGTGGATGCTACCTCTATTTATGGTCAATTGAGAAATAATTGTAGGCGGGCTCAATCCAAACCAAATTAAATTGAGAAGCCACCTTTAAAGTCCTGTAACTCCTGCAGCCTTTTATAAGTGACAGTACTGACAGTAGTAGAAAGGTACTTTCCTATTTTTTTCAGTTCTCAAAGCAATTGGGTAACTAATAGAAACTAGTAGAAATAGGAATAAAATCCGAAATTTATCTTAGTGGCGGAGGTACACACGACTCCAGATGGAAAATAAAAGACTACCTATCTAATTCATTCTCATTTATTTACAGACTATTATGTGAAAGACTATCACATTATAAAACAAGTTTTCTAACATTATATTTACAATATTTACATAAACCATTTCCACATACAAAATGCATTAAGTAAAATATACAAACTCAAATAATAATAGGAGACTCCATCCTTATCTATTCAGGACAATAATAATTATCATTAAAGGAACCAAATAACAATAAAAGGAACACAAAACGCGTTCGGAATCGTGTGATCTTAAAATTAAATTATTGAAATAACTTATTAGCACAAGAGTATGTATTTTATGTACAAAAAAAACAATCAGTTCATTTTATAAACCAACATTCATTAAAATAACACCTTTATGAAAATTAAATTAAATTTCAGAGCATACTTTTCTAGTATTACAACATTGGCTGCAAAAATATTTTTAAAAGTACCTGACGATTTGGCTGCCAATGTTGCAATTTTGTTTAAATTATAGCGCGCCTATATGTTAGTAATTTAATGTAAAATAGGTAATGTCCATAAAAATATTTCGATAGTAACAGGGGTGCAGATATGATCGAAATAATAGGTAGATATTTACTTAATCCAAGTTCACATAAATAACAACAACAACCTAAAGAAAAAAAAACAAAGCTAGGGAATATGGTTAGTTTAAATTAATGTTTGAGTAGATATGATAAATAAATTATCACAATAACATAATAGAGACAAACTTGTTGATTTCATTCCATCTGAGATTCACACATACAAACATGTAAAAATATTTTTTAGAAAGGTATTTTTTACACTGGGTAGATAAAATAGGTAATAATGGCTAATGGAAGGTATACAGAAGGTAGATATTGGTAGTTTATTAAATAAAATTTTATAAAAAAGACATTATCTGCTCGGAGATAGGTACACCCACCAAGACTACCCAATCATCAATATCTAAATTCAACATTATAAAATATAGAAGTCTCTATTTTCAACAATTGACAACATTTTGTCTATTTGTTACATCTGGTGGTCATTATAATTTTATCTAGATAATCTGTTTCAAAAGTAACAGGGAGTGAAACTGTATTAGGGAAGAGGTACTAGCTTACATCAAACATGGTGTTACACGATACGGTTAAGTCCCTACAGCTTTGTCAACAGATCATTTTTTCATCTACAATTATCCGCATCTCACTCAAAAATCCCAAAGCAAGTAGATAGATGAGCACTAGGTACACTAGTCTCGTTTATATTAGGCCTACGAGGACACCTCACTTCACTTCTTCACTCGGATTTAACATTGATAGTAACTAAATAAATACTAGCTACCTATTACAGTACAAAGTCCGACAAATTATTAGAATCCACATTTACGTGACGTCGAGCGGCCGGTGCTCGCGAGCCCTGAAGAAGCCTTTCTCTGTGCGGCACTCGCGTATCGTGACCGTCTGCAGGTTGACGGTGACGTCCGTGATAAAGATCTGGTCGGCGACAGGGGAACGCGCCATCCAGTAGGCAGCTCCGCGCCGGGGCGCCGGGGGCGGCGGTGGTGGCTGCGGCACGGCCACCGATGGCTCTCCCCACGAATCCTCCTCGTCCTCAGGCGGTAGCACAGGAGGTGGTGGTGGTTGGGTGCCCTTAGGCTCCGCTGGGGCTGTCGCAGTCGGTTGAGTCTCAGTTCGTCGCTCACGTTCCAGAGGCGTATGGGCATCAGCCTCTTCTGGCGAATGTGGTTCTCGCCTCGGGCCCGTTCTAGGCGCGGCAGCCTCTGCCGCAGGCGAAACAGGAGCGGGAGCCCCACCAGGTGGAGCGGCCGGCGGCGGTGGCTGGGCAGCTTGTGCCGTGTGCGTCGTGTGCGCGGTTCGACTTCCATTTAGCTTTGTGGAGTCATGTCGCTTGGCGGCCGGCGGACTCATTGTGATGGTAACGCCGATCTTGCCGGATTCACGAGACAGCACCTCGGCCTTGCGCTTTACGGGCGGCGGGTGGCGCTCTTCGGAGCCGCTGCGCGCTCGCTCGGCGGGCGAGTGCTCCCGCTCGCGCTTCTTGCCCTGCCGCCGGAGCTCCTCGCCACGTTTGAAGCTCTGGATGAGCCGAGGGTCCAGGATATTTTCCTCCGGCTCCCACGTGTTGTGTTTTGGCTTCCACCCTTTCCATTTCACGTAGTACTCCACTTTGTTCTGAAAAGAGAGAAAAGAACCGTTAGCGAAGTTTTATTAATTTCCTTAACATGTAGTGGCCGGGTGTATGCCCGTTCGCTGACGTAGCGCGACTGCCGGTGGCGTGTATAACGACGGGAGGGTTGCACATAGCCTTGCAGATTTTATACGATGATAATATTACAGCGAAAACGGATATTTAGAGGCAACATCGCTCGTTCGACGCTCCGTAAATGAAATTAGGTATAGAAGCGGGATATAATATACTGATGTCTTTAGTGACAAAACAAGTTAGTTACAGGTAAAACTGAAATAAAATAAAAGAGTTGTATTAATACGGGAAAGCGTGCGAAGTGTGTGTGTATCGTTCGCAGTTCATTTGGGGCGCACCTGCCAGGCCAGCTGTCGCGCTATCTGGCGGGCTGCGCCCTTGCTGCCCGTTGCCCGCACGGGCACCGTTAGCCCTGCACCCGACATGGTCGACATACAACAAAAACAAGCAACACCACACCTAATGACCATGCAATACTTACTAGAAGTCTAGAACACTTTAAGGGTTGGCAAGCGATATGATGTGATTATTTGATGTTTTGTAAACTTAATAATATTCAGTCCTCATAGTACCTAAGAGCTTTGGTTCTGGACAAATTATAGCTCTCAAGTTTTTTTTTTATGTAGAAAGTAGATAATTGTACAAACCTGAACAAAAGATTTGCGAAAAAAATACTTAGTTTTCTAAAATTGTTAGTTCAACAAAAATGATTTTTATTATTTACATTAAGTACCTATATTAAAATGGGGTACAATGAGAATAATAATATCGCGCAAATTATTTTTATTGGTACCTCAGTACGACGACAATTCGTCTGTCTATGCACTTAACGGGGACTTACTTATTATAAATCTTTAGATATAATACTAGGTAGCAGAGATGAAAGTTATTCCAGCTTTAGAAAGAAAGTGAATAAAACAGTGCTTAGTAGGTACAAAAGTAAAAATGGGGAAGCCGGTAAGTAAGACGAAATCCTTACTTTTACTAGCAGATGATGCTCTTGAAGTAACGTTACCTATTTATGCGCTCAGTCAGCACTGCGCATGCCCAAAGGCCCTGACGTCACAGCAAGGCTATTTTCTGTTTTTGGTTGCATTGCATCACAAGAGTGTATTGTAAAATGAATTTTATTATTTAATAGGTAAGCTTCAATACAATCCTTATTCATACATAGCTAGTGAATTTTCAGTGATAGGTGGTTGTTATAAACCCATCCCTAGTTCAGTCTGGATACTAGGTATACTGATCCAAGTAAGTAGATAAGTTCCTAAATTATTAAACTGATTCTGTAACCGATCTGCAAACACTTTCAATGTCTTGGAAAGCACACAACGCCTTCGGTCCTTGATTTCATACGAACACCTATGAAAATCTTCAAGTACTTAGAAGTCGGAAGCCCGAAAAGTGTTTGAGGTGCGGAAATCGTCATCCTCATAAATCATCTTCGACTTAAGCGATCGTAAACGATCAAATTTGCTTGACAAATTTGCTGGTCACGTTTTCATCAAAAACTGATAGTAGACTGATTGACAAACGCGTCAAACAAAGCTGCACACTATCAAATAATTTGACAAACACGTAAGTTTTTCAAGCAAATTTGATCGTTTACAGGGCGCTTTAAAATCGCATCTAGCTTTGCCTTGCCCTATACATAGGTAAAAAGGTAGATACGGGCCATGCGTAATTCACTAACAATCGCGACATTCGGCCCACGGCAAGAGGTTCTGGTCCAGGTTTTGCAGCGACCCTGCCTCAAAGGTAGGTAAGTAGGTATATCAGTAGGTATTGCCCAGAAATTTATCTGCGGATGCGTGGATGGATTGCCGCTTTGTGCAAAACCAGTAAAAACTTCAGAACATTTGGGAAAAAGAGGAGGCTGATGTTAGGGGTAGGTACCTACACCCCATCCTAGCTGTATTGATCATCGATAGCATAAGTAGGTACCTAATGTTCGATTATAGGTATGTAGGTGCCTATATACAGTTGTTAACTTGGTTTGCAGTAACTTCCAAGGGCGTAGGTAAGTACCTACCTAAGTACTAGCCAGGATTCTGTTAAATGCGAAAAAAAATAAACCTTTAAGTTTACTTACCTAAATAAAAGGTTAGGACCTATCTAGGTAAGTCTTCCTAGGTAGGTAAGTACTTATGCCATCGTTGACTGAAGTTATGAATACTAATTACCTAGGTAAATAAATGTGACTGTAGGTTACTTGTACTTATTGCTACTAAATATTTATATTATAAACACTTAAGTAGGTACCTACCTATATAAAAAAATAGAGGTAGGTAGCTAAGTACACCATAAGTTCAACTTATAGGTAGTCAGTTCACATCTCTGCACAGCCACGGTTTAATAACTAAGTCTGAATAAATGGTTAAAAAAGTTTCTTTATAACTTTGACGATCGACAAAAACATCTGTGGTGAAGTCATAACACTACGCTTGAAAACATTCCCCGGTATAAAATTGCATATTTTATTACGGGCCTTTCACCTCAAGCACTTAATTTGATTAAGCAAAACATTGCAAGTTAAACCCATGTACCATAAAAATAGGGCTTAAAATGGCTTGAAGCTTTTGGTGATTAGGGCGTTTCACAATTGGAGCGGGGATTTGAGACCCTCGCGTCTTATTGGTTTTGCAGACGAAGGGTGAGTGGAAACGTACTGCAAGCGCTGACTTTGTAGCGGCGTTCTGTGAGAATTTTAAATTTTTATCGTCTCTACGTTAAAAACTTTTGATGAGTGCATAGCTTTTGGTTTTTACCAGAAGTAAGTACCTTTCTATGCTCCTAGAAGGAATTGAGTACCTACCTACCTACTAAGTTATTTTTTTTTATTCGAATAATAAAATAACTAATGAAGAAAGTAGGTGCTCAATTGCGTCACTGTTCAGAAGTAGGTAGGTACCTAATTAGGTAAGTACTTGAGTAAAATTAAAAATGGATAGGTTATTCATTTGACACAATGTTCATCACGTAAGTAGGTTCTGGCGCATGTATTTTAATCTTTTTAAAAACATTTAAAATCAGTACTAGGTTGAACAAAAGATACCAACTTACCTAGCGGCTATAAAAAAATCATTTCATAAGAAATGTCAGTTCATTCAAGTTTCATTCCACACTTAATGGTAAAAAGACTAAAACATACACAAACATTAGCTACTATTGTATACATTTATTCTAATGAAACCCCAACTCAACAGTCAATTTAAACTACAAAGTCAGAAACCAAACAAAGACATAATCGTTAAAAAAATAAATAAAAAGGATCCGCTGGGACGTGTGGGCAAGGTGAGGTCGTTCGGCTGTCGCGCGGTGATTGGCCGACGCGCGGGGCGGGCGGGGCGAAGGGAGAGGTACCCCACCCCCACTTCGTCTCACTCCACCCCCGCGCGCCTGTGCCGACCTACAACATTACCTATATCGCCAACATGGCCCTTAAGTGGACGCGTTAAGGTTGAATTTAGTTTGTTTAAAAGTAAATGGTTAATGGGAAGTTTGATGGTTGTAATCGCGCCATGGGCGGACCGTGTCTGAGAAGCACAGACGCCAATTAGCGTTGATCGGAAGCCGTGTGGCAATTAACGCGAATAATTAACGATAATCCTATCAACACAGGTGATGAGATGTCTCGTGTTGATAGTGTTGGTTAAGTTGATGATGTCGCTGAGGGACATAACGAGTATACGGTAAGTATAGGTACCTATATTACTTAATAGATACTTATCTATGGAAACTTAGGTTCCTACCTAGGCACATAAGAGCATCACCTAAGGGTGGGACTCGTTTAATGATAACTAAGTATCTAATAGGAAGGAACAGACATTTATACCTAAGTATATAGATATAACAAAAACATAACATACCTACCTACGTTGGGCGACCCCAATATATGGTCCTTCGAGCCGGATTATGCACATCGCAACTGTTTACTTAGGTGTGCATTTCTTGAATGCAATATTTAATTGTATCATTATGTAATTTTAGTAGTGACAATAAATCCATCAAGGGAGACGTTCGTCTACTCTTTTATAACCTATCATAGCTTCATTAGTCCAGGATTGTCTCCGAATAGCGTCTGTTATTATTGATCCATCGCTGTTTATCATGTCTATTAAGACCGAACAATTCAAATAAAGCCGTATTGTTCGAGCTCTGAATCGTAGGTATACGCAAATCATTGTCTTTAAAATATCCTAATTGACTTTGAACTTTACAAAACTCTTTAAAACACTATGAATAGATATAAGTATTGTTAGGATTCAACTGGTTCGGGGTAATCATTCTTCTAACATCGACTCTAAAGAATTCAGTAGTCAAATGGATGGAATCGAATTGGAACTTGAATGGATTCTTTATTATTAATTAAGTAGGTAGGCAAGTAGTAATGGCGAATTGATCTCATAACGAATATTTTTTAGAAGACATTTGTTCCTAATTCTGGAGATAACAAGTTTGACAGCAATACAAACATGGAATCACAAATGACTATCTTCAACAGAGAAAACGGCCCAGGCTCATACCCAGGAGATTTTTAGCCTATTTGAGCTATCCCCTTTAGAAAAATAAAAAGAGGTTTTGGAATTAACTAAGACAGCACGACAAAGTGGTAAAGTTTGTGAGTTTGTGAGGTTGTAGGGGGGTAATCTCTGGATCTACTGAACCGATTTTGAAATTTCTTTCACCAATAGAAAGCTACATTATTCCTGAGTGACATAGGCTATATATTATCCCGTAAAATTCAAAGAAACTTATAGTCCACGCGGGCGAAGCCGTAATCGGAAAGCTAGTATATCTATACTATATATTAATATTATAAAGCTAGAGTGTTTTTGTTTGTTTGCTTGAACGCGCTATCTCAGGAACTAGGGGTCCGATTTGAAAAATTATTTCAGTGTTAGATAGCCCATTTATCGAGGAAGGCTATAGGCTATATATCATCACTCTAAGACCAATAGGAGCGGAGCATAAATGAAAAATGTTACAAAAACGGGAAAATTTAAATGCAGAAAAGTCAAGAAACCACGCGGGCGACGCCGTGGGCGGAAAGCTAGTTATCAATAAAATTTGAAAGTACCTAACTCTTTTTGCTTAGTTTTCATGCCAAACCGCTGAAGAGACTTCGATTAAAATTTGGTCAGGCTAGATATAGGTAATTATGTCGTACGGTATAGACTATCCTAGGAACAGATTTCAGCTAACTGGGAAGACGCGGGCAAAAGCTAAGTAGTTATAAATAAATTTCAGTTAAGTGCATATGATTCGGTCCGTCAGTACAATTTACGTGCCCGCATATTCAAATTATGCAGTGATTGTAACGAGGGTATAAATCATTTAAACGTTGTTCGACAACTTGTAGAGGTCAATTGGGATTTATTATAAGTTCTTTTGCTGACAAAAAAAACATTATACCTTGTCCATTATGAGAACCGTTTTTTGACAGATGGAACTAGTGATTGCAGGAACGTAACAATGCGATTATCGACCCGATTATTGACACTTTGATTACTGTCTAGTAGTGATTATCGATTGTTAGGTTATCGAATCGAAAATGGTGCAACGACGACCAATAATAAATAAATATGTATAATATTCATCTGATTGTATTAATTTTTTTATAATAATAATTTTCTATACATTTCTTTTCAAAAAGATTGTTTAAATTATATTTTATTGATATTAGAGTGGATGCCTTTTTCCGATACTGATTTAATGTCATTGTTCAAAATGATTGCAGCGAATACATTCGATTGCATCACTAGACACGGAAGAATGTGGTAGAATGTAGCTAAATTTAATACGCTTAACAATAATCATTTTTTTTGGAAAATCCGTTACGTTTATGGTATTATAATGTCTGCAAGGAATCATAATTAAGATAATTGAATAACATAAGGTAAATACTACATTTATTTTGTTACGCATTTCAAAGTTAACTTTTACGTAATCTGGAACAGCTACGCTCTAAGGCAGTCTAAGGCATCTGTCAAAAAACGGTTCACATAATGGACAAGGTATAGACAGAAGGGATTTTATTACCTTGGAAGTGCGTAGATATTATGTCTATACTGAGTTCGATTGGTGCTGCTAATTATTTTTTGACCCGCAGCTAATATATTAATTTGAGTCCGGGCCCTCCGGAATGATTTATTCAGTCTTAATAGTATGTTCCTTTGGTCTTCTGAAAATACTGGTCAATGTTCGAACATGAACGCGATAAAATCTACGCATTAAAAACAACTGTTGGTTGGTCTAGAACACCAAACAAAATTAAAATCTTTTGTAAACCTACATTTCCGCTGGACATTATAGGTATCTATCAAAAGCCTTTTTCAAGATACAGACAACGCTTGAAAGATTTATCCTTGACGCAATCTCGTGTCGCACTTTGATGAATCGCAAAACAAAATGTTGGAGAATATTAGCTGGAATTTTCTTTCTTTTATCTATCTTTCTTCAGTATCAAATCGTGTGTCCCCGGATAGTGTCTTCATTTCAGCCGTCTTATTAAGGAGCTGAACGTTTGTTAATACTAAGTATTTATTATCAAATCTGTGGCTAAACTTCGAAGTATGTAGGTCTAAGTAGGTACTGAATTTGATATCGCGCGCCCACACCATTAGTAGGTAGGTAATGTCTGTGATGATGATGACCTGCCCATCAGAACTGTTTGGATATTATGATTTAGGATATTTGTTGTATTGGTTAGTCTATAATAAAGATAGATATCTCGTCTAATTTAGTCAGAATCGGGATTAGCAATCTTCACACACAATCAAGAATTTAGAGGAGTTCTCATAATTGTGCTGATTTCATCATAGGTAAGTAAGTAAGGTGTTTTATTTATTAAATTATATAGGCTGAAAGGCAGTATATAGCAGAATAGATAGATTCCGATAGTAGCATAGCATAGCTTTATTGGAAACAACGATGCTGGGTGACAAAAGTAACAGAGTAAGTAATGAGATTTGAAGCGGATAATCACGATTATCGATCCGTTCAATGGTGATTGTATGCATTGAAATTCATTTAATGCATTCAGCTACTTGAACCAATGTTTTGTCACTTTTCGTGGAGGGGGAGTAAAACATTATTTGACTTGTATATTTACCTATCTTCATTAACCAGACATGCTATCTACGCGGAAGGGGCGATAAATAGCAATTTATATGTAGATACATTATAACGCGTTTAAATATGTTTTAAATGATTAGATTAGTAATAAAAATAGAAACGAAATACTTATCATATATTAAGTAGATAGATAACTACTTAGTTTGCATGATAAGATAAGATTTTGCTTTATTTCGGAACCAATAGCACGTGTTTGTAAAACGCCATTCACACTTGAAATCATTTTATCAAACAGAAAACTCTCTGAAACAGTTTCAGTTGATATTGGATTGATACTGAAGCCGTATTAGATAGAAGAAATACTAGGAAAATGCTTATTTGGCGTGAGTTTAGGCATTTTTGTTAGTGCTAATGTTTACCGACCACGGCATACTATGGGTAAGGGAGACGAAAGAACAATGAAAGGAAGTAAGGGGTTTGATGCGGCTGATAGAAACGGAATAAAAATTACATTGCACCGACCATAAGTAGGTAATTTGGAAGGAGCACAAGATGATGATAACTATGTTTTATTAACATCGGATGTTTTAGGTAGACATATTCTAAGAGAGAACCACGCTATAGGTAATTACTATTCAGAAGCGACCACATCTTAGACAAATATTACGAGATAGTAAATAAAAATTCGTAAACATATCGCTCGCAGTCCTTTCGTTTCCCTCACGTCACCCTCACAATTATTACAGTGTAATAACAAGCAGATGTTACACTGTTTTTATTTCTTTCTCCCAATACGACGACAATCTGCGTTTTGTTCATAAAACGGACTTTCCCCCTTTTATTTTAATGTGAAACAATAATCCAAAGATCGCGTCAAAATGTCTTTTAATATCGTGCGAAGTGGAGACGTTGGTAAAGGGAATAGGGGGATTTGAACACAATATTAGTAGAGTTGGCAGTGTTGGCACGGAGCCAAAATCATTCCGTGTGTACTTACAACCGTACGCACCTAAAACAGTTAGTAGCTACCTACATAAAGTATAGTGCATTGAAGAGTCAGAGAAATAGCAAAACTAGAGGATCTATTCATATAAATATCTAAATATAACTTAGCAGTATATCTCAATACTTATTTGGTCGTAACGTCTGAGAAGTTGGTCTCATCTTAGAATTTGAAAATTAAAAACGACAACGTTCGTAATTGGTACCTACCTGAACGCTAAGTAGGTACAAAAGAAACATACCTACTTGAAATAAGTAAGATACATGACGTTATCGCAAGTGCAAACATTCGGGAAATTCATGACATTTCAACGAATACGACCGATCGGGAAATCGTGTTAGATCGGCCTCAGTGAACTGCAACACTGATCCCAATTGTATCACTCTATAGGATTGGATTTAAAAAAAAAGATTATACGTAGATTTAGAAGGGTGCAAGATGCTTGGCAATTTTTATGAAAGTATCTAAATACAGATTACAATAACTTTATTATGCTTAATTTTTAGCGTAATTACTTGTTTTATCATTGAATTAGTTTTAAAGTTAAACTTTTGAAGGAACCTAAATACAACGTTGTATTTCGGTATAAAGTCAAGCCTATTCGCAGATACCTGTGCTTAAATCGATAATGTTAGACTTCAATCATCTTATTTAAAACAGGTAAAGTTTATGTTTTATCTCTTTTCAACTTCTGTCACTTTAAAATCATTCGTCAGTGACAAAAATATCTACCTACTTAGATTTACTTTAACTATGCCTAGCCTGAGATTCGGCTCTAGATATAATAAGTAGGTACCTAGCTAAATTTGTCGTAGGTCTATACCTACGACAAATAGGTCTAGGTCCTAATTATGTCCTATACCTATGTATAGGACCTAGTACCTAGACAATACAACGACATAGGTAAGTAACTGCAACAAAATTACTCAAAGTAACAACTTGGTACGATACATCGGATCGTTCATCAAGCTATCGCAAATTGCCCCGAGCTCTCCAACCGGAGAGGTCGCTGGGGAGGGCCGGAGAGGGCCGGGGAGGGCCGGGGAGGCTAGATTAATGGTTCGAGCCCAGTTAGGTGCGCCACCCGGGACCGATCAGGCGTTTAAACACGAATCCTCTCAAATTGCCCGGACGGCGGCGACGCTGCGGAACCGTGAAAGGGTTTGTTTGACTTAATTGACTGTTATATGAAGATATTTGTTCATGTAACTTGATTACGTCTATAACTTCTTAGATTTTTTTGAGATTAAATTGTTATCTTTATGAAAACTTGATATTTACCTACCAAAAGAGAAGATTTTTAAGAGACTTAAACTTTATTTTGCGAGGGTAATAAATTACATCGGATGATGCTTTGGAAAACAATGAAGATTCTATTCCACAAATCGTCATAGATATAACTATCCCAAAAAATCCAAGGAATCCCTTTTTTTCGATCGTCGAGTTTTGTATTTCCTGTTAAAAATATTTCATAACATCAGATTATAATAAAGTCTGTTCTATGATAATAACGAACCCAAAAAAAGTATTATTCAATTTGGTGCAGTCGTTCGAAAGTTAAGTACTAGGTACTTAGACAAGATGCACAATTCTTTAATTATCTAAATCTCCATCAGCGTACTGTCCAGCCAACTACTACAAATTCACAGTTCCAGTAGCTGACATAGCCTTCATTGTAAAGAATGCGTGACCGCTTCGGGAGGCATTGCTTACCCAGGAAAGCGTGACGTGTGCACGCACGACCTACGCGTTGTCTGCTCATTAACGCCCTCCTCACTACGGTACCTAAGCTAACAGGATTAGAATTCTTGGAGACACGAGAATTCTTGGACTTTAGCTCGAAAACAGTTCTAATTTTGACAAGAATATGCAACAAACTTAAATTAAACATCTGTTGTGATCTGTAGCGGTTTGTAACACAGGGAAATATAGCAATTATACCTTTTCTGTACTTCCATATCTTACAAAGCGTGACAAATCACATCAGTTTTTTTTTGTGATAGGTACAATATTTATACTGGAGACAGGAGTCTTCCCGTGATGTTAAATTTCTCCTTCTCAAATATTGTTAACGCGCGCGCAATAGATAATATTAGGAAGGAACTAAAGGAACTTTTGGGATATAGGTAAGGGGCTGTCCATTAAGAGGATAGTATCCGCTTCGCGCCCCATACAAACGCAGTTTGGCCCTTGCTTGAATTTTAAACAATGAAAGTCATTGAAATTTTGCAGTAACAATCTTATCATTAATATACGTGTTCCTGTAATATAAAATTTCATTTCAATATACGGTTAAAAAGTTACACGAGCTCAAAGATTGGCAATTTTCGTTAAGAAACGGCCCAACTTTATGCTAGTATTTCTCGACAATGTATCAATACAGAAAAGTTCTGATTCGAAGGAAACCCAGATAATATAGTGAATATTTTTTTACAAGATTTTTTTTTTACATATTAGCAATATTATAGGAGTAATCTCCAAAATTCGGAACATACGAAATACGCGTGAAAATATTGTTGTTTCTCCTCTCGGGCACGCGTTTGCATCGCGAGGGATAGAGACAGCGACAACTGTGCAACATTGTTGCGTTCGCGAGGGACACTCCTCTTAATCACGTGAGGCTCGAAAGGGGGGGGGGGAGGGGTCCATAAAAATCACGAAATATCACGAGGGGTGAGGGGGGGTGTAGTAATATATCACGTGTATTAATTTTTACGGCATACGCGCCGCAAATTTAAAAATAAATTAAGATTATTTTAGGGACAAAAAAATACACGTGATATAGGGGGTAGGGGGTGAGGTAATCTTAAACCTCACCATGTATTACCAAGGGGGAGGGGGGGTTAAAAAATGCAAAAAAAACATCACGTGATTAATGGACGGCCCATTTAAGTAACATATTTTATTTAATCTGCCATCATGGTCAATTGTGACTTTAAATGCATGTGCATTTACGGCTACTTGGACATGTGTCCAAGTAGCGAAAATCTAGTAGGTATAGGTTCTATGATATTCAAGATAATGGCTTTCTCCATTACATACGTTGTATTTACGCCGATTACACAATTTGTATAATGCATTATCGATAAGGCAATGCTCACTTCAGCAGTATTCAAATTTAATATAAAAGCACTTACGAAACATCTTCATCGTCAAAGAATAACCGACTCAATATTTAAGCTCCCGACGGTGTAGATTCGAATATAATTCAATTGCTGCGTTTAATTTCGTAGACCGGGGGAGTTTCGAAGCGTTAAAAGGGATGGAGGGATCCGGAGGGATTGGGAGGGTGAGGGTAGGTGGAAAAATGACAGGATGAATCTCGGGTCGCGAGCCGCAGGCGATTGGCGCAATAACGATCTCGTGATTCATTTTTCAGAGGCGTTTGGCGATGATTTGTTGATTTCTGTTTGATGTAAGGAAGAAATAAAGATTTATAGTTGTCATCAATCTTACTACAATGCTTTGAAGAAGGTCTGAGAATATCAATCCATTGTTAATTATTACTCAAAGAAGTAATTAAATATCTTGAAGTGTTTAGTCGTTAATAATACAAACCAAGACACTTTAAGTATATACTTTACATTGTAGATACAGTGTGAACAATTCCAATCAATAGATAGTGTAGGTTTATACACTGGCAATGTTAGTTCATACATAGAGGAAGATAACAGACGACATACTTGATTGATTGGGCAAGCAATTGTACGGCGATGAGTCGGTCTTACAAACGTCGAACATTACAAACGGGTTAAATTGGACACATTCACACCCTGGATAACAACGCTCGTGTTTATTCAAACCACGTACAGACCTCCGCGGAGCCGGACGTGACGTACCCATCAGCGTCCATTTGCCATGCATTCAAGATATGCTAACCTTTCTGTATGCGTACGTCGACACCGCTAAACAAATCACTAGACTAACTTAGAATAGAAGGATAAATCTATATTTTACAACTGCTATTTCGTACTACATGACAATAACATCATAAACTGCATAAAACACTGTAATATTAATATACTACCATATTACTGCCGATGAACAAAACGTGGTTTTCCTTAAATAAAAATGCAGGATTCAAATTATCATACTCAGTTTTTTTTCTCTTTCGATTCGGTTCAGCGAAATATCGCGCGTATTCTTTCGTAACTAAAATACTAGGAGAGCAGAAATGCTGAACAGTACACGGTTGAAACCAGAGCTCTGTGTGCGAGGAGAAAATTGATATGTCAGACAAGGTAAGCAAGTCTGCCGGTGGCAAACGCACGAGACGGAGGGACAAGCCACTAGCCAAACTCAGTCGGTTCGCGACTGTGATGCCATGCGGACGTATTTTATTGCCATCTTAATGTTTACTATAGTGTTATCGTTCTCAATGGATGAATAATAGTCATTCTTTTTATACCAAGGTGTGAATTGAATTAGTTATGGTTGTGATTGCGGTCGTGCTTGATGAGAACGGCTGATAGATTTGAGTGTTTCAATTTATGCTTCTTTTTTTTCACTACAATAGGCCATGCTATTATAGTCTTATAACATAAAAAGAAACAACATAGTACTTATTTGACGATATCCTATACTATATTATATTGAGAATACAATTTGACTTCAGTACTAAAAATACCACATCTTGTTTAGTACCTACTCTTATAGATAGGTACTCGTAGTTCCAAGAGGTATTTTTATTCATTGTTTTTGTATTTAATAAGCTTTTGCTTCCTTCACTGTAGGCGGAAATACAATGGAATAAGAAGAAGAATAAAACTCAATTATATCGGTGTTAAAACGGTTGTTCTTAACGGGGACTACTAAGCTTAGCGGTCGCACGGTCATCGACTCAGGGACAATTAAATCGACGTACTAGTCAAGTACCGAATGTCATCGGTTTCTTCACACTTCCACCAAAAGGGAAGCTATTATAACAAAACAGAATTGAACATTTATTTAAACTGAATTGTTACTGGTTCTGCGAATTCCGCATGCCTAATCAGCGTTTGTGTAATACACCTATGCGCGATTGGGGATATTTGAACAAATTACCGGTTCTGGCAAGGTAAGCAGGTCCCTCGTTTGACACAAAGGGGCTTTCGACCCTCGCCACTTGTGGCCAAGTCGGAGAGCAAACACTTGTGTGTAGTTTAGACGAGGGGACGAACGTGGCGAGATTTGGCTAGTGAGTTCTCGATTCGTTAAATCCGACCTAGAACGCAATTAAGTGCATTCCTTGTTTAAATGGATATTCCATGATATTTTACGCAGTCTTACCGATAGCAAAAATGGTAAAACTAAAAGGAATGTAAGTGATAAAAGATATATCTGTTTTAATCCCGTAATAAATACGTCAGTAATAACTCAATTAAGAGCGATCACACCCCATGGCGGGACCGAGATAAGGGTTCTGCGTCAGATAAGAAAAAAACACAATGATGACGAGCGGGTGGTTCTGGCGTTGGGGTGCCGCGGGGACAACAAAATATTCTCTGATATCCTAACCCTCGTCTACCCTTCATAACAGTGCCGTTACTGATTACATTCCATTGTTATTGAATGTATTAAACAATGTGCAAATATTGTTGTTATTTGAGACGAGCCTCGTTTGCACGGCAAGTGACATGCACTACCTACCATAATTGGGCTTAGTCATAAATGAAACCGCGAAATAATCATAGGCCGCGTGTTGCATTCATTGATATTTTAACGAGCGCGATTTCACTATCGAACAATGGCTAGAAATGTGGCATCACGTGGGAACATCTCACCTGCGGCGCCGACCCGCTATATCCTTCACTAATTACCATCCTTATCTGAATCAGATAAAGGTGTACAAAAAAACCACCGTCCTTTCCTTTTCGTTTTACATTTACATAATAATGCGTGGGGCATAACGACCGGCGGTGAGCCAACAGGCGCATTTTTATAATGACGCCAACAGAACCGAGCTCCAACTTGTCTCTGCGTTTTTATGTGCCTCTTCATTGCTTTATCGACCATATTCAGTGTGGAACCACCGTTCACTGGTCTCGAAAATGGTACGGAAGTATTAAAAAGCTAAGATCAGTGTCAGAGATAAGTGTCGTGTTTCAAAGAGATAATCGGAATGAAATCGATTAAAGTGGATCTGTGAGCCGATTCGATAAAAGCGATTTTCATTTTGCGGCGATGTTTTATCATCACCTGATGGTTAGTTGTCAACGGAGGCATTCGGCTGTGGTGTAACGGATTGCGAGCGTGCATGAGACAATGCAGTCTCCGCTTTAATTGTGTGGGGTCCCCATATGACGCTTCCCCATTCACTAGTTTAATATTCGGAGCGTACGTGCATGCCATTAAGTATGCTTTCTAAATATAGGGGACCCTTCACATAGGAATATTTTTTTTATATTGCGAGGGGTGACTTGTACGGTGTACCTACATCGCGAGTACATAAGATCCATATTATGTTAAGTGATGCATCGCAACGATGTCCGTGGAGTAGAATTGAACTAAAAGATTTTGTTCACCTAGTAAATAAAATGTAAACTGCTGCAGATAACATTTCAAATACAATATCAAAATTTTCAGAGGTATCTGAAACTCTGAAGACAAACTATCAGCAGTATCTATGCTAAAGAATTAAAGATTTTAAAACGACAGCTACCTGCTGACATGGACCTAGGTTTGCTAAGCGAGTTTACGTGTTCATTAGCTTGAATCATTGCACAGGTACCTACTTTGTGCTTTGTAAGCACGTATTTAATTTTCAAAGGCTTTCAAAGGTTCGGAGGAGCGTCCTATCGTTGATTTTATGCACCTACCTACTAAATATTTTCACACACAAATGAGTTTTCCAAGCTCATGTTTTTAAAGTCTATCCTTAGTGTTGTTTCCTTTATGAATTAGGTAAGTACAGTAGTTAGTCCTTAGTCCAATCCTTAACCATCCGTTGCTTTCGGTTGATAGCTAGGAGTTACCTATTTGTTTAGGACACTTTGGCTTTTATGGTACCTAAGGTGTTTATAGATGTTAACTCACAATCACAGAAAAAGGCAAAATTTGGACTTCTATCAGAGCTTATACCTACCTAATTTTAACAAATAATTATAGTTTAACGATAAATGAGAACTCCAGAGATTGCTCTGTTCCCCTGGCACTTTTTTATTTCATTCCAATACAGGGATGGATAAAATTACGGTGAAGCATTGTGAAGCGATTATTTATAGAAAATTTGGTCGCTTTGTGTCGCTTCCGAGTGCACACTACGGACGAGTTTCGAATTATTATCGGCCCCACGCCGCCGTGACCCTATAACGGCTTATTTTTTTGCGTCTTGTCAACTTTTTTTTGTATAAAGTATAGAAAAAGGCCGTTAGAACATAATTCATTAGAATCTTCTATCTACCAAATTATTTTTTGTTGGTTTCTGTCTTGCAAAAGAAGACAAGAGAATACAATTTTACATTCAATGGACAACACGAAATCTATGAAATTTAGCTTAGATTGTTATGACCTATGCTTTAAGTTTCCCTTTTTATAGCAGTGATATGCCTATAAACAGTCAATTAAGAAATTATTAAAGAATTCGGCAATTCCTTAACATTTCAATAATTGCAAATAACGCCATCTAACAAATAGCCTTCGAACTATGTCGTACGACACTTGGCAACACGAGCAAGTTATGTCCCAAAGCAAATGTGGTGGCGGTGGTATACTGAAAACTTTTTTTTTAATATAATGCATTATATTATAATAATATAATGAAAAAGTCTAAAAATCCTAATATTAATAAAAAAAACAAGTTTAATTTGTATAGCTGCATCACACTACGGTATTTTCGCTGGCCGGAATATTGCTTGACGCTGATTGGCTGAACGAAACGGCGGGGAGCATGCGCAACTCGACGGCTGCTCGGTCGAAGCCGAATACTGGCGCGTTTACTCTGAGATACCAGGGCTACAGAGCTCTGTAGGAGTTTCTTTGTTGACGCCTGATAGTTGAACGAATTTAGACGTTATGCTGTGAGCGATAAAACACATAATCCCTTGTTCCCAGATGTTACGTTTATATTAGACCACGCTGGCTGATAACGAAATGAGTGAGCTGTGAACGAAATTGGACTCTATTCCGTTACAGACAGAGTAATTATTTTCCTGATGCTTTGAATTTGTTTTGATGTTAAATAGTTTCCTAAAATTGACACGAGCGCTAGCAAGCTGGCGTTAGAAACTTTAGGCGGCATGAGAGCTATCATAACAAATGGAATGAAGTGAAATTGTGGTCGTGATGTATTAATTGATTATGCTGCTTGTAATCTAATGAATCGTGATATAAAACGTTGTACTGACATAAACTGTGAACGGTGAATATATGCATACTGTTATGCAATCCACGGAGGAGCAGGTATGGTGGATAAAATAGGCTATTTTAGGATATACTGTAGAGGCGGCAATATGGGCCAAAATAACTTTCCTAGGGACTTTGAAAGTCGACTCCTTCCTGAGAAAAATATTTGAAATGCTAGTGGGATATGGAATATCAAGAGCTTTGGATTTGTAATGTGGAATGCCTTTAAGGAATTTATAGCTCGACGTGAGTGGGTACAAGCAGAGATAGTAGAATTATGACAGAAAAGTTCTAGTGTAAATATCAATGTTTTACAAGGACGGTTCATTTTAAAGCGTGAAAACGTTGAAAACAATAGTTTTCCTTTTGATTAAAACCAACTATCTTAGTGTGGTGTTTTTTTTACAGAGTCAGAAGAAGTCTATTGATATTATTTTTTATAATCTTGGGACCCGACGAATACTTATTAAAATTCGACCTCAATCTATCAGTAAAATCTAACAGCCTCAAGACGTTTTGAAGAAAGACAAAAATTACAAATACTTAGATATCAATACTTTATTTAAATGTCATTACATTATCAGCGAGTTACCTTACTGAAAAAATCTTACAAAGAAAAAAAATACTAGGTAAGTATTACCGATAGGGAAATTGTGACTTATGTTAAGCCGAATCAGGTTCCAGCCATTTCATGTAGTGATTTGGCACGTGTTAGGTGTGGATATATATATATTATTTTTTTACTAGCCCATTTCATCCCACTGCTGGGCAAAGGCCTCCCTTCCCTCTTTCCAGGCCGACTTAGCCAAAGTTTTAGCGACCCAATCTTTCTCAAAGGAGTCGAGTTCATCGCGCCACCTCCGTCTGGATATAAGTATAATTATGAGCTGCTAAATAGGTAAGTACCTACTTACGTTACCATACGAAGGTGCTATCTGTATTATGCTACTTATATCAGACAGAAAGCACCTTTGTCTACTTATATCTCAAGAGATAATAGATATATCAGGATAATAGGTATGTTGATTGGAAGCATCCTACAAATATAATGTAGAATGTTTGTTTTCCAGAAGGCCTGTAAGCTAGTAGACATATGAAAAAATCATCCCCAACGAAGTTTTTGAAACAAAATGTAATTTATAATGTCGTTCTCCAAGGTCCGTTAAATTCAATTCAAATTAAAGAAATTCAAGAGTCTGCACTCAACTTCATGAAAATTGGTTGAGCGGGTTAGGCGTGAAAACGTAACAGAAACTCGGACAGAGTTGCTTTCGTATTTTTCATATTAGTATGGATAAAGATGGTGTGAATGTTGTTGATTTGTTTTATGCTTTAAACCACGCTACACTCGAATCTCGAAGTTAAACTTACATATCAAACCAATTTGTACGCTGCCAGGACTACTCATTTTGGTCGTGGTGAATATCAAATCACTAGAGAAGGCAAGTACAGGTTTTAATAGTTGCAATTCTGTCATACGATCCATGAGCACAACATAACATACCATCACGCATCACGCCTGTAGACCCACATTTGAAAGAAGAACGAAAACACAAACAAGGAGACAACACAGATAAAATGAACAATAAAACTAAAAAACTATGGTCAAAGGTGTGCTGTCGGCGGTATGCTTGCCTCGAATGGGTTGCCAGCTCAGCATTTGATAAATGATAAATGATATTTATTTCTGTAAATAGATCTTTTAAGGACACTTTTACAAGTCGATTTTTTACAAATTTTTTTTAACCTTGCTTTTAATTTCGCCGGTATGTTTAGGTAGGGGTACCTAATAGGGGGCTAGTCTATTGCTATTAACCGGGCACAAATTCAGACTCCGAGCTGCTACTGAGAATTTTATAGAAAACCCCAATAATAGGTACCTGGTCGAACCCAGGACCTCAAGCGTAGCAGTCGCGCTTAGGACTACTAGACTAATGAGGCAATCCAGCACAATGCGTGTGATATTTGAAGCCCAGCTACGGTTGTGCTTAGTGGAGTACTTTAGGTGTGCTTCGTCTGGATGTGTTTCGTGGAATACCTCAATTATGATACCGGCATGAAAAGAGTCTGATAAAAAACATTGTAAAGAAAAATAATCCTACTAAGAATTCAATAAAATTATGAAAACGACGCGTTACCGAATATCGAGTGCCGTAATACCGAATGAATGAATTAATGAATTTACATTCTCGATTGTTACTAACTGATCCATTTGCAGAATTTTATTTTTATATGATAAAGCTTTATTAATGTTTGTACGTGGCACTTCTTAGACGTGGGCGAGTACTAAATTGAAGTGGGTGTTTAGAAACGTCCTACGCATCTCAGTGACGTCTTTGATAGCTTTCAATATTGTTTGTAAGGATAGTCTAAGGACATGAGAAAAGGTCACCGATATGAAAAGGGTTGGTTTATTAGATCATTTTCTAAGATGTATCCAAAAATAGGAACGACTAGAATTTGTTTATTCACTTCGACTATAGGTACGTCAAGTCGAAGTGAATAACCAAATTCTAGTCAGATAAATATACTGAAATGAAATATTAATAAACGATTTACTTATAGTGTTGTAAAGTTTACCATACTTAAACTTTCCTATTTCGCACCAGTGGTATTTTAATATGGAGTTTGAGAAAGTCTAACAAACGAACCGAAATATTTGAGCATTCGGCATGTGTGCAGAACTCACGTAGGTGTACACAAAGTCAAATAAAACTGTCGAAATATGCACGTTACTGAGAAGTTGAGCGGTTCAGGGAGAGTTTTAGGCTTCGTTCACACGAAAAAAACATATTGTCAGAATGACAGTATCAGTCTGCACAGTTCTATAACTAATGATATTGACGTCTGATACGTCTGATCTTAACGTTTCTAAAGACAATATAAAATTATATAACGATGTAACAGCAGAATGTGATATAGGTAATATATCCAAGTATCAATGACAATTCGTAGGTACACTGTCCAATGTTTTGCGAAAACCACGACCCAGATTTTCAAACGATCCTTCGCTTGTCAAACAAACAGTGGGAGATGCGAAGCGATCGACACGTCTATCCCAAAGTTAAATAAGACTGTGTTTACATTCACGGTAGTTACAGGACGAAAAGTTGCACAGTGTACAGTTTGTTCGAAATAAGTGTGCTTGTCTGAAGTTAGTCGTTCCGAACTACTGCGCTGGAAAAACGTTTAATTAGGTTTTTTTATACATAACAATCGGAATAAGCAAAGAAAATTATCAGAAATGTGAAACATACATAACCCCAATTGTCTTTATAACGACTCTTTCTATTAAAATAGACCAGTGGAAAACCACTTGCTGTCTGGTTTTGCACTTCAGACAGTCTTACTTATTTCGAACAAACTGTATGGCTTGGCTTAGATTTAAAGATTCCTATTCACAATGACTTATTTTTAATTATTGCGTATTTACGTATTGCCAAAGTATTTGAGGAGCTTAAGTCATTGTGTACAGAAATAGGTATGTTACTTATCGTAATTATGGTCAAAGGAAAGATTTGCCAATATATTTAAGGTACGGATCTATTAAAATAAAAATTTAGATGAAAAATTAGACACTTTAAAAATTTAAAACAACTCCGGGCTATAATTTTACTTGGGTCTTACAATTAAGTAGGTTTTTTTTGCAAATAATAGAAGTGAAGAATATCAGAGATTTCCAGAGATGAGAAATTTAAAACAAACTATAGGACTTGAATTGTGCGCACGGAAATCGTGCTATGAAAAAGATATACCTACCTACCAACCTACGAAATATCTGTGCATAGGAAACTGTGAGGTAGTCAATAATTTGGCTGGCTGTAGCAAAAAGTTGATACAAAAGGGATTTGTTACCTTGTAAAAAAAAATTGAAATGACATCTTGTTATTTGATAATAGATGTTAGACATGAGCCACGCAGCAACTATGTCCTGAATAAACATTGTTTCGTAACATCCAATGTTATCATAATTCTCACCTTTGATTTCGTAATGGCAAATCTTTCCATCTGACTTCACTTACCTCATTACATCTCGTTGTGTTGACAACAACTTACCTTTACAGGGCGTCGTCGTGTTGTTGTTTTAAAATGCGGACAATAGTGGGATTCATTACAGTCGGTATTATTCTATAGTGATGTTTTAAATCATACTAAGTGTGTATGTGTTATGAGAATTGATAAATGGTTCAATTAAAACTACTTCCTGATTCAAAAGACCCGTTAGACAACCGACGACTGCCAATGAATCCTCCAGTGATCCCAAAATGCAGTTAGGATAAAGCAAATAAAAAACGGAGCCCAAAAGCAGAATTTATTGTTATCAATATCGGGATCAGGTTAGTAACGGGGCAGGACTCAAAAAAGATAATGAAAAAAGGCACATTACAATATGGCAAGGTTACCCCTCACATGCTCGTCCAAACTTGTTTACTGTCAAAAACTTAATGTAATCTCAAGAAGGGCACCGATTATAAAGAAGTATTCAGTTTCTCACTGCGGCCCCCAGTCTTTACAAGAATCTATGTAAGGGGACCCCCGATAATAATACGTAACGAAAAACACCCGTGGAAAAGAACACAAAACCCTTGCGATAATTTTTTGAACAGCTGCCGTCACCTCACAATACTAGGATTAATAAACAAAATGTAAACCACGATCATGCGCAACGATGCATTTTATATAAAGCGTTATAAAAGCATGTTTTGAAATTCGGTGCAAACAAAAACAATCAAGCGTTCGCATGTTGCGACACAAGCAGTTTACAAATAAAGCGCACCAATCGAACCCGCCACTGATATGTGATCTCGCATGCAAGTTTCGCAAGGTTAGAATCTGTTACGGCAATGTTTTGTAAAGAAATAAAGCTCACCTTTCTAACTCTCCTCTTCATGATACGCTCAGCGGCGTATACGCTGTCACCGAGCTCCATCTTATGCATCCCCAGTTTGATTGTTGGAAAACAATATAAAATCCAAATCCAAAATCACTGCAATCCAAGTATTGTGATCCAAATCACTGCATCCGTTTGGTAGGGCACTGCAATCCGATACACATTCTCTGTCACAATACACTTCTCAACACTGTCACTGTTCAAAGTTGCCGCGCGAACGATCCTTTTTCTCGGTGCGCGGCAGCGCGTCCTCTCTCCACAACGTCACTGCCGAAACTGAAGTAGGGGGAGGAAGCCCCTGCCCCGCGCACTCCGCGTGTCCCGCCCGGTCGCACTGCGCTCCTCGCCGACAGAGCGCGCCACGAGTCCGCCAGCGCCCGCTCGATATTCTGTAAACAATAATTATTTCCATCAATTTTATGATTTCAGCGCTTATACGAATAACTTACACGTTAATTAGTGTCGTTATTAGTATAACCGTATTGGATCTGGTGTTATCTATGTTTTTAATGTTTAGGTATGTAAGAATGCATATCTATATAATACATAAAAAAGTATATAAGATAGTACATAGTACAGTATATAAGCAAAAGTTAAGTAGTACCTATAACAAGTCTAGAACTAACCCTAAGTTAGTAATTAATTGTGAAAAGACAGTAAAATCGTGATTAAGCGCGTTGTCGAGTTAGTATTGTAGGTATATTGCGTTGGCAGAGTAGTGAATGCGTCTCGCTCGAGTCGGTGGCGGCTGGCGGGCGATCCCCGCAGCGGCGCGGAGCGGTATCGGAGCGCGGCACGCGGCACGCGGCCGCCGCACCGCGGTGGAGGCACAATACGCCGGCGAGCGCGACGTTGCCGCTGTGCGCCAGCTGCGAGAGAAAGACCGAGCGCCTACCCTATTATTTACGCGCGACGTTGCCGCTCCGAACGGCCTACGTTGATTACGAGGACACCGCTTTTACGTTCGATCATCCGGCACAAAAATACATGTTTATCTCACGATTTTCGATAGATATGCAAATTATAATTATACTATCGGTATTATTACATGTTAGGGATTAACTGTACATATAATTATGATTATTACCTGAGTCAATCAGCTGATGAGGTCAACAAGATGCAGCGATCCGCATTATGCGTAATGAGCGACCGTAAGTTCAGAGTCGACGTGAACGATTTGTTAATATTGTCGCTGGAAACGTCAGCGAAAGCGACCAGTCAACAGTGCTCGCGTGAAGTAACTAAGGCATTTTCGGTCGTATCGAATCGGGTGGCATTCGTGAAAGGTCGGTATTTTGGGCCTCGCGGGGTGCGGGACGTGAGAAACAAGATGGATTGGTATTGGCTGTTGAACACGGGCGGCGGGCACTGCGTGGAGCGGACCAATAACAGAGCGCGACGCGGCGCCACGCCCGCTGCCGTTCTGCTAGCGAGTGTTTGCGTCCCTTTCGCACGAGTGTTCGGTCGATTCATGCGTTGTTTTTTTTACCGAGAGCGGCTCACATAGAAAAATAAACGGACATTTTGGGATGGATTACGTGCGTGGAGAAGGGTCGCCGGATCCGGGCTCGAACACATTTATTTATTTGTCTGTATTGTTATAGGGAGAGATATGGCGCGATAAATAGATACAGCTTGCGTCGACGCCACGTCCGCCAGATAGCGCGGTTTCATTTTTAAAACTGTCACGTTTGATGCATGGTCTTTGGATTGAATAGCTAGGTAGGTATGTTGTTCACTGGTCGAATTGTTTTATTGATTGAATTCATAATAACATTTTAAAGCCAAGTAGACACCTGATATCAATGAACTAGGTACCTGCCTACCTAATTGGGTAGCTAAGTAGGTACATATATCCTAAATAATACGCTGACATGGCTACCTAACTCACGACTCTACCTTGGTGGTCCATCAATCGTACAGATACCAACCCATTTTGAAACCTGCCAAACTGAAAGACGAGTCACTGCGCAGCTCTACCAAGTGCCTAGGCAGGTAGGGTAACATGTCCAGTGTACGCCGGCAACAATGTCCGTCCACGCGATATTGTTTTATAAAAATTAAGTAAATTCGTATAATTTATACCCCAAACCCGTAATTTTAAAAACTATTTTTAGTTACCTATAATCTAGATGCAGCGATATCTGCTGCTTTAAGTCAGGCAGGACGTTTAATATGCATCTAAAAACCGAGGTGAGCAAAAGCGTCTTGAAACAACACTTTCATTAAATTAGAAATAGTGGAGAGGTGTTTTCAGGTGGTGATCATTGCAATTGAGCATTAGTTTTGTCGTTTTAGGTAATTATAGAATATATTATTCTTAATCGGTTTCTATAAAAATGTTTCATTAAGACATTGATAGTATTAAAATACGGACCTTTTTATAAAATCTGACGAGTATTGGGACACTGTCGAAATTACCGGCGTTTACCTTGCCCACCTATTGCACTACCGACATGACTTGTAATACAAGCGCTTAACTTAGCACCTACGAGGGGTTAACAAGCATCATCATCAACCCACATTGTCCCACTGCTGGGCACGGGTCTCCTCTCAGAATGAGAGAGTATTAAGCTGTAGTCCCCCACGCTAGGATACTGTGGGATGGCAGACTTCACACGCCATCGAGAAAATCTCTCAAGCAGTTTCCTTACGATGTTTTCTTTCACCGTTTGAGTGCGTGATAATTAAGTAAGTACCTATTCAGACGCACATGACTTCGAGAGGTGCGTTAGTTAACAAGAATACCTACGTACCTGCTAGTAGGTAATGTGCGACGCACACAGCAATGTGAGTCGCACGCGTACCTAAGCTTTATAAAAAAAAGATAACCTTTCAGTCTGCTGCTGGACGTAGACCTCTCCTAATGTACACCATTTCACCAGGGGCATAGGTACTGCCGTAACAATGCCATTAACGTCATCAAATGGACATCAACGGGTGTAAGAAAAAAATCGTCACCCATTTGGGCTTCCCTGCTTTCGGTCAAAAGGACCAGCCGACAAAATGTTGATACAAGGTCCATCTAGGGCAAGCTTTGCCACTGCATTTAACCCGTTCCTCGGCGTTTAGCATCCAGCTTCCTTCAACACACATCGTCGCTCTATATTGCCGGAGAATATCCTTCCTACACACTACGTTTACCGAGTCGCGGTCTTCACTCGAGAACACGTCTACCCCAGCGGCTGTTTGTTCTTCTACAGACTTACCTTGCTTACTTCAAAATAAAAGAAATTAGGTAAGTATTTCTTTTATTTTGAATTAATTATTGTTTTATTCTACAGATCTCTCGTACCTACCTATAGTCTGTTTGTAGATACTTAAGGCTAAAGCGTCAGGGTTGAGCGCGAAATTAAACATTGTCTCTATATCACATTCTATATGTTGCAATGCACAAGCAGTGATAGCCTTGTGATATGACCATAGGACTGCCATGTCAAAGGTCTCGAGTTCGGATCCAAGGCACGCATCTCTGACTTTTCGAAGTCATGTGCGTATTAATACTTAATTATCACGCGCTTTAACGGTGAAGGAAAACATCGTGAGGAAACCTGCATGCTTGAGAGATTTTCTCGATGGCGTGTGAAGTCTGCCACCCCGCAGTAGGCTAGCGTGGTGGACTATAGCCTAATCCCTCTCATTGTGCGAGGAGACCCGTGCCCAGCAGTGGGACAATATATGGGTTGATGATGATGATGATGATGTTGCAATTTCTACTGCCATGTACTTAGGTAAGTGTACCCTTACCTAAGTACATGGCAGTAGAAATTGCAACGTCAACAATAACTTATTCACAATAATTGGGTAAGTATTAAAACTATTGCTAAAAAGTCGTTATCGTAGGAGCTTTTGGTGTAAAAAAGAGGATTCGGCTAAAAATGCCAATTTACCAGGCCAGTCAGAAAGTTTTGCGACAAAAAGTTTTTATGTATTAGACACTGGCCGCACAACCTCACCGAAGCTCAGAAGCAGGCCCGTGTGGATTGGTGCCGTGATATGATACCAAAATTTTATGCAGGCTCGTCACGGCGCGTTTACGACATTGTGACAGGTGACGACTCCTGGATTCATCAATACGATCCAGAAACAAAGCGTCAGTCGACAGTTTGGCTGTTTCAAAATGAACCAACGCCTACGAAAATGAAGTGATCGAGGAGCGCAGGAAAAATTTTGATCGCTAGTTTCTTCACTTTGATGGGGTACCTAATTTCAATTCCACTTCGAGACCAAAGCAGCATCAACGCCGAATGGTATAGCACAAAATGCCTGTCAGAAGTTTTTTCTGCAATGAGCAACAAGCGACCGAACACCGGGCTCCGCGGGGTCCTTTTTCACCACGACAACGCGCCCGCGCACTCTGCGATCAAAACGAGGGACTTCCTGGACTCCACACCGGTCAGAGTCTTGGGACACCCTCCTTACAGTCCTGATTTGGCTCCGTGTGACTTCCTTTAATTCCCTAAAATGAAAAATCAGTTCAAAGGGATTCAGTTTTCATCGTCGGAAGACGCGCTAGCAGCGTTTGAGAAGGCCGTGGAAGAGGTGTCTGCGGAGGACTGGAAAAAATGTTTTGAAAATTGGTTCAGACATGAAACTTTGTATAGAGGCTGGTGGAGAGTCCTTTGAAAAAATTTTATAATTTTTTTTTTTCATAGAAGTTAATTTTTTAGTTTCTCAAAACTTTCTGAGTGTCCCACGTACACCTAGGTAAATCTCCTCATTACTCAATTGTGAATAGGTTAATGCTGATGTTATTGTTAATGTCGCAATTTTGACTGCCATGTAGGAAAAAAAATTGAATTTGGCGCCCACTGCTTAACCGGCTGCTAACCAAACACATTGAGACCACTCCGTGCCTCGAAGAATAAGTAGGTAAGTACGTAAAGCCGTCGGTCCTTGTAGTCGAACACATATGTCAAGTGTTGGTGGACATTGCTCGATCTGGAAATCGAACCCAGGCTCTCTACTGTAGCAGTCGCGCTTAGGACCACTAGACTATTGAGGCAGATATACCTACTTCTTATCTATAAGAATGTAAGAAACCCCTGATTTAGAATTTAATCGTTTTTTTTAGTGATTGTTAAGATTGTAAAAAGCCCGCTCAAGTTATTTAAATACATATGCTTCTCGAACATTAGTTGGAGGGTATCAAATATGCGCGTGGGCAGGTTGAGATCGTTATCGAACCTTCCCGAGCATGCCCGAGCGCCGACGAATTAATCACTTAGAAAATTCGTAACGACTGTTTCTGAATGAAGGAATAATAATAAAATTGGAAGACGCGGTATTATAGTGGAATTTATATCGAATGATTATATTTTATGGAATGTTCTCCTAGGTCCTACCTAATTTAAGTTTCAATAAGAATCGATACGAAAGGTTGAAGAATAGAGTGTAGTGATAGTTTATTTACATGATCACTAGACTGCCAACTCTAAGGTTTCGAGTTTGAATCCAGGGGATGCATCTGTAACTTTTCGAAGTCATGTGCCTCTTAATATTAGGTACCTATTTAATTATCACGCGCTTAAACGGTGAACATCGCTAGGAAACCTGCTTGCTGGAGACATTTTCTTGACAAAGTGTGATCTCTGCCAACAGACATTAGGCTAGCGTGGTGGACTCTAAACCATTCCGAGAGGAGACCCGTTTCCAACAGTGGCACAATATAGGGAATGGGTTGATGATTATGATGATGAGACTGGAGGATAGAGACAGCGTAAAAAGACGCAAAAAAAAACATTTTCCCCCGTTCGGGGCACGCATTTAAGCTACCTAAGAAATAAATATTTCGGTGGCACATGAACCTTTTACTTCGCATCTTCCCCTGATTTATAAGTTCGGGGATGAAACTAGTACAGTGCAGCCGTACAACATATTTAGCTATCTCAGCAATTGGTTTGTAACACGCAGTTGAACCGCGACATAAACGACAGTTCCCGATCTGACCGAGTCAGGTAAAGACACAGGCTCCACAGTTAGTGGCGTACCTTTAAGTGCCAAATATAACTTTTCATTTCCATAAACTTTATCTTTTGACCTTCCCGCACGGCCCATAAATTGGTCCTTCGAGTCGGATCTGAACCAGCGACCTATGGATCCGGCTATGGAAGCCACTAAAATTCACATTTTACCTCATTCGGGGGAAGACACTCGGGGAAGATGGCCATCGATCCATTTTACCGTGTTACCTATAGGTATTGGTATTTTTTAATCCAGGCGTTTCAAGATCATGGACGTAAAAAGTACCTAAGTACTAAGTTAGGTACCTAATTATTACCTATTATCTCTAATTACCTAATATTCGCATAGGTACCTAACGTAAGGTAAGGTATCTACTAAGTTTCAAAAATCAGTACAATAGTTGCCCAAAAGCCATTTCAGTTATAATAGCCTACAACAATTTGCATAACAAGTAAGTACCTACAATAAAACTAAAAAACTACAACCAAACGAAACAAAGGTTAAAAAACATTATCTCATCATCTATAATTATCTACCGGGACCAACTAATCATAACATAATGGCACGCCTTTACCGTCATAAATAAATTCTTTATGATCCTTAACCAAACTGGTTTTCACAAAAAATATGTGCTTCAACAAAAACCAGGAAAAAAAACAAAAGACGCTATTGTAAATACCTAATATTCGGGATTTCAATTTCGTAGGCAAACGAAAAGGTTCGCGAGACAATGAAACTGAAAAGTCCCGAGCACCTTTCTATTTAACATATCGTGAAGCGGAAAGCGCTTTAGTCATAAAGTAGGTAGTTTAGAGTTTAATAAACGGTAAAAGCGATAAAGCGCTGTCGCAGTTGAAATTCGAGCCGAGGCACCCGGAGCGAAATAACTGGGGTATTCCATTGATCCCCGCATTACAATACAACGCAAACAAAATCCAGTCTTGTGCAAACGGCTGTAGAGCTGGATTTTAATTGTGTTACAGTGTTTTGTAATAACCCTGGCTTACATAAAGGGGATGTGAGATCTGACAAAATTGCGCGTTGTAATGACGTTTCGACAATAGGCGTTCTGGGAACCGACGATGTTTTTGCCACGTCTGTGCAAGTTTGCGAACTTTCGGCTTCGCATGTGGCGCTGGGCTCACAAAGGGACGAGTTGTTTGATAATTATGGCAAGAAACGAGGAATTCTTGAAACAATGGCTTGGACTTTCGTATCGCCGGAATTATAATGGATGCAAAAGCGGTTTACTCTAATTAGCTTGCTTTCGGTGCGTACTTAGTTGAAAGGAAACTAATGAAATAAGTTCTACTAGGTAAATTACTGTTTCATTATGATTTTAAATGAACTAATCATCTTTGTCAAATGAGTCCTACTCAGTAATTTTAAAAAGAAAGGGTAAACAAAGAAAGCATTACCTACCTACTTCAGAAGGTAGGTACTTCAGAAGAACTGCCAGTATGCCCAGCCAATATAATTTGATAGCCGAATCGTGCTCTGCAGTTACCCTGCAGAAAATGATACAAAATCAAATTTATTTAAAAAAGAAAAAAGTGCACTAGAATCTCACTATACGCTACTGTCTATCTGTTATAAACCCTTCATGATGATTGGCAGCGAAGCGAAAAGGCTGTTTGGCATTGTTTCAACAATATCGAATTATTGACATCGTACAATGTTGCCACATGGATGGGATCTATAATAAACAAATTTACTAGCGGTAAAGTAGAGACTTCCAATACGGATAAACGTGTCTTTAGTTTTCCAAAGTTTACTGCGGTGTCAGGATGCACAAGAGAATAGGCACATATCTGAATAACTACTTAGAAAGCGAACATGGTTCGAGACTAGTTTCTACAAAAGGAACTTGGAGATTGGCACTACAAAAGTAAGGCCTAGAGGCCCAGTAGTCGATGAAATCGTAATCGTAACAACAGCAGTCCTAAATGATACCACAGCTCTGTACAGGGTGCTGATGAAGAGATAATCCTTTCTAGCTAATCTGGAAGGTTAGAAATGTATATTTTGGATTGCTTGGTGGATTGCTTATATCTTGACTCTAGGAATCTAGGAGCTTGAAGTGTCCTTTAGTTTTTTTCTGTTAGAACATAGGTACGAATACGTTAGTCTGGCAGAGGCCCCTGTCAGCTTCCATCTATGCCAATTTAATTGAATCTGCATTAAAATTTAATAACAAACTCGTCAAGACGTCTTCTTTTGCTCTGTAGCGATTGCCTATCTATCGCTGGGGCTCAGTAATTTGACCCACCGATCAATGGATCCGACAGACATTCCAGCGATAAGCGCGCGTATGGGCTGCGTCAGCGATTAGTATTTAGAAGGCCTTAGTATTTGCAATCTGAGACCATGCGGTCTCAGATAACACATACGTGTTAACACGATAATTTTTACGTTTTCAGAGAGGGATACCGCTCTACTGGTTCAATGAGGTCATCCCGCTTCCAAAACTTAAAAATGTTGCCGATAATGTATTGCGCTATGGCAATTCTGCAGTACACCTGTTGACATTGATACCTATTTCTATATTAATATTAATTTATCTACCTCTGTTTGTCGCCTGCTATTCTTGCGCACTCAATCGTTATAATCCAAGAATTAATTTCTCGACTATTACTATTATATTGCCATTTAAATAACTGTCAGTTTAAGCTTCATAAATTTGAATTAGAATCAATAAATGCCAGTTAATTAGGCGATTGACAGTTGGCGATATACGAAGGAGGAAGGAGGATTACGTCTTGTTGAAATTTTTAAGTTAAGGTTGTTATTGAAGAGTTTAGTATGCTACTACGTATTCAGTTCATTTGGGGTTATTTACGCATTGGTTGGGCGGGTAGGCAGTATAGTGACGCTTCTTTGTTCATTATATGAAGCATGAATTGAAATTTCCTGTAGGTAATGTTACCTTTTGTGATAAGTTTGGAATATGCTCGGTGGAAGGCAAGCTCATCTTTAATCTTTGAGACATTAGCCATAGACTTTCTATATCAACAATTTTATCACGAATTAATTCAGTTTCAGAAGACATAAATAATACAATGATTGGGAAACTTAAGTCAGAACATCATATTTTGTAAATTGACATTCAGACTGATTCTGATTGGTGTAGGTAATCGTGCGTGTTGTCGCGTAAGTAAGCGGATATAGTCACAAACGGAGTTTTTAGTGGGTGTAAGCGCACAGGCATCTTCTCCGCCCAATAAAAAGGTACTTAATTCTGTGTCTTGCACAGGATTGGAAACAGTGACTATTTATTGGTCTAGTGGACGTGAGCACGATAGAAGTCCTTGATTCGGATTCCCTGGTCGAGTAAAGTTTTCTATAAAATTGTCAGAGTCAGCTCGGAGTTTGCATAGGCTTTTCCCCTATTACATGGGACCTAAACAAATTGGCGAGCTGTGTGTAAAGGTACACACGGCTATACATCAAGCTATACAGAACCAGTTTACGCTGGCCTGTAATAGTGTGGGAAGCCTATACGATGTGAGATCAGCTTAAACTGGTTTAGTACACTGCGGCTCGTGAATGCGATTGAACGAAGTGCTGCTTGCGGTCGCGGTTGCTTCTAGTTCTTTCCACTGGCGCTGCGATCTGCGGTCGCTGCACGCCGCGGCCGCAGTGGTGCCACGCTCCGAATCAAATTGCTAGAGATTCATAGAAACAAGTGGTATCGCTTTCAGTTCACGGTTGCAGTTTGCGTTCCGCAGCCCATCTTAGAATTTCACCTTTACATACATTATTACAAGCCGAAAATCGGGCTTTGTGGCGTTTACTAGGGGAGGCCTACGTCTAGCAGTGGACGAGTATGGGCTGATGATGATGATAATGATGACGATACATTATTACACCTATGTCAAACCCTTCCGGGAATAGGTACAAACGTGATGGTACCTATGTTATGTTACTTCAAAGTCATAAAGCAATCTGTAAGACTTTCAACATTCCCTACATATCAGCATGCATGAAGAGATAAATATTCAGAGGCCGGAGAGCGCGGCGTGTTTTTAATAAAATTACCCTCGGGCCGAGTGGCGGGGTGGTGCGGAAATTGAAAACATCACCCGCCGCATCACCCCCTGTTATCTGCGGCACCCAGCGGGGATCGAATGGATTGCCTAGCTATATTAAGAGAGTGGTTATAAGTTTTGGGAAAGTATTTTTTGCCAGCGTTGTAAACTCCTTCATTTACTTCGAAATTGTTGGAATCCACTTCTAGCAGTCTAACCAGATTCGCTGGAGTATCAGTGTTTTACAATATTATTTGTATAAGCACATACTTGATTCAGTTTTTATTTCATCGAAGTCTTAGATTAGAGTACACACGGCTACAAATCAAGCTATAAAATCCATTATAGGCTGACCTTGAATTGTGCGGAAAACCTTTACAATGGGAGGTCAGTCTAATCTGGTTTAGTATGCTTGCTTTATTGCTTGATGTGTAGCCGTGTGTACAAGATAATACTAAATTGTAGCTGAGTACAAGTGCAACTGCTGCTACCTATGTTGTTTTTGCAGCACCCAGAGGTGGTGGGCTGGTAGAAAATGCCTAATGGCATTAAGTCCTCCAATGTACAGTTATGTTTGTGCATTAAGTATTAAATAAATAATATAGAAGTAGCTACTACCAAGGTTTTTTTTAAACTTATCGTGTACCTAAATGGATTCAATCTGGCATAGGTCGAAAAATATATTACACTGATGCTGATGGCCTGTAAAGAACTTAACACTTAGTATGGACTACAATTCAAATCCGACATTTAACAACCTCATTATTTCTCGTACTCGCTATATCTGTCAGACAAATCTATGCTATATTGCAAGCAGAACGACATAATGACTAACAGTAATCATCAAACAGTCCCGCATTGATGTGGCGCGTCGCTTTCACCGGCGCGCGCGCACACAATCGCCGACTAGCGCCATTGTACAAGAGTTATTACTGTAATAGCTGTGTGGTCTGATGCGGTGAGAGAACGCGGCTGATTTAAAACGACATTTTAATACTGCTTTATATAACTGAGGCCGCGGATGGAACTTTGACAAAGCATGAGTATCTACAGGGGAGCTAAAATGACGTCTTTTAAATGAATAACAATACAGCTCCATAGGGTACCTTATATTTCCAGTAGGTATAAGCTAAACTGAAATGTGGGTACCTAAATAATAAAGTCATTTAAAGAAACTAACACGACTAAAAAACCGTAAAATAATATACCTAACTCCTTACTTAAGTTCCAAACAGTTTCAGAGTTTTGTAGCGGCGAATTCCCGGGCGGCGAAAAGTCATGCTACGCCACTGCTAACCTTAGGAGCCGAGCAGAAAGTAGAAACCAGTAAGAAACAGCGGGTGAAACTGCTGATATCAAAATTGGGTAATAGAATTATGGAAGAATCACTAGGATGATAATAATGATGTCCCCCATTATTAATAGATATTTATGGGCATTCGATCTGGGCGCAGTTATGATGTTATTTAGTAAAGAATATCGAACTTTCGATCTATTATGTATCATTTAGAGACGAGTAAGGAAAGGAATCGTTAAAGAAAGACGCAGAGTAATTTTCTTCCTTATTGGTACATTTAATGACCAACGGTTAAGGGAGATCCGATCGTAAACAAAAATTTTAGGATTTGGGATATTACAAAAAATAAAATTCGTAATTTCGGAATTTAGTGTCCAAAAGGCAAAATGGCTTGCAGCAGGCAATGAAAAGGATTGATTAAAGACTTACTACTTACTTTAGAAGAATATTATACTAGAATAAGATACCGATACTTGGTCTATATATTTAACTATAAATTTACTGCTTCCACTAAGTATTCCTTATCCATTCCAAAGATAACCCTGTAAGAAACCGGTGTGCCTAAAGTAATTATAAATTCAAGATGACGCAGTGTCAAAAGTCAATACGAACATGGTAAACAAATTCTTGGTTGTATATTTTTCCTTGAATTTTTAAACAAGAGGACTTCTTCAAGCATATTATAAGTAGGACTTTTAAGGAAAATGGCTGGTAGTTCTATAAACGTTTTTATTTGTGGACTTCTATAATATTTACTTTAAGTACTTTATTTATTATAATAGTCTTTGTGAGTTCCTTGGTAAAGCAGGATTACTATGAATAAAATTTCATTTTTATTTTTATTGTTGGATTCCGACTTTATTATTCATCGTCCTCATACCTTAGATATACCAATTTACTTAGGGTCATCGCAGTACCTACGATATATATTCTTTCCTTACATCTCCATCAACCGTCATCTCATCATTTCGCACCATATTGTCATTCACACAACCCATCCACCTGTTCTCTGGTCCTGCTGTTTTCATATACCTACCCATCCACATGGATGCTTAAAATCTTTTTGGTGACCTTCGTCTCAAAGGACGCGGTACGGACATGTGTCCGTATCACAACAAATGGTTACTACACAATACTTCTGTCACTGGCACTACCCACTTTCAAACTGCCTCTTTTAAACCCTTTTTGTTTTCTTATCCATTCTTGTTACACCACATACCTATTCCTCTTAACATTCTCGTCTTCGCTGCATGCGATAATGGTTTTTCGTGCATTCCTTTCGAACTCCAATATTTCGATCTACCTATACAAAACAACAGGCCATAATTATAATATTTTCTCTTACTGACTACGCTTTCTATAAAAAAACAGAAATAAACGCTTAACGCGTATGATTTGCGCCGGCGCCGCCCGCGATATGTACAAGACAATGGCGTGTTGGAGACAGGGGTCGCCATCCATCATTGTTGTCCATTGAAACGTCGCAGACGCACTGTGCCGCTCTGTGGCTGTTTCTCATGGGCTCGACAGTACTCATGGAGAAGTTTTATCGAAGATTGGACCACATACGATGGATGTAGTTTAAGTTAGTGAAGGTCAAGAAAATAGCAGAAGGAAGAATAGATGGATTGAATACACAAATTCTAGATGGATGGATGCAGAGTAAAATATGCATTGAAAGATGGATTCGTTGATTTTTTGTGGACACTATTGTGGACGTATAGCGGAGACAAAACCCTCAGATTATTCCTTTTGGTCGATACCCTCTAACTACCCTGACTTCTAAGTTCTAGTAGCAGACAGCGCCGTCATGTATTGATGTTAATTGAAATAAATGTGCGGTGCTTAAGAACTCTTACAAAACTTTTTCTGTGGACTAGCTTTAAGAGAGATAAACTTCAGATAGGATAGAAGACAGGAGTAGGAATCCTTCATTAAAACGTCATAGACTCAGATGATTCTACAGGATTGAAAATAGCTGAGGGAAACGGGGAGACGCAGATATAAAGCTTGATTGGAGATATTGATACCAATCAGTGTGGATCCTAAGATAGAAACACGCTTGTACGATACCAATACATACAGAAAGCAAAGTTAATAGAAATCTCTGTTCCTAGACAGCACGTTTCGCCGAAAACTTTATTCATAAAATCCACTGTTTCCAGATTCCTCGGTTCACAGAAAGTGCCTCAGGCGAAGAACCTCTGGAGAATAATCTATCCCTATTTATTTCCATTAGAGAAGCGAGAAGTTCGCCGCAAAATTCTGAACACAGATATCGGTTAGGTAAGGTTAGAACTGTGATCACACACCGCACGAGCCGAGCGAGCGAAGCGAGCGGAGCCGCCGCAGCGGCCGGCGAGTGCCAGAAGGCACTTTCGGTAAACCGTGGAATCTGGAAACAGTGATTCTATGAACAAAGTTTCCGGCAAGACGTGCTATCTATGAACAGAGATTTCTGTCAACAGTGCGTCCTATGGACCGAACTATCTACGCACAATGTTTTTCTATCAATAAAGTTTTCGGCGAAACGTGCTGTCTAGGAACAGAGATTTCTATTAACTTTGCTTTCTGTATGTAGTGGTATCGTACAAGCGTGTTTATATCTTAGGTTCCACACTCGATATCAATTGGTACAAAGACTATTTCTTTAGGGACATTAGTGATATCTTACCACGAATGAAAGAAAACTTTATCACCACCCTCTTTTTCTTGACAATGGTTTCTATAAGTACCGAGGACAAATTGTTATTGTTTAACAAAAGCCTGTAATTTGCCAGTAACGACGTCACTGGCAACGTTCTGCCATATGCCAGACATGTGGCTTGCCACAACGCCGCAGTGACGCTTCGTACTCTATCATTCTTTACGTCTGACCGCACGGTTGAGGTTAGAATTGTAAGCTCAATTAGATGACTTTTTTTGGTTAAATTGTATCGTTTATGGTTTATCTATTTAATATGCTACCACACTTATCGTAGAAGCGGGATTAAGTCAGTAGGTATTTACGTAAATTCTTGGTTTGAATCAAATTTAACGGTTTGAAAATGTTTCCTGATGAAATGTAAGAGAGGAATTACCTTATCTTGTGTTTTTTTTTATAACTACTTTCGTCCACTTATTACATTTGGAACTTCCAAGTATCTGTACCTATCTAATAAATATTTTTACTTAGCACCTAGGGATTGAAATAAATTCGTTAAGTACAAATTTAACTTAACAATAATTAATTAGGTACCCACTTATTAAAACTATTTGGCAGTCTACATAGTATCCATAATAAAATTCTGTACATAATAATATTATAAATGCGTAAGTAACTCTTTCTGCGTGTTTGATAACTTTTCACAGTTTTCACGTAGGGGTGAACTAAACAGATTTCAATAATATTTGGCAAAGAGATAGACTGCATCCTGAGAAAGTACTGAGACTAGCTTTTAACTCAAAAAGTTCTTTTGGATGCAAGTGAAACCACGGGTGAAAGTTAGTCAGTTATATTTTCAATAGTGACTCTAAACGCCCGATCATTTAATTCCTACTAAGAACATTCCTTCTAAACGAGTCTTGAGTCGCGGCTGTGAACTGTCAACTATTTCTAACAGTCCTTTACACATCGACAGACAACATACGGTGTTACACACATGCATCTAAATATAACACACACTTACACATTCGTTTCTAACCGCAACATGGAGTAATGGCGTAAGTTTTAAATTTGAATTTAAGGAGGCAAAAATGGTGAAAAACAATTCAAAAATTAGACTAAAGCATACGAATGTGAAATATGTTTCAATGTTAAAGATTTATATTAATAGAAAGAAGATAGAAATGCTATAGAAGAAATGCCAAAGATAGAACGCCCATGGCGATACCTACTTATTTAGTATTTTTTATAATTTATAGTTTAAATCGGCAGATGAGTCCTCTAATCGAGTTTAAGCAGATCTCGCATTGTAAAGGCTTCTCATACAATCAGAGGTCAGCATAAATTGAAGTTGTATAGCTTGACGTATAGCGGTGCTTACCGACCTTAACTCAATAAGAATGTAATGATTACCAATTCCTACGAATTTGTTAATGTAGGAGTGCTTTACACACACATGAAATTTGTTTGTCAAGGCACAGATACGAGGTAGCCGCTAACGAGCTGCGCACACGCATCAACAACGCCACCTAAGTGCGTCATTCGGGGAACTTACACTCAACATTTTCGGCGCTTGTTTACTTCTTGGATGACTGCATTTAGAAGTGCGGTGTTTGGTTAAAATCTATTCATTTTATGGTCTGGTTGATTGATTTGGAAAAAAGCCTACCTAAGTATAGAAATAATATGTTCAGCTGAGGGAACATGATAATAGTCTGCAATAAGTCGAGTAGATTTGTTGGTTTAACAATTTTAAATTATCTATGGCATCAACGACTGCCTCGTTGGTCTAGTGGTCCCAATCGCGACTGCTACGCTAGAGGTCTTGGGTTCGATCCCCAGGTCGAGCAAAGTGTTATTGAGTTTTCTATGAAATTCACAGTAGCAGCTCGGAGTCTGGATTTGTGCCCGGTGAATGGCAATAGGCTCGCCCCCTATTACATGGGACCCAAACATACCGGCGAACTGTGGGTGTACATTAACTACACCTCTTCCTAACCCTTCGGGGAATACAGCCGTGATGGTATATTATGTTCTATGGCATCAAAGGTCAGCAATATCCACCATATTTCTTGATATTATGTCTGATATCGGAATACGACGCGGAGACGACAGTCGTATACATTTCTCTATAATAAATATCGTCGCGCTTTGGGTGTCAAAAAATATTTGTTTCGCAAATAAAGTAATTTTGCGCCCGAGGCACCGATTGGAGCTCCAATATTAGTTTCATTTGTATGCCATTCGTACGTGTGTCTCACAAAGGGATCGACTATAATTAAGTACCTATAGACTTATGATTGACAATCCGTACATTAGGAATGTTAATTGGACATCTAGCTATCATATGGTTGTCTAGCCAAGCCTTAACTTTGGCTCGCGACTTGACAGTTCCAGACTGTTGTAAGTTATTGGCTAGATTAACATTTAGTTTTGGTGGAATGATAAAAACACGTGGAAATAATATTTAGGGCATAAACTCCATATTGATTCTATAATTGATTGCTTCGCACAGCTTGACTGATGCCGTAGGTATCTGACGGAAGATACCTACGTCATCTACATCTACAGAAAAATAAATATGTAATAGAGCCTCCCACTTTGCATTTTCGATCGAGGATTTGTTATACATCAAGCATACCAACTGACGCATCTTCCGACATGTGAACTAACTAACTAACCAACTCTTATCTCATCGATCTCTGCAATTCTTGTACTGAGCAATTCATTAAATGCTTCAAAAGGAATGAAACGAAAACGATGAAACGTAAACAATAGGCCTAAACCTTGTTGCTAGTGAGTTTTCAGACCCCGAGGGCCCTCTTAAGATGTGCCTCGTTTTGAATAGACTGACAATTAACTGGATTTTGTATCTAATTACCAAAATCGAATATCGGCAGAGCAATATAGGTAGAGTATTTTTTCTAATGGATATGTGCCCGATGAATGGCAATAGGCTCGCCCCCTATTACATGGGACCTAAACATACCGGCGAACTGTGGGTGTACCTGTGCATTAAGTACATCTCTGCCTAACCCTTAGGGGAATACAGGTGTGATGATATGTATTTTTTTTAAGCGTAAGCTGGATAGGAGTGCATTACATTGTACCTAATTGTCTGCATCCAGGGCCTCTCTTTACTCTTTTCAGCTTAAGAACTCAGGTTCAAAGTACTTAGGAAATACGAATGACAACAGGAAGGTAGAATCAGGCGAAGTTCGTAGGCACATTGAATTGGAAGACAATGCAGAGCTGCAAATTGTAAGACAAGATTCGGTGCGATTAATTCACTGCGTTTTGGGGCTGGTTTTGAGACATTCTGAGATGAGACCCGTGCCTAGAAGTGGGACAATAGAAAATTATTCTATAAATATATGTAGATGTAATATCTAATTAAGACTGCGCATTTATCTAGTGGTCTTAAGGTTGATTGCTACGCTAGAGAGCTTGAATCGATCACCAGGGGCCGTATTACCTCGTATTAATGACATAATTTTTACGTTGTGAAAGAGGGACGCCACTATTTAACCTGTAGAGCGGCATCCCTCTCTCACAACCTAAAAATAATGGCATTAATACGTGGTAATACGGCCCCAGGTCGAGCGAAGTGTTAATGGTTTTTCAATGAAATAAGCAACAGTAGCAGTTCTGAGTCTGGATTTGTGTCCGGTTAATGGCGATAGGGACCCAAATATACCAGCGATCTATGGGGGTACATTTGTACACCTTCAGCTAACCCTTCGAGGAATAGAGGCGTGATGGTACCTACGTTAAGTAGCTAAGTATAGTGGATAGGTATAGTAATAGGTAAGTACTTAACAACTCAGAAAATATAAATGACAACTTGATGCCTTTTCCCGACTATCCTTCCTCTTCCATCCAATTAACAATGTCACAGGCCATAAAGGCAAAAACAGCCGTCACGAATGAGAGACATAAACAACATATTCAAGTCACCGAAGGAGGGATTAAATTCTAAACGCATTAATAATAAGAGGACGAGTTCCCACGTCATCTCAACGTCTTTATAAACCATTCACACACTTGACCCTTTCAGCATAATACCATCCGTCGAGAACCAAATTATCAAAACGAATAAAACCCTCGCCGCGCACACATGTAAACCGATAACCTCATTCGGACGTATCAAATGTTTGAAAACACACGCACACAACTAAACCGCTCACACACACATACACGAAATACGATCCAAAAACACGAATTTCGTTCACGCACACTAGTTTACGTTCGTGTGGCTTCGTATTTCAAACGCTAGATCGTTTTGGTGCCAGCGGCGGCCTTAGTTTGGACTCGTTGCGCAGTGCGATTGCCGCGTATATTTTTAGCGCTGACGTGTTTTTGCTGAACGATGTTTGTTACGCATTACCGTTCGTTCGAAGTAAAAATGTGCGGCCCGGTATTCGTGCTCCTAATGAGTCGCACATAGGTACTTTAATTGCACCAAGTATGGTAATGCCAGTTTTTGCGCGCATAGAGCACCTTTTAAGACGTAGGTACTATTTGAGAATATCTCTCTCGTTTTATTTTAACTGAAGCTATTTTGAAAGTAAAATACTGAGAATTGATATGTTGACACTAATACTTCATCATCATTATCATCAACTCATCATATTGTCCCAATACTGCCTACACGGGTCTTCTCCCAGAAATGAAAAGGATGAGGCAATAGTCCACCACGCTCGCCTACTGCGGGTTGGCGGACTTCACACACAGTCGTCGAGAAAAAATCTCTCAGGCATGCACATTTCCTCACGATGTTTTCCTTCACTGTTTTAGCGCGTGACTTCAAAAAGTCGATCGTATGGCAGTCATGCATAGGCTATCACTATAGCTATAGGTACTTAATTATTCCGTGATTTGAATCTTAAAGTTAACCGTAAGTCCTAACTTTCTTTGAGAAAGAGAGTGTAAGTTGGGTAGCTAGAGCCGCGAGCGGCGTCACTAGTTCGGTGTGATTAGGTAGGGGGCGAGCCTATTGCCATTAATTGGGCACAAATCCAGACCGAACTGCTATCGAGAATTTAATTGAAAAACTCAATAACACTTAGCTCGACCTGTGAATCGAACCCAGGACCTCAAGCGTAACAGTCGCGCTTGGGACCACTAGACTAATGAGGCAGTCCAACTGAGGCAGACAACTTCTTCATGGCATCTACATTTAACCTTAAACTGCGTTAGGTCCGTGACCAACCAGTATCTTAACCCAACCTTACCTATTAGGGTACCTATTTCGCATTTAAATTTCAAATATAGAAGGTAGACAGTGCCACTGATGCGGTTTTTATGTTTCCAAGTCACGAATTTGCGTCATGCGATGCGTCATTTAGCGTGAATGATGCTGGCGTCATCGATAAAAACTGATTCAAAATTGCAATTTCTATTAGGTAGGTATTATTTGTAAGTCTTAACTTTGATAGGGAGTTCCTTCTTCATAAATCTTGAATAGGGAAGGGTATATTTTTTGAAGATTTTTGTTCCGACAGAAATTCATCATCATATCAGCCTATCGCTGTCCACTACTGAACGTAGGGCTCCCCCAGAGAGCGCCAACCATCCCCCCGGTCTTGGGCAGCTCGAATCCATCCGCTGCCAGCCACCTTCTTCACATCGTCGGTCCATCGCTTCGCAGGGCGCCCCACACTACGCTTGCCCAAACGCGGTCTCCATTCCAACACTTGTCTGCTCCATCGATCGTCGGACATGGCCGGCCCACTTCCACTTCAGCGTGCTTATTCTTCGCGCAATTTCGGTGACTTTAGTTCTTTGGCGGATGACTTCGTTGCGAATTCTATTCACCAAAGAAACTCCAAGCATTGCTCTCTCCATTGCACGCTGAACAATCTTGAATTTGTGGACCTGGCCCACGGTGAGTGTCCACGTTTCAGCTCCGTAAGTCATCACGGGTAGGATGCACTGGATATAGACCCTGGTCTTTAAGGATTGTGGGATCAACGATTCAAAGATATCACGACAGAAATTGCTGGATCTGAACTGATCATATTAAAGCAAAAATTAAGCTACTTACTTTCCATTTAGTAATGTTTATAATGAAATGCCCTCAGTAGTGGCGACAGACGAAGTAAATAAACTGTACGAACATGTGGTTCTTGTGTAAGAACCACAAGAAATCACACCATTTTCGGAAAAATCCGGATAGCAGTGCTCACTCACCTATGCTTTGTCCATTATGAGAACCGTTTTTTGACAGATGGAACTAGTGATTGCAGGAACGTAACAATGCGATTATCGACCCGATTATACTGTCTAGTAGTGATTATCGATTGTTAGGTTATCGAATCGAAAATGGTGCAACGACGACCAATAATAAATAAATATGTATAATATTAATCTGATTGTATTAATTTTTGTATAATATTCATTTTCCATACATTTCTTTTCAAAAAGAAATTAATTTATAATTTATTGATATTAGAGTGGATGCCATTTTCCGATACTGATTTTATGTCATTGTTCAAAATGATTGCAGCGAATACATTCGATTGCATCACTAGACACGGTAGAATGTGGTAGAATGTAACTAAATTTAATACGCTTCACAATAATCATTTTTTTTGGAAAATCCGTTACATTTATGGTATTATCATGTCTGCAAGGAATCATAATTAAGATAATTCAATAACTTATGGTAGATAATACATTTATTTTGTTACGCATTTCAAAGTTAACTTTTACGTAATCTGGAACAGCTACGTTCTAAGGCAGTCTAAGGCATCTGTCAAAAAACGGTTCACATAATGGACAAAGTATAGGTAAATAAACTCTACGCGCTAAATATGCACTTTAAAAGGTGTAAAGCGCATGTTTAGCGCGAAGAGTTTTAATTCATTTGGGTATAATTTAATACATATCTACACCCACGCATTTTTCCCACGGGGTAGGCAGAAACTATAGACCGCCACTCGCTACGACTCTTGTATATCTCTTTCGCTTCTTCCACATTCATACATATTTTCATAAACACGCGCCGGTTGCGAGTACGCACGGCTACACATCAAGCTATACAAAACCAGTATACGCTAGCCTGTTATTGTATAGAAAGCTTAGACAATGCGAGATCAGCTTAAACTGGATTTGTAAAGGTTGACCTGTAGCCGTGTGTACTACGCACCTTTTTGGAGGATCACACCGATAAGATTTGTGTACGGCTTTCTAGGGCGACCTCTCCCGACGCTGCCGCTGACATTCACCTTATAAATTCATTTTTTTAATCGAATAAATAAAGGTTGATCGAGATGTATGAATGTGCACGAAGCAAAAGAAGTACTTAGGCACCCATGCAAGAATCTTAGCAATTGGTGGTCTGTAGTTTTTGCCATCCCCTATGGGAAAAAGGTATGAGTGTGTGTAGATTGTAGGCGTTTAGCGGACCTTTTCCACGCTGTTCGCAGCATGAATGGGCCGGCCATAACCGTGGAAGTACCACACTCTCGCAGAAAACCGACGTCCGAGTAGTAGCGTTTCGTTACTGCGCTTCGTTCGGTGAGCGAGAGGGCTGGAGGCCCAATTCCTACCCCAATCCCCTTCCTTCTCCTTTTCTCCTTCCCCTCCCTTTCCGTAAATAGGCTCGGCAACGCATCTGCAACTCCTTTGGTTTTGCTTTAGAGTTTTGGTTTAGATGTCCATGGGCGGCGATGACTACTTACCATCAGGTAGCTCGCCTGCTCGTTTGCCGAGTTATCCCATAAAAAAAAACCTTAGGAATAATATCCTAAGGTAAAGAAGAATAACCTCAACTTTCTATAAGGTACACAGTGGTATTCATGATAACTTCCTTCTTCTTAAATTCTTAAATTTGTTACGATTAACTCAAGGCCGTTCTTATAAAATTGTATCTTTATGGCTTAGGACAACGAGGTAATACTGGCTGAATCTTGTAGCTAGGTAGGTCCGAGACAGACCTTAAAATTATGCTTCTTTTATATGGGATAGGTTTCCGTTTGATTATTTTAAGTGACGATGTGATCGACGATCATGCTTGCAGTAGCGATGTAAATAACTTGTAACCCTTCATGAGATCGAACTTCTCTTTAATGAGAAAATTCATATCTTTGTAAATAACTATAAAGTTTATTAAGCCAATAAGCAGATTCACTTTTCATAAGTTAGGACAGTAGTAGGTATGTAAAAGCGAAATATGCCGGTACTCTTCAGTAGGTACCATCTTTGAAATGGTATATCCGCCAAACATTACTTAGCTTCTAAAAAGAATAGCGCGCTTCCCGGGAAGTGAAGTGTCATGTTTAATTTTATTATCGTCATCCGTCCATTCTTGATGGAACAAACTGACACATATCCGTATATCAATGGCATGGGTGTTTTTTTAAATGATAGTACCCAATGTCATAGAAGAGATTCAATGTTGTTCAATTATTTTTATACAATAAAGAGGTTGAAATAAAACTACTTTTTACAGATTTTATCGCGATAAATTGATATTTTTATTTCCCGACGTTTCGGATCCTTTACAGCATCCATGGTCACGGGTGGACTGAGGTGTTGGTCGTCCTAATGTCAAACTGTCGGGGATTAAAAATATCAATATAACGCGATAAAATCCGTAAAAAGTAGTTTTATTTCAATGTCTAATATTCGCGTAACTGTTAGAAACCAGTAGGTACAATGAAGAGGTATTTAAAATAAAGAACAAGTTTACGTATGTACCTATCTGTTACATGTTTTATCATTCATCTCCATTACTTATTATTCATAATAGCCTTCTTTTGTTACGATGTCAGTAAAAATAAGGACCAGAGATTTTCGAACTTGTCTTACATTTTTAATTAGAAGAATTAGGAAGTTGCTAATTTGGGAGATTTTCCTAACCGAGTTTGGGCTTTGGTGGTGAAAAATTACCAGAAACACTATTATAATTTGCTCCTTATGGAAATAATATTTCCCAGATTTACGGTTTTAGGGCTATAAGTTACTTAATATAAGTAAGAACAGACAGATAAGTAAGACGGTATACTAGATTTCACAGATTAAAACCGTACCTTCAAGCCAGGCAAAAGCAATGATATGCTACTAGAAGTAGATTCAAATATACGTAGAAAGCAAAAGGTAATCACATGGAAAATGTCTGTGTTGATATAAATATCCTTACAATAACACAAAAGAAAGTTGAACAGCCACGATTTTGAATGACAATTGGTGAACTATCGCGTATCTATGCGAGATCACGATGCCCTCATTCACATAGACGAGTATCAACCGCCGGGCTTGCCTCATCTGCATACGTCATTTGAATTTGTAATCAGATTTGCGGGACTCAACTTCATCCATCATTCATTACCTCCTCGAGACGTTAACGACGGGCTTAAACGACCCGACGATTCCCTCTAATCAATTAGATGAAGGTAAAATGATGAAATCGCCGGCCGAGACTTTCGCCGCGCCAGTAACCGCTCATTATTTCTTCTTACACGTTTTTTATTGCGGCAACATTATACGTGGGTGTGGTTGTAATTTCCTTTCACCGACGTAAGGGCACACACGCAATCGAAAAACTGCACGAGCCATTTCCAGCTCTATTTCTTGGATGGCAGCACTGAAATTTGTTTGTGCTGCCGTTTCCTGATGAGAAGATGCCTGATAAAATATTAAGGCGGCCGTCCCTTTCTGTCCTACGATGTTGTTCTCTGTCGCTCGCGTTGAGAATTTCTGTGGATGTTTTTACGCGCGCCGGGGGGCAAAATGTACGTTGTTTTGGCGGCAAAACGCTTCGGGGACTTCGTAACTCAATAACGCGAATACTGAGAAGGGAGACAGCGCAACATGTTTTATTTACGGCATTTGAATTGAACTGCGTTGGTTTTCCGAGCGAAGCTAGTGATGTGATGAGTCAGCGTGTTTGACGCAATGTGTGCGTGACAGCGTGACGTCGCCGTTCGGAACATATTGCTTCGGAAAATAGGTTGTTTATGAGATTAGCTACGTTGACACGCAATCGTTTTTATGATCGTCGATATTGATCCAGCTTGATATACGATTATTGCCGTATTCGTGGGTACATATTGACCCATTTACTGTATCGACATGTGTCCTGGATAGGAAGATGTAGTAAATTTCTATAAACAGAAAAGTACAAAAGGAAGATTCAATTAATCAAGAACATAAAGATGATGATATTGGGACAGTACAAAATATTTTCGCCTTTTTTACAGTAACAATCTTTGCAAACTGTAATGACTCAGAAATTCAAGTTAATCACCACACAGCTATCACACACGAGGAATTAAAATAAACTTAACAAAATGCGACAACAAAATCTTTGCTAACTAAAATAAATGGCTGCTTTGATCCCGACTCGTATTTTATTAAAATACGTACGGCCGTGCATTACCCCAATTTAAGCGTGCAATTAGTGTACGCGATCCCTCGGGGGTGGAAAGGGGAGGCGAGACCCCCTTCTCGCCCTCGTCAGGGGTTCGTAGGGTGGTTGGGGGATAACAACGGACAGCCTTTGTGATCCCCCTTTGTTCCGTGCCATTTCCACCAGACGCCGCGGACAACGGAAATGGAATTGGAAAATGATTTGGCTTTTAGTTGATTGCTTCACACTTCGCTCTTGTTGAGGCTCTGAACAAAACTTTGTTAGGCATCCAAAGCTTTTTTGTTGTTAGAAATCACTTATCGTCATTTATCATCATTATCTGCACCAAAAAGTATAAAGCTGGGATGTACAAAGTTATTGTAGGATTATGAAAAAACGTACAGTGTATAAAATTACTATGTCAATGATAATTACTGACATTATTTGAGGATTAAAGTGATGGTCCATAAGAATTGGTAGGTAGTCGTATTTGCAGTGATTGCAAAAAAAATAATCATATAGACATCTAAAAACATTAAGATTAGAACATAAAAGTAGGTGAGATCGATTAACTACTAACGAATAGAATCGTAAAGATCCGTAAAGATATATTTTAAACATCCCTACAAATTAAGAAAAAAGGTGGGCTGATAATTTGTGTAAGTTTACGCATGACAGTCGCAGTTTGGCTTGCAACTAAACATATCTAATTTCAAAGAGTTGCTTATCAAGAACTGGTAACTTTTCTTATAGCGATTAACTGTTTGCTTTTTTGTATGCAGCTAGGTTAAATGCATAGGATGGTAGATTGCAGATCTTCGGGTCGTCACACAAACTGCTTTGCTGAGAAACTAGACAAGTGAAAGTGGTCCCCAAATCGCGCGAAAAATCTACACAATCTCCGTATGCTTTGTTTGTAGCTCTCACAGGGAAATGTGAATCTACATTAAGACACATATCTTAAGACAAGTTAAACATGGGAATAGCAGTTGTTGCTTCTTTATCATTTTTACACCCTCAATTATTATTGTCTTTTTCTAAAAGCGTATATTTTTCAAACATCAATCTTAAGAGAACATTGCGCAGGAACCTCGATTTTTCAAACTATTAGTATCTATATTGTGTCCCCCGGTTTCACTCGCTTTGCCAAGCGCTTAAGGATCGTGTCATGATTTTAAATAGCCCATAACCTTTCTCAAGAATTAGGCTATCAAATGCAAAAAGATTATTTCAAATTTATTTTCCATAGATTTACGCGTTCAAGCAATCAAACTCTTCAGCTTTATTATGAGTACCTATAGATGTAGTATTAGTTTCATTAAAATCAGTTTTGATTTGTTTAATGGTATGCGAGAAGATAAGTACGGTATATACAGCTGACAAATAGTCAGCGAGTGGACTGACTGTCAGATAAGAATTCCAAAATCTTTACCTACTGTTCCATGATGGTTTCCATGAGAAGGGGGAAAAACTTTAGATAATTAGAATTTAACGGGATGCATCATTCATCATATGGATATTGCTAGTTTTTATAAAAAAAAATAAGGAAATACTTATCCTATCTCAATTTTACTAGCAGGTACTATCAGCCAACTCAATATCTACCCAATTTGAAAAGGACCCATATTATAGAACTTACTGTCAAGTTTAACCTTGGAATCGACCGACAGCACTTATTGCAAGATCTAGTTAATTTTACACCTATCTACTCCACCTGCAGATAGATAGTTAATTAAGTGCTAAAACAACGGACAAAAATTCGTGTCGCATAAATTTCGCCGTCGTTAAGCGTTGACTACAAAAACATGCGCGTGCGCACGAGTGACTGAGAGCTGTAATTTTGTGGCATTAACGTACCGGTATGAGACGAGTAACTGTATATAGTTCTTAACATAGTTTATCAGTTATGTATCTTAAACTGTTGATAAGACAGCCTTTAAAGTCTAGAGTTTAAAAGTAAAAATAAACTTCACCGAATAATAAAATAAGTAAATGTTCTTCTAGTATTTACAGAGTTTTACCTACCTGAATGCTTTTTAGGCGTGTGATTGTTTATCAAATTTGTATGTTTGGGTCCCTATTGTCAATAACCGGGCACAAATCCAAACTCCAAACTGCTACTGCGAATATCATAGAAAAGCCCAATTAACCCTTTGCTCGACCTAGGAATCAAACCCAAGAACTCTTATGACTACTAGACTAATGAGACGGGACGATTCATTTTTTATTATAATTTTGCAAAATGTTTAAAACGTTTCCGAAAAACTATTCTGTTAAGTATATTAAACTAGCGATCCGCTTCATCGTCCCTTTATTTCCACCATTTTACACAAAAGCTAAAGAAATTATGCTTACACATAAACCTTCCTCATTAATCACTCTGTCTATTGGTTAAAACCGCATGGAAATCCGTTCAGTAGCTTTTGAGTTTATCGGGAACAGACAGAACTTCGTTTTATAATATGCACTTACCTAGTGATGTGGTCATGTTATTACCTAATTAAGCAAAGCACATCCACAAATTGTGTTGAATGTGTGGTTTAACGGTTCATTTATTTTTTTGCTTTTTTCAATGCAGTATCTATAGGTAGATGTTGTTGACAGCTCGCAACGGAGAAGGCACCATAATGGGAGGTTTATGGTGCTCTTACCAAGAACACATCATTACCAAGCACATTTCCTTGCAGTAATAACGGCATTCTGTCCGTCGTCTACATACGCCTTGATTGCTCTTACTTGCCCAGATGCAAGCATAAAATCTTCATTCAAACACACAAATAGGAAATTTGTATTCCCCGAAGAGGATTCATCCGGCCCCAAAGTAATAGGGGACAAGCCTATCTCCATTTATCGGCACAATTCGAATCCCGAGCTCGACAGTGAAAGAAATATCGGTGGGTGCGTTCGTTCGTAAATTTCCTTTTTGTCGTTGCTGGAAACTGAGTATTTACGCTTATAGATTATATTTTAGCATTATCTTATTATTTTCTTATAACAGAAGGAGAACTTCCAATGATGTCTGGTTCTATTGTGTTGGCATGAACTATATAGAATAGAATAGAATAGTTTATTTTCTCACCACAAAAACATTACATGATTAAAACTATCTAAAAGGATACATTATTGGTCATATATCGTTCTAGTTGTTACAATAGGACAGCGTAGTGAGCATTGGTTGTCATTAGACTAAGTCGCCCTATCCACTCGTACTAGTTAAAAACTGTATCACGAGCGGATAGTCTTCCTCGCCTTCAGATCAACAAATTTACACAATACCTCAAGGAACTTATTTAGCTAATAACCATTATAAAGTGCCAGTAAATTACATGTATAGTGTAAGGTATGACGATGTTTTCAGTTAGTTAATAGGGTAAGTATATTTAAAAAGATGTATGTGTAGTTTGTGTGTTTATGATGTCAGTCAATGTGCTTACGTGTTTTTTAGTTTTTATGTGCCTCACTTATTTATATCAGTTTTCAGTAGATTTTCGGTCGAATTATAGTCCAACAGTTCCAGGAATTCATGAATAGTTTTCTTTAGGGTTTGTGTATTAAGTTGTTTTAGATTTACATTTTTACTTACGATGTTATATAGGCTTGGGCCAAGATAGTTAAAGAATTGTTGCGCAAAGGAAGTCTTTTGTTTCGGTATCTTATATACAATATCTGTTCTTCGCCTTGTTTCAAAGTGTGGTTTAACTGTATTCTGTTTAAGAATGATCAATTTAATAAATAATTTTCGTACTGTGAGGACGCCTAATTCTGAATATAATTGAGTTGTCGGATATGTATACTTTTTACGACGCATAACTTTAAGTATCATACGTTGGGCTCTTTCAACTTGTAGCATAGAGGTTTTTGAAGTGCCTCCCCAGACATTTAGTCCGTAGGCTAAAATACACTGGCAAAGGGCAAAATAGACGTTGCGTAGTAATTTTATATCACATGTGTTTCTGATTGATTGATTTCTTGCGCGCTTGCTTAGGTTAATGATATGTTCTTTCCAGCTTAGGTTTTGGTCTAGTGTTACTCCAAGGTACTTAATATATTCAGTTCTAGATATTGGTTTACACTGACAGTTACTAGTATTGTCACAAGTATGTGCTTGTATTATGATTGAATTTGGAGGAGGTTGTGTTTTAGCGTTTATAGTGAATGTAATTAGTTTTGTTTTCTCGAGGTTGAGTGTTAACAAATGATTATCCATCCATGTGGTTACTGAGGCAAAACCCTGATTTGCCGCTTCTGTCACATCCTTCCAAGTGCTAGAGTTAAACAATAAAACCGTGTCGTCAGCAAATGTTATTATTTGACCATCGTGTAACTGTAAGTTACAAAGGTCATTAATGTAAATAAGGAACAGCGTAGGACCTAACACGCTACCTTGAGGCACACCAAAACATATGTTTTCTTCTCGGCTTAGGCTGTCATTAATTTTTACCACTTGTTTCCGGTTGGATAAGTAGTCCCGGAAAAGTTGTAGTGGTATTCCACGAATGCCTAGGCTCTCAAGTTTTTGTAGAAGGATGGGAACAGAGACGGTGTCGAACGCCTTCGCCAGATCAAGAAAAATACCAAGAATTTTCTGTCCTCTATCCAGATTCTCAACTATATATGATGTTAATTTATGTAATGCGTCAGTGGTAGATATTTTTTCTCTAAATCCAAATTGATTTTCTGAGAGCAGTTTGTGATACTCAAGGTATTTCTTGAGCCTTGTATTTACCAACTTCTCCAGCACTTTTGACAAAGTGGGTAGAAGGGAGATGGGTCTATAATTCGACACCAGTTCTCTGTTCCCTGACTTATAGATAGGAATTGTGGTGGACTTTTTAAATGCATCTGGAAAAATACCCTTAGAGAAACAGGTATTAAATATAGTAGTTAATGGCATAACCAGGATATCTGCTGCTTTTTTAATAAAGATAGTAGAGATTCCATCCCATCCCGACGAATTATTAGAATTTAAACCAATTATGGTTTTTTTTATTTCTATCTCATCAGTTGGGAGAAGTAGGAAGGAGTTTAATGGTGCCATATTCGATTTTTGCGCACATTGTTTGCATAGGTTTGACTCACTTATCCTAGTCCTCGACAAAATTGTATTTGCCAGGTTATTACCTACGTTAGCGAAATACCTATTTATACTATCTAATGCCTCTTGAGTGGTAGATTTGGTGGACAATAGCTCTAATGGTATTTTTTGTTGGGTATTTAAATTACACATTTGTTTAACTAATTGCCATTGGTTTTTTATGTTACATTTTGCCTGTGCAAACTCTGATTTGAAGTAATTATTTCTCAGATTCTTTAATAGATTATTACATGTATTGCGATAGCGTTTGTATGTTATTTTTAGAATTGAGTTTTCAGGGTCTTTTTTTAATTTTTGGTGAAGTTTGTCTCGATTTCTCATACATCTGCATAGTCCAGGAGAAATCCAGGGCTTAATAGTTACTTTTCGCCTCGGTATCTTACGAGTAACTGTGTGTTTTGCTAGGATTTCGCTTATGGTATTCAAGAACACGTTTGTCATTATATTTGGGTCACCCATATGCAGCTTCATTTCCCAGTTAATATTTTGGAGGTCTGTTATGGCGGCATCATGGTCGGTTTTGGTGTAATAAAGATCCCTTTTGGGTCTGTTGCTAGTTTTGAGGGGTATCGCAACCATAACACTATAGTGATCCGTTAAAGTTGAATGACATACCAAAGTTAAAGTATTAAGTTTATTTTTAACAAAGCAGTGATCAAGACAATTTGCTTCTCTTGTGGGCAGTGTATGCGTGGGAAGCAGTCCATAAGACGCAAGTAAATTCATGTATTCGGAGACTTTTGTGCTAGTACTTTCCAGATTAATATTTATGTTCATATCGCCCATTCCGAGCCCGAATCCCGCCCGAATCCCGAGCTCGACAGTGAAAGAAATATCGGTGGGTGCGTTCGTTCGTAAATTTCCTTTTTGTCGTTGCTGGAAACTGAGTATTTACGCTTATAGATTATATTTTAGCATTATCTTATTATTTTCTTATAACAGAAGGAGAACTTCCAATGATGTCTGGTTCTATTGTGTTGGCATGAACTATATGCAATAGTTCCATTAATATGTCGGCTATTGATAGATTGACTGCCAAAAGTATACCGATTTATTTATCATCATCATCATTATCATCAGCCTTAATCAGTCCACTGCTGCTAGATGTCATATATAGTTGTTTTTGTTTTCTTATTTTTTTAAGACCAAGAGGCCAGTTTCCCCCTAACCCATACTAACGCATAAGTATACGATCCGGTAATGATAGTTGTGACTGTGTTAAATTAATAAATATATCTAGGTGTGTTGAAATTTTAAAACTAACTAACTAACCATGTACGATTGCACCGTTCTAAACGAATATATTTATAATACACTAGGTAACTGAATCAATAGACGTTGTCCTGTCTTACCAATTATCTGCGCAATTTTGTTAATTAGGTATCGTTTCCGTAAGAACCTTTTACGAAATATAAGAAAAATTAAAAATTAAGATCAATGAAATCATTCTCAAGTTATGGCATGACAAAGGGATTAATTTTTGTATACGTAGGTAATATAAATAGATATTTTATATTACTTACCAATCAAATTAATTCATTAAAACTATCTCCAAACATCAGCACTGTAATATCTTTTAGAATTTGACTTGTAATTTATTTCTTATCTGTTTTCATCTCTGAAGATCATCCGTCTGAAGATTATATTACTGTCTTCTTGGAATTAAAGTGTCCCTTAAAAATTGAAGTGTCCTGACAACTATTTATTTTTCATGTAAAATTAGCAAGATTTATTCCATAATAGAATTTCTAGCTTTAAACGAGTGTGGCCATTAATTACATTTTTAAACGATAAAACAGCTTTTTAAGGGATAGACTCGACAAACGAAGGCGACATACCTGATACTAAGTGGTTATCGCTGCCCATGGACATCCGCCAAAGGAGGTTAAGGATTAAAGAATCATCAATTTTGCGTATGTGCAAATTACATACCGGTCTACACTCCCACCTTTTTCCCATAGGGGTAGGCAGAAACTACAGAACACCATTCTTGCATACTTATTTTGCTTCGTCCCATTCATACATCTTGTCATATACCTACCGGTTGCGGGTACTACGCACCTGACCTTTCTGAAGGACCTCACCAACCCGTGCAGATATTCTAGCCCCTGTCGGCGGCTCCGCTGACATTCTCTTTTAAATGTGCAATTTTTAATAAGAGATTGATCTGGTTGTATAAAACCAGTCTCATTTAGTTTTGTTCACAATTGAGTCCTAATCATTACTTAAGTAAAGGTATTGAGTTCATAAATCCTTACGTTGTCATATTAAGAGGAGTGTCCCTCGCGACTAATTGTCGATTGCCCTCACGATGTGAACGCGTGCCCGAGAGGTGAAACAACAATACATTTGCAACATTTTCGCGCGTATTTTTTCTTCCGAGGTTTGGAGATTACTCTCTTAATATAGTTATTACGTAGGTCACTGGTTTTGTAAACGGATATTCATTATATTATCTGGGTTCCCCATGAGTCAAAATGGTTCTGTATTGATACATTATCTTGAAATACTAGCATAAAGTTGGGTCGTTTTCATCGAAAATTACCAATCTTTGAGCTCCTGTAACTTTTTAACCATGTATTGAAATGAAGTTTTACATTTAAGGGACACGTATTTTATTGATAAGGTTGTTAATGCAAAATTTCAAAGACTTTCATTTGTTAATATTAAAGATAAGACCAAACTACGTTTGTATGGAGCGCGGAGCGGATACTATCCTCTTAACTCTTGTTTATCTCAGCGATACAGTGTGTATAAGAATTAATTAAAGCAAAGGCCCTGCCCGACGGTGTTTACAGCTTAGGTATACCTAATGAATAAGATAATTTCTAATATGGCCATGTCAAAATTAGCATCTTTAATTGAACCGTGATTTGCATTAAACGGTTATTTAAGTACAAATGTTCCTATTCTAAACATTTATATGCAAATAAAGTCATTTCAACGCATGCCTTGTAGCACAAGTTGTTGTATAGGCATGGCAATAAACTTTTTTATTTACATAATATATTTATTTATTATATCAACGATTGATTCTTTTTTGTGGAAATCCTCCTAATCCTTATTGCCGAAAAGCGGAGGATTCGCTCAAACGACGCACAAATCCGAATTCCAGCTCAAATAGATTCGTGAATTTCACGGAAATGTTAAGTCATAGGTATTATTTTAGTTATAGGTATTATAAGTTAATCTTTTAAAGACACTTTTACAGGTCAATATTTTTTTTTTACTAGGTGGCAGGCGGCACTTTGCAATCTGACGACCTGTGAGAAGAAACGCTGAAACAAATTCAGAGAAGGTCTCTTTTAAAGTCCAGGCAGTAGTAGGAGTGGTATTCCAAACAGTAGCAGTTTTTGCTTGCTTTGCTTTGCTGACATGTCTCCATGCCAACTTGAATGGGACGGCACGACCCGGGAAGTACGACCTTCCTACAGAATATCGACGTCAAGTCGCAGTATGCACACTTTTGCGTTTCGTACGGTGAGTGTGGAGCGCCGGAGGCCCAATTCCTCCCTCAGTCCCCATACTTCTAATTTTCTCCTTCCCCTCCCTTTTTCTTGTCTCGACAACGCATCTGCAACTCCTTTGGTATTGCAGATGTCCATGGGCAGCGATTACCACCTACCATCAGGTGGCCCGCCTGCTCGTTTGCCTATTTATCCCATAATGAAAAGACAGTAAGTAAATAGTTGTAGGTAAAGTCGCCAGCAGGTCAAGGTATACAAAACTGTCAAATTCTTCCAAATGATTTTAAACCTTAAATTGTTGAAGATAAAGTTAAAAATCAACTGAGAAAATTTGTCATTTTGTGGTAACTTGATGTGCTGGCCACCGTATTTACCTACCTAAGTATTGGTATTATAAAGAATAAAGGAGAAATTATAGTCATAATAATGAAACCAAAAATTATATCTAAGTATCTAGGTAATTTATTTTACTTGTAAAATAGTGTTTTTTTTCTGTTATCCCGATTTAGGTACTTAACTTATTTACTATAACTCGCAGCTGCTCAGAAAGTACCTTATTAGTCAGTAACACAACTTTACTGTAAAAACCTAGGTATCGAATTTCTTGCAGTAGTTTTTGCGTGATGTGTGTACAAACACAGACACATACCTACAGACAAAAATTCTGAAAAAAATTGTTTTGGCTCCTGTTCCTCTAATAAGGACACTCTATATTAGTTTTTCTTCAATATCTATAATGTTAGTAGGGTAGACAGACATCAGCCTGTTATAATTTATATTTATAGACCGATACCTAGATGAAGAATTGATTTAGAAACACAGCTTCGTTTGATATTTTTGAATAAGTAGATTAACACTTAAATCACGAGCGCTAAATGTCACAAGATAATAAACAAGGTCGAAATTAAAATTTTTAAATCTGACATTTAGGCAATCCTGTCATGACTCTAGCTATATTTCCATTCAATCGATTTTTAATAGAATATATTATGTAGATCGAATGTGGTTAATTAAGAACATGTGTCGCAATAGCAAACTAGTAGATAAGCACAAAAAGCATAATATGTTGATCAACACTTTGACATTTGTGCCTTGTGGATTATGTTCTTGAGTCCGTACTGCGTTCGTTTTAACGACATAGCCGCTATTGACCAACGTTTATAGTCCATAAAACTATTTTAATCTGTCCATTTGTATGCTAGCGGCGCTCGTCAATTAGGAGACCGGCGAATGTTGCCTCATTTACTCCGATGTTGCCATGTATGGAAACTTTTTTAATCCAATATTTATTTCGATTATGGAAAATATGTGTTGCGTTATTATGATGGATTACGTATTTAATTTTGTAAATTATTTTTGTTCCCATTTGAGTTAGCTAGTTACAAGTAAAGGAATTTTGGTTCATTAAAAGTAGTTGTTTTAATAGAATTATTTTTATGTACTTGCCTACTGTAATTAAGTGTAAGTAAAACGAAAACATTGAATTTATTTTAGTAGCAAATAAGTAGTAGGTAGGTTAGTTTACTTAGTTCAACGAAATATTTATCTACTTAAACTATTTAACATTTCTAAAGCTAATTATTGGAATGAATAATGTAAATTTATTCGTAGGTATTGATAACGTAACCTACTTATTTCATTCGAAATGCATATAATTAATAATCAATAATTTATTGTCTTTTGTTCTCCATTCAGTCAACACTGCAATATAATAACATTGCTGTTATCACCCCACTTAATCTCATTCCGGCCATCTCACTCGACACCCTGATTCCCACATAAAAAACTCAAGGGTTGTAATAAATCTACTCGCCCGTAACTTTAATCTGGCAACACTGCGCAGGCCCAGAGTTGCGCGCCGAAAAAACTCGCACGCAGTCCAGTCCGACCTGTTTCGCGTTCGCAGAACTGACGCGAGAGCGAGTAAAAAAGCAAATTGCCGGTGACCGGTGGCCCGAGTGACTGTCGTCAAGGATCTCTACTTTTATATTTTTGTATAAATATGTGGTAATTGATAACGAAATGTCGAATGTTTGACTACATTAGGAGTTAAATATATGCGGCATGGAGATGCCTCCGTCAGATTATTTGTCAGCTCATTAAGGACTTACTAGCAGCAACAGCTAGCCAATAGCCATGTAATGTGCCTCAATAACTGATGTAAACAAAAATACGATAGGCACTCTGCATAATTTGACCATAATATTATAATTATAAGCATAATGAATGTTTATACAAATACATAGGTAGGTACTATAAACTTAAAACAGGGCTCTAAGTAAATAAGTTTACTTAGACTTTGAAACGAATTAAATAATATCGAATGTTGCGAACATATTCTAAATTCTAATGTGGCTTTAGACTTTCAGCATCAACATATGAATAGTGGGGTCGATCATGCATTTGATAGAGACAAATTAAAATTCATAACTAGTGTAAAAGATCGTGCGGAACTATTTTTTACTGTTGTTTCATCTGATTTCAATTTAATTAATGAAAAGTGGATCTGTAGGTTTACCAATTAAATCCGTCAAAGTATTTGACAGACAAAGCAATAGAGAAACGAATGATCCGGGAACAACGTTCTACAGAATTACTTTTTTTTATTCATACCTAATAGGCCTACGCTTGACCGCTGCGATCTAGCGAGCGCGCTTGCCTTGCTAGAAGCATCTATTGTATGGATCCCTTTTACAATATCCAGTAAATAAATATGCAAAGTCGCATCAGACTCAACGTCATCATTCTAACTTCTACTTTCACCGCTGCCTTTTATGCGTTGCGCCGGCGCCGTGTCCATCGGAGAAAACGCATTGGTTTCAACTGCGACGCGATTGTATCAGTGAGAACCACCATTTATAAGTTTCGGCTTTCGGCAAACGACTCGATATTTAACATTTCTTTATAAGGAGCACGATGAGCTCAGAAGGTTAATAACATTTCGTTTTATATGGGAAATTCGAGTTCACGAATGTTGATGATGAGTTGAAAATGTTGAAATTGCAATGTGTGCCTTAAACGTGTTGCGATATGGCGCTTTCTAAATTACCGGATGACGTGTAGGTAATTTATAAGCATATTTTGTGGTAGGGCCACACTGTTCGCAACATGAATGGGCGGGCTTGACCGGCGAAGTACCACACGCAGAAGACCGACGACGTCCGAGTAGTAGCGTTTCGCTACTGCGCTGCGTTCGATGAGGGAGAGGGCCGGAGGCCCAATTCATCCCTCAATCCTCTTCCTTCTCCTTTTCTCCTTCCCCTCCCTTACCCTAAATAGGCTCGGCAACACATCTGCAACTCCTTTCGTTTGCAGATGTCCACGGGCTTCGAAGACTACTTACCATCAGTTAGTTTGCCTGCCCGTTTGCCGAGTTATCACATAAAAAATCAGGTTCTTAGCAGTGATAGCTTAGTGATGTGACTGTTGCACTTGAGTTCGAAACCAAGGCACACACCTGTGACTTTCAAAATGCTGACGGAAAACGTGGTTAGAAAACCTGCAAGCATGAGAGATTTTATCAACACCGTCTGCTAACGAAGTCTGCTAACTCGCAGTAGGATAGAGTGGCGGACTATGGCTTTATCCCTTTCATTAGAAGGAGAGGAGACCCTCGCCCAGCAGTGGAACAGTAAGCAGGTTGATGGTCATAATGTAGTTTATAAATAGATAAAATAAAACTTCCACATACATAATTAAAACCAATAAGTGTACAGTCCAACTGCAGCGCAAAAGTCTCCTCTTAGAATGAGAGGGGTGAGACTATTTTATATAGTCCGCGACGCTAATCGTCCTGGATGGCAAACTTCAAAAAAATCTCTTGGATTTTCTTACGATGTCTTCCTTCACTGTATAAACACATGATTTTGAAATGGTACCGTGCTGTTAGGGCAGACTTTACATGGCATCGAGCATCTTTGTGATCATCATCATCATCAGCCCATACTCGTTCACTGATGGACGTAGGCCTCCCCTAGTAAACGCCACAGAGCCCGGTCTAAGGCTTTCCTCATCCAGTTACTGCCAGCTGCATTCCGCAAGTCGTCACTCCACCTGACCGGCGGGCGCCCGACACTACGTTTGCCTAGACGTGGTCTCCACTCGAGGGCTCTTTGAGATCATCCATCTCTATTCCTTCACTGTTTAAGGACATGATTTCGAACTGACAGTCCAATGGACATAACACTAAGTTATCACTATATTGTTGCATTTATAACCAAAATATAACCTTATATTTTAATTGACTTGGCGTAAACTGACTAAATTGTTGGCTAACCAAATAAAACAATCCCCAAACACGTCACAGTCGCACGGTCACAGTAATGCAAGTCTAATTGCGCACGGTATCACGGAAGCCAATTAGTTCAAAATGTGTGTCGCGCGTAAACCAGGTAGTGCGTCGAGACGTCGAGTACACATGGTCACATATCAAGCTATACAGATCCAGTATACGCTAGCCTCGCGCTGTACTATAAGCCTTTACATAGCGAGGTTAGGGTATACTGGATTTGTATAGCTTAATGTGTAGCCGTGCGTACAACACTTTAATTGTCTCCGACGCTTCGCTAATGATGTTGTGTGAGCGTTGAATCACTTGAGCTTGTCTGAAGTTAGCGGTTCAGAAAAGAAAATTTATTAACAGTGCCTGGGTTTGAAATAATAAGTAATTAAATATCGGTAAACTACTGATAGGTAATTAAGTACTTAGTGAACCAGGATTTTGGTCAGCGATGATGAGTCCATGTAAATTAATGGGCAAATGTGAATGGCTCGGCTGTTTGTTGCATCTGGATGACTAAAATACTTACAGTGAAGAATTCAACGGTAAGGAGACTATTACGTAGATAGTATGAACAGTGATAAGACTATGCAAGCAAATAATCAAAAGCGGCGGTAGCCTAATGGCTAGGGCGTTGGACTTGTGATCATATTCGTTATCATCGTGATCATATAACGTTCGAAACCCATCCATTGCACTACCGACATGACCCCGCACGTAACAAAAGCATTTAGCTTAGCACGAGGGGTTAACACGAAAACCTACTAGTAATGTGAGACTATTGACAATTACCTACTAGTAATCTATTTAAAAAAATCATTTGAGGAAACTTGCTTGATTGTCATAGGCTGTGCTTTTATCTTAATATAAATATAGCTGAAAAGTAATTCGGTGAAAGAAAGAAAGCTAAATCTCTAAGATCGAATCTATTAATCTTTATAAGATCCATTGGTATGTTAGAAGAATTTCAGCTTCGGATATGAGAAATTAAATGCATCTCAAACGTGTACCGCATCGCAACGACAAAGCCATTGTTGCTTTGTTGAAGGCGTTGTTAAATCACTGCACGCAGCGCGCTTGTAGAGTGGCAAGCGTTGCGAAACTGGCACAGGGCTGGCACACACTTAGTTTTACATAAGTAATATTATCATTGGTATAATTGTTTCTTTTTTTGTAATTAATAATTTAATTTATAATCTTATTTAATTTATCTATTATACTTATATGTTTTCCTGTCCGAATTTAGCCGCTAATACTTTTTATACATTAGCTGAATTTAATAAATATGATAATACATGTTTATGTAAGAATGGTAATAGTAACGTTAGGTAAGTATATATTTTCTAGTTGGTTGGATTTGAACAAGTACTTATACAAGTACTATTTTATGACTATTAAGTCATTTATAATTAATAATGCTATTGGATTTAAATGGCTTATTTAGCTAGAATGGGTACCAAGAATAAGCTTTACATATCTTTATTTGCCCGGGTAGTTTTACGACTTGCAGAATAATAAATGATAGGTAATTTAAAAAATACGCTTGTAGGTAAGTACCTACTTAATGGTTTGTATGATGAGAATATTAATAGGTAATTTACTTACCTACAAAAACCGTTTATTAAAGACCCTCTGGCCACTCTACTGGCCTGTAAGAACTTTCCGATTTATAAAAATAGGTATGTTTAGGCGTTTTTGATTGAATATACTTAATTAAAGTTAACAATAAAGAAACATAGTTTTACAACTGAATCCACTCATTGTTTAAAAAGCAAATAGGTAGTCTACGTATATAACAATTAACTATATTATCTTACAAACGGAACCATAATAATATTGTAAAAAAACTAGTAACCTAAAAATATTAGCTGTAAAATGTAGGTATTAAAAAAAATTAAGAAGTGTCGTAGAAAAACGTTTTTTACAACTGGACAACCCTATAGTACTCTACCTACCAAGCTTCCTAACGCGATAGCTGTTACAAGTAGGTTCCGCTAATGGCCGCCAGTAGGTAGGTACCAGACTAATTGTTACTTTTCCACGACCTAAAACGTTGTTTAACTCGAAGTATACTATTTGGAAGGTATTAGGTGAAACTCAAGTTCGTTTCCAATTGGTTGTTTTTGCTCGATTGGTTACAAAGAAAATGTAAGAGAAGGGCTGTTTCATATCACGCAATTCAGATGTAGATTGACCGTCCTATTCATAAAAGATCTAATATAATTCCTATAACAATAATATGTTTTGTATTCTTTTCCGTGTCAAATGATATCCACGAAAACAAGACAAAATACATTATAGTCTTAAGAGGCTTAAGTACTAGATGTTTTATATTTTCATGAATATGATGGTTAAAGCAGATCAGTAGTGTTACCACGTTACAAAATCAGTTGTGAGAGGGATAAGTGGCCCTACATTATTGCTCCCAATTTTAACGCAGCGCAACTGTGTTGAATTTCGTGCTCGTGTGAATTCGTGCCGATATTTACAGCGTTATTCAATTATAATGATTATAAGTAGTACCTACCTAGTCGTTGTTATTGCGTTTAAGATACCCAAAATATCATCAGGAAGCGATTTACGGTCCATCTTCATTGTCACGTTCTCCTTAATATGAGAATGTTTAACACACTACCACTTTTCTCGGTGTCTATACAAATTATAAAAATATGAAACGGGATCAGTTGACCAATTCAAAATATACTTAGGTCAACGGATCCCGCGGGACCATTGCGAGTGGGTTCAGATGACCAAAGAGCCGCAGATGGTAGCAAACCTAGGTTAAAACCCGTAGATATCCCATAATTCACAGAGGTTGTCATTAGATACGATTAAGATCATCATCATCAACGCAATCGCTATCCCACTCCTATTTACGGATCCTCTTGGCTTAGTGCGTAGAGAACATCTCTCAGAGCTCCTGCTTTCATGCTTTGATCACAATATTAATTTTCCAATTTCCTTATTTAATAGGTAACTATAAAATTACCTTATTTTAATATCACAATCTTTGAAATAGGTCTCATGAATTCCGATCCGCCCATCCGCTGTGACCGCAACAACGAACAATGTTTCAAAGATAATGCTAAACATAAGTAGATAAAAATCTAGATAACATAATAAGCTAAAAAAATATGTAGATAAATAAATCAATCCAGCACGGTTACACAAGATAATTAGCTAGTAATTAAATACAAAAAAATACTAATCGTTGTACAATGAACGAAGAAATTGATGGCCAGTGAAAGCCAATGCTTGTTTAGCACGCGATTATATAAATGGCTTTATTCGCTACTTTTTTCACCTCTATCGGTGCGTGAATACTTAAGTATGTGCTTAAACTGTTAATGTGGGTTTTAACCCCTCCAGCGCTGTTGCCCATTAAATCGACCACTGTATAGGTATTAAAAATTACTATTATTTATTTATTGGTTGTACAATTAACTACCTAGTCAGTATCTTTTATTTTTATAGAAAATACTATTTACTGAAATTGTCGCAATTTGTAATATATTTATTGTCAGTTCGTCGGTTTTTATAAGCAAGTACCTATCTAAGTACCTACCTGCTTGCTTAATTTTTATTAGTAGGTAAATAATTTAATGAGAATTAGTCTCCATTCAGGGATTCCCGTTAGAATCGATTGAATGTAGTGGAACAGTTTCGGAGATAAATTAACAGAAACTGTTTACAATACGTCCCGTCTCGTATTATGCATGTCAACCCTACAACCCCCCCTCCACCCCCAAATTCATTAGTATTCACGTTCCTGTGTTCCCTGTGTTGCGTGGCTGTTTATATTGGAAGCTGAATATTGCAGGACGTAACATGGCTACATAACTATCTAGCTATAAATGTCCATTATAGGCTGACCTTGCATTGTATAGGATTTGCGTACATTGAGAGGTCAGGTTATATTGGAGATGTGTAGCCGTGTGTATGAACATGACAACCAAAGCACTGAAGGACTAGATCATTGTTTGTAGCATGTGTAACATCATAAGTACCTAGTACGCTTTGGTGAGAATTATTTAATTTGTCCAACTGTACTTACGGGTACATTCGGTAGAGTTATCGCCAAACATTTTGATCGCAGCAGTTGCATGCAAGTGCAGTACCTATTCCAAAGAGGTAAGATATATTTTTCTTTGGTAAATTGTGCTAAATGGGTTTTATAAGTTTGGCGTCACCTATATCAGTACGCTGTAATGACTTCCTGTTAGTTACTTAGTTCGTACTATGATAATCAACCCACATACTACTTTAAACAGTTTGTTCGAAATACTTGTGCAAGTCTAAAGTTGTCTGCAAGTGGGCTTGTAAAGGTAAATTTTAATAGGTATAAATACTCCGTGTAAACATAATTGGGGTCGTAAATGATAAAAATTTATTAAAAAGTTACACAAGCTCAAAGAATGGTAATTTTCGATGAAAACGACCCAACTTTAAGCTTGTATTTCAAGATAATGTAAGATTATAGAGCCATTTTGACACATAGGGAACCCAGATAATATAATCAATATCCGTTTACAAAAAATAGAATCTATGTTATAACTATATTAAAAGTGAAAACTCCAAATTTCTGAACAAGAAATACGCTCGAGTATATTTTTATATAAATATTTTTAGAAATAAAAAATATTTAAACACGATAAAAAAAGTGTGTCCCATCCCCGCAAGGAAAAAGGGTTGCGCTCAGCTTTATGCTACCAAAGCGTTTCTGCGTTACCAAATGCTTGCAACACAGCGCAGCCCTGATTTTCAGTGCCAACCTAAAAAACTATCTATAGAATAGAATAGAATAGAATAGAATAATCTTTATTGTACACCATAATAAGAAAAATTTACACAGTTTTCCAGTGTTATGTGAATACTGTCAAGCCAAAGTTTTAGACCAATTCTCGCCCAACGAACATGGTGTGAATACGGTTCAACGATTTTTCAATAGGATGACTATTTAATCGGTCTGATCGACGGATATGAATGGGAAAACTGTTTCAACGATTAAGTCGCTGCGACATCGCTACGGTTTTAATTACGTGAATCGGGCTACTGTACTTTGCTTTGGTAATACAATGGTTATATCACCAGGCGATTGCTACTCATAAAACTTGGTGGCACACTAATTGCAACACCTAAATTACTCTCATCAAGTTTTACGACCGACTCGAAACAATAGCCCCTATTATTTATTTTTACAAAACCCGAACGTACTATAGAACAAAAGCGATAGTTATTGAGCGGAAGACGTATAGACAGTAGACAAACAATAATGGCGGTAGCTACCACGACTACCGCTACCGCGCCCGAGGCTGACTCAGCAATTATCGGGAAGGCGCCTGAGTGACAGGCATCTACAGAATGAGTGAATGAACAAAGTTGAAGAACATCTATGGGCTGGCTTTTCGACAACAATAAATGTAACGAGCAATGGCTTTTACGCACTACCTAAGTGGTATTCATAGTGTATAAGGAAAGTACACTTTCAAGGGGATATCGAAAGTTATAGACTAAAATAATTGTTTGTTTTCCTAAATAAAATAAATAAATAAACACAATTTTAGCCATTAAATATTGCGAAATGTTCACAAAGATATGAATGTCGTCAGAACGTCGCCTGGAGACGTAAATGTCAAGAGAAATTCGACATCACAGGCAGTGGTCTCGGTAGCTTAGTTGGTAAAGCGTCTGGTATACTTAACCAGAAAGATGCAAGTTCAAACCCTGTCTGAGATCGAATTTTTCTTTCACTAGAAATTTTCTTTAATTAGAAAATTCATATCTTTGCGAATTTTAATTTCGTTATTAGTGTTCTATTTGGCGTAATTTAAAAAATAGTTACCACGAAACGCTTTGTGAAAGGGTGGGTAAGTAGTGTTCTACCTGCTTCTTCAGCTCCCAGATTTAGCGAATCTAATACCATCTAAGCAATCTAGAAATCTCAAGCGTGACTGGTACGCTCAGTGTTGCCAGGTGTTCGGATTTGCGTCGGATGTCCCGATTTTTCAGTGATCTCTCTAATCTATAGTTACCGATATTTTTTTCAGGAAAAACTGTCCCCATCAGAAGAGCGATTCAAATCACTTACTTACAGACTTAATATAATCTAGAAATACAGTCCGCTTTCTATTCTACCTGGGCCTATCTAAACAATAATTCCGATTATTTTAACCTTCGTTCCGATTGGTCACCCAGCGTTTCCTGGCAACACTAGCTACGCTCGAGGTCCAGGATTATACAGTCTTATTGTTATTTAAAAATAAAAATAAAGAGTTAGGATTTGTGCCCGGTTATTGGCAATAGGTTCTTAAACAAAAGCGTGTTGTATGTACTAAATACTTGAAACATCTCAATAGGCCGCGACAAGCTTGCATCAAGGTTTATATCTGCGCCGGCAGCTGCAGCGGAAGCCGATAACGACTGATAGCGTTATCAGCGCGATAGCGTTTGTCGCTGCCGCCACCTGGGGACCTAGTTCAATGTTCGCGAATGGAGAATTGGGATCATTTGTGTTTTATTTCTGTTTATGTCTTGTCTTGACTGCCTCGTTAGTCTAGTGGTCCCAATCGAGACTGCTACGCTAGAGGTCTTGGGTTCGTCCAGGCCGAGCAAAGTGTTATTGGGGTTTCTATGAAATTCTCGGTAGCAGCTCGGAGTCTGGATTTGTGCCCGGTGAATCAGCAGCATCATACAGCCGGCGAACTGTGGGTGTACATTAAGTACCTTCACCTCAGCCTAACCCTTCGGGGAAAACAGGCGTGATGGTATGTTTTATGTCTTTTGTTTAGTAAGAAACTGCCTTATAAGTCTAGTACGTGACCGCTACGCTAGATATCCTCGGTTTGATTCCTAGGCTGAGTAGTGTTATAAGACCTCTTTATGAAATTTTCAATAGCAGCTCGGCGTTTGGGACCCCACATGGGACCTATAATATGTACTACCAAAGTCTGAATTACGTAAGCCTTGATACACGAGCCTATAATATAGGTATTTACCGCTTTATTTATTACTTTTTAATCACTTTATTTCACACTGTTAATATCCGTTTTAATTTTAAGTAAACTGTTTATTTACTATGAAGATTACGTATCTATGTACCTACTTATTTACGTAGGCATACCTACGTAGATAGGTACATAGGCACATATCTATGTTCCTACTTGGCCAAAGACTTATTTGTATAAACCTTGAATTTGTTTGTCGTTGTACGAAAAAATATACCTAGGTGCCTAGGTGATTTTTTATGATAATGTATTCTCAAAAATACAGTTTTCTTTGAAATTTCGGAATATTAATTTGAAAATTTCCATTTTCATGTAAGTATTCATTTATACTTCAGGAAGCAAATTGTATGGTGTTATTGTTTTCGTGTAGTTCAATGCCCTATCTACCATGATCATCACTTCACAGGATAGTCGATATTTATAACAAAAACTTTGTTAATTTAGATATTTTTGTTTTGTCACGTAATCAATTTAGGAAGGAATTAATTCAGGTCCTTTCCATATGAACCCTACCTATATTCTTCCTCTTTTAATTTATTTCTTAACATTTTGTTCAATCTTTACTTTGTGTGCGCTGTTATTCTTTTTTGTAATCTGTGGAAACGTTGTTGATTGTACAATTAACCATATTTTTAAGTTATACTACATATATGTAACACCTATTGTACGATTGTTTGTCTTCCCAAATAAATGAATAAATAAATAAATAAATGATCAGTCACTTAGTATTTAGTTATTTTTTTCCTTAGGTATATTGATTTTGTGGCGACAATTGAATAACAAACATCACATAGACCAAGATCACAATAGGCCCAGCTGTACTTTAACTTAAATTCGATCCCGAACTATATAAGCCGTTGCTCACGGTTGCACTCATGTCCCAAAAGGATTAACTTACTAGAATTCGACTTCTCGGCAGCGTATCACGCCTGTATTCCCCTAAGGATTAGGAAGAGGTGTACTAATGAACACCCACTCTTCGCCGGTATGTTTAGGTCCCAAGTAATAGGGGGCGAGGCTATTTCCACTAACCGGGCACAAATCCAGATTCATGCAGCTACTGAGAAATTCATAGAAAAACCCAACAACAGACTAATGAGGCAGTTAGTCATTTCAATTAATTTTATCGTACGGAAGTCTATCTTAGCAGTTGACGTTAACGGACCGTTAATTTGAAGGCTATATCACTAACTATTAGGGCCGTTGCACACGATTCGCGGTATCGCGCAAGTATTGCTCATCGTGTGAACTAGCACTGGTGATTCGCTTATTGTTGATGTCGCAATTTATACTGCCATGTACACACGGCTATAGGTCAACCTATAGGTACAAATCCAGTTTAAGCTGATCTCGCATTGTATAGGTTTCTAATACAATAAGAGGCCAGCGTATACTGGTTTTGTACCAGTATAGTTATAGCTTGATCTGTAGCCGTGCGTACTAGAATGTGTTATAGGGACATTCTTTGATCGGAATATATTTTTGCCGGTTTTTGACGAAAGCTAGTAAACCTTTTGGCAAAGCAGTTATTTTGTGCTTACATCATTACTTGATTCATAATAAGGAAATCAATGTCAGAAGCACCATTGTAATGTTATTATTTTGGGAATATATTAAGGTTTTTCAAAAATGCCTGTTGAGAATAATGACCATGTGTTGATGAAAATTACAATACAATGAGGATAAATGACTAATGTTATGAACAATGACTTCTAATGTTAATTGCGGGAGTAAAAAACGTCCAAATAAATAAATCAAACACACAATTAACGATCAACATAATTTTAATAGTAAAATCGCAGTTTGTTCAATTATATCCAATGTTTGGTTCATATAACTTTTAGACTTTTTATACATAAACCTATATTAATACTTGACTTATATCCAGGATGTAGGCAAATTCAAGGGAACGACGAACCTATTGAGATTAAGCGTGCAATATTCCAGGGCGAGAGTCCACTATGGTTTTGTTTGGCTGGGCTGTCCATTGCGGAGAGGTGGTGAGGTAATATCCCACCTGCTTTATATGGATGATTTAAAACTGTTTGCTCCACCAAATTGCAACTGATGGAACTAAGTGGATAACTGGATGTTAATAAGGGAACTGAAACTTTTAGTAATTCCATTAGGATGGAGTTTGGTGTGGAGTTTTAGACAAATGTGCGGTCATGCATGTAAGGCGGGGCGGCATTGTGGAATCTGAGGGACTACAAGTCTCAGATTCTCTAAACCTGAGATCACTCTCCGCAACTGATACCTACAAATACCTGGGTATGTCAGAGGGGTTAGGCATTAACGGGGCTGACATGAAACAAGCGTTACAGGAGCGCTTCTTTGGCCGCCTGAAAAAGGTACTTAATAGTTCTTTGTCAGGCGGCAACAAGGCGCACCTTGTTGCCGCCTTAACGGTTGGGTCATGCCGGTCCTGATGTACTCCTTTGGCATAAGTGGACCCAGACGGAGTTGGATGCCTTGGATAGGAGAGTCCGGTCACTGTTGACTACAAACCGGACAGGTACTACACTACAACCGCCAGGTATGCAGTCTCAGAGAATATTTTCTCAAGGCTGACGTGGGTATGCACCGAGATGTGGTCGCAGTGGACAAGGGACTCACCCCGCTATCTTTGGCTAAAGACAACTGACGCAAACCTGTGGTGCTTAGTACCAACGACCGCAAGGAAGTATGGCAGAGCAAGGAGCTTCACGGACGCTTTTGATTTCTGAGCGTCCGTGGCCTGGCTACGCTTCGGTGACCTCTTCGGGGAAACCGAGGGTTGGGTCTGTGCAATTATGGATGAAGTTATGCTGACGAACAACTAACGGAAGTATATCATGAAAGACGGGACGATCGACATATGTCGGGCGTGCCATTGTCCCGGTGAGTCTATCAGGCATATTACTTCTGGGTGTTCTCGTCTGACTAACGGCGAGTATTTGCACAGGCATAACCAAGTGGCCAGGATTACCCACCAGCAACTTGCTTTAAAATACGGCCTTGTGGATTCTGAGGTACCATATTACAGGTATGCGCCCGACCCAGTTCACGAAAGACCATGACACGTTGTACTGGGATCGATCTGTTATCACTGACAGGACTATTGTAGCCAATAAGCCTGATATAGTGGTAATAGATCGATCAGGGCGCCGCACAATGATTATCGATGTCACCGTCCCGCATGACGAGAACCTCGAATAATTATAAAAATTAATTAAATTTAATCAAGCATAAAAAAAATATGTAAAGAACAGCTGAAACAGCAACAGCAACAATACCAATACCACGCGTCATTAACCTAATAATTTGTCATTGTTAAAAACACGGACGTCATTAATCTAACCCATCCGTCATTATACTTTACATACGTTTTCAGGATAATGATATTATTAATAATGACGATCACAAGAAAACATGTCGTAACTTGCCGAAAATGAAACGATTTTGCTTAAAACACCTGAAGAGGGATTTAAACCCTTTAACTATATATACTGAATGCAGAAATTATGATAATCACAATAGTTAATTGCTACGATATTCTAAAAAAGGATAATGACTTTAAAAAAACACATTTTGGAGAATCAAATTCAAACTTACCTTTCAGAAAAATTCGACACGTGCAGTCTCTTCAAAGTGTTTGGCTCAGCTGAGGTGCGCCTAGGGGAAGCCCGTAGGCACTGAACTAACTTTGTTAGAGTTCTCGGGACGTTGATAAATTGCAAACATATTTTGTTTTAATAATGATGATTTTTTTGTAACAATGTTTAACGGGCTGATTTTTTAATTTGTTTATTAAGTGAAAAGTTTTAAATTATTAGGATTGAAGATATTAGGTCTTTGAAGTCAACTTCGCATTTAAAGCAAATATATTTATTTGTATTTGAATATTTTATGTGACCAAATAGCCGGAAACAGGCGTGTGGGACACAGGAGCTAATGACGATTCTAGTAAATTTTTGCATATAAATGTAATTAAAATAATTTCTATATTTGTTTTTTGTCAATGGATAGTTGCACTGGTAGTAATAGTATCGGAAATCATTCGGTTTTCTACTATTGTAGTTTTATTAGTCAGGATACTACGTCCAGAATCGTTTTATCCTCAACATTGGAGAATGTCCCTATAGCCAAACATTTAGCGAAAAACCAAGAAAACTATGAATTTCGCTCCCAGTGAAGCATTAGCATTAAACAAAAGTACCTACCTAAGCACAATATCTAGGTAATGCTTTCAGGGTGCTGATGGGGCTGCCTCATTTTTGTAGCGCATCGGGGATGTTTGTAGATATACAAGTTGATTGCTTTTTCGCAAAACTGCGAAAAAGATGCTCATGTGCATTGGTGGGTCGTGTGCGGGCCAGTTCCAACAGCGTCCTCTAGCCCGATTCACGTAATTAAAACCGTAGCGATGTCGCAGCGACTTATTCGTTGAAACAGTTTTCCAGTGTTATGTGAATATTGTCAAGCCAAAGTTTTAGAAGAATTCTCGCCTAACGAACATGTGTGGATACGGTTCAACGATTTTTCAATAGGACGGCTCCTTAATCGGTTTGATCGACGGATATGAATGGGAAAACTGTTTCAACGATTAAGTCGCTGCGACATCGCTACGGTTTTAATTACGTGAATCGGGCTACTGGGCATGATTGCCGATATTTAGGCTGGACTGTTGTATTGTGAATCATGCCAGAATTTCAGCTGGAATTCTTGATTATATTTAATAGAATAAAAAAAAACCCACATAGCTGTATGACTAACATAGATTTTAAGTAAATAGGTTTTCACAAAGATATGGATTTTCTAATTAAAGAAAATTCCTTTGAACCTGCGTCTCTCTGGTTAAGTACACCAAATGCTTTGCAAACTAAGCTACCGAGACCACTGCCTGTGATGTCGAATTTCTCTTCCACATTTTACGTCTAGAACGACGTCAGCAAATAGTTTTTATTACAACATTATGAGTACTGGTCACTTGAAATAAAGATTTGTTTATTTATTTATAAATCTAGTGGTCCTAAGCGCGACTGCTACGCTAGAGGTCCTTGGTTCGATTCCCGGTTCGAGCATTGTTATTGGGTTTTCAATGAAATTTTCAGTAGCAGCTTTGTGCCCGGTTAATGACTATAGACTCGCTCCCTATTACATGGGGCTTAAACATACCGGCGAACTGTCGACGTACCTACCTACCTGCATTAGTACACTTTTGCCTAAGCCTTCGAGAAAAACAGGCGTGATGGTATGTAAAATAATATTGTCCAAAAGTCTCTCCAATAAAACCAGTGCATAGTGTGGATATCTCACGCGAGTGTATGTCGCGTGCCGCGGTGCCGGAGTCAATGACTGCTTCCAGATTAGAAACGCGCCGCTTTCTACCAGAGGCGGCACTAGCTCGGAGTGCGATGTTGCCGCTCTGTGTGGCGGTGCCAGAATATTTTGGCAAAGGGATGGGACGTTTAAGATTATTTGTATATGTAGTTTATTTGTATAATAACGATTAAGGTATAATTGGGATATTCGTTTGGTATTTATTTGATACTTATCTATTATTTGATTGACATTGGTCCATATGATGATAAGAAAATAAAGCCATACTAATCCTAGAGATGATAAGGATTTCCTCAATACTCCTTGTTATAAACATAACATACCATGACGCTTGTAACTCCAAGGAGTTGGGTAGAGGTGTATGTACTGAACAACATTTCGCCCGTATTTTAAGGTCACATGTAAAAGAGTGCAAATCAAAACTAGCTACTACCGAGCTAGTACTGAGTAGCATAGAGAAACCCAATACCTCTTTGTTCAACCTGGAAATCAAACTCAGAACCTCACACGCATCAGCCTCCGTCTCATCACTCGCGCTCCTTGTCATTAAAAGCTTATTACCTCAGTGTTATTACTCCACACGAAATCACGTGTAAAGTAACTATATAATGCGCACACAAATAAACTATTCCCGAATTATGTTTTCAGATCTTGACATATTTTATGACTACAAAAAACTAAACTAAACTGGTCGCCTTTTTATTAGGTCTGTATGCCGGAAATTCAAGGGAATATCTATCTTTCTGGTCACGCCTATAAGTTGATGATTGCTTGATTGCAACGCGATCATTTCCTTAACAGAATGAAATGAATAGAAATCTTAATTCAATTAACCACTAAAACTGAACGTGTCTTTACGTCTTCCACAAGGAACCTACTGGGAATGAACGGATCGGGTATAGGTAATACAGTTGAAGCGAAAGTAGACAGAAAGGTAAGCAAATGAAGAGAAAAGATAGTTGTTGAGAAAAAGAAAACAGGCGGGGAAAAATGATTGGCCACTATATACGACACGACAGCTATTTCGTCAATTCAAAGGTAAAATCGAAGAAAAACGAGGAAGGGGAAGAAATAGAAGAATCTTTATTGAACAAGTAAGGCAAATATTGGGAGTCGAGTTGTATCTAGAAGTCAAACAGAAGGCAAAGCCTAGAGAACAGTGGCTCCACCGACAAGAGCTGAGCTCTTAAGGAGAGAGAAGCTCAATCGATTTTAACCAGCCATCCTCGTTCGCCATTTTATATAAAATTATACATCAGTCCTCACCTACTTAGTTGATGCATCAGAGTTATAATGTTAGTAAGACTACGATAGTTTATCGAAAGATATTCAATATCTCAATTGATCATCACTCTAACCCCTAAAATAAATTCGTTTTATCCAGATTTCTTATTTCGCTTTCTTGCTAAATATACTACGTACAATTCCTTCATCATTGCTAGTTGCATGGTCGAATTAAAACACAAATTGTTCAGTTCCAATCGGTAGGTATCGAACACTTTAATCTCATCATTGTTATCATGTACGCAAGTTGTGCGATTAGATTGCTGTGTTTTATGTGTTTATCCATTGTATTATCTTGAGTTGTTAAGTAGTTTCTACATAGCACTTAGCTGTAGGTACTTATAAGGCAATGTGTTGAAAACAGAAAATACTAGAACCATTCTAATAACGGTATTACAGCATTTAAGCGATGTTTTGCTACTTAAGTTTAACATGTTTCAAAATAAACTATTTTTGGACAGCTAGGATTCAAAATAGGAAATTCTTTAAGATTGCTTATGTGACTACATAAAGAATATTAAAAATTGGCGAAATCAATAGCAGCAATGGAATTTGCTTACATAAATTAAAACAAATTCGAAGCAGTGCACCAGCTTCTACAGTACAGTACTACAGTGCCTACAAAAACAGACAAATATAAAAGAAGGAGAGGTCACAGGAAAATGGTATGGAGAGGTTTTCTCTAAACGGTTTTCCTCACATATTTCATAATGAGCAGAAAATTCTTAGTCATAAAAGACACCATTCTTATATAGACATACCTACACAGTCCAAAATTTATAACAGTATAGTACCGACTTAGCTGCAATAACTAAGTAAGTCTATAATAAACTAGCAGTGCCCTGTGACGATTTATTTTTTCCAATTCCAAGGGAATATTTCTAAATTCCATCTTAGTGGATACTTACGTCAAAAGAGCCGAATACTGACAAAATGTCATGTATTTTGGCTTCGGCTTCGGCTTCATCGTTAATTAATCAGATTGGACATTTTTTATATTTCCCTATCAACCCACCTATATCTAAGTACTTACTTCTACACTAACATTCTAAAGGGGTAAAGTTTGTGACGTTGCAAGGGTTAATCTCTGGATCTACGGAACCGATTTTGAAAATTCTTTCACCAATAGAAAGCTACATTATTTCTGAATGACATAGGCTATATATTACTTCGAAAAATCAACGTATAGTCCACGCGGGCGAAGCCGCGGGCGGAAAGCTACAAGGTAGATAATATTATTACCAATACGAGTCTTGAAGGTTTTAAAATCGACGCAGTTTTTCGTTCCGTAGATTATGTAGATTTCTGTGCGTCACAATTTAAGTAGCCAGCAAGGTCGCGTGTCTTTGTAGGATTTGTATTAAGTGAATATGTTTATTATTCCTTTATGTTATAATCATCTATTTCCTTAAAAATAACTGTCGATTTGAATTTAAGTAGTAAGCAAGGTCGTATGCCTGTGAAGTTTTAATTTTAGTGTATTTTTTCGTCTGTATTTTAGCAATTGAATATTATATGTACTTTTGATTAAAACTCGTTTTTAAGGTCATATCTTTATGCTGTCTATTTGGTGTCTTCTGTTTAGGTATCTGTGTTTTGAAATTTGGTTTTTTAAAACCTTAGATAAATTCTGATCTGACTTAAAAAGCCGAACCGTATGTTGAAGTAATTGATACGGTTAGCGCATGACAGTACTTGTAACGAGATCAGATTATACATAATGAAATCACACTCCCACGCAGATTCGTGTGAACACGGCAAGTTACAATCACTATCAGTAGGCAGTCAGCATATTCATGAAGTCTATATTTACCTTCGTAAAACCTTCACTGCTAAATTAATTATGAATTGCGAAATCATTATCCAACTTAAGTCCGCCGTGCTGCGTATTGAACGAGCCAAACAACCTATACATAGCCACCTGGACGGTCACATAGAAAAACTGATTAGTTACACACCGTCCTATATCTAAACAGTGTCCTAATTCCAACCCTAACACTAACATTTTAAAGTACAGAGTAAAGAATGCGTGCCAGATAGAACCTTGTCGCCCCAAGCGTCTGTCAGTATTCTGTTAGTATACAATAAATATTCGGTGCCAGTTGTGCCAGAACACACATATACATAGAGGAGCAACGTTGTAGCTTGCCAAGAACGGCAACGTCGCATCGGTTGCCGGCGGATTCCAAGCTTGCTTCAATTTATTTTTGTTAGTTAGACAGGGTTCTAAATTTGATCTAAGGGTACGAAACTTTGTAACATGAACTTTAATACCACTATTATAGAGTTCATATTTGAACAGCTTTTCATGAAGGACTTTGTCGCCTTGAGGCGTTTCGCGGTTGTGTTCGAGGGTAGCGGGACGCGTAGCGTTCTCGACGCATTGTATTCGTTTTTTACGAGACGCGATAGAATCGATGTCAGTTGGCAGATTTTTTATTTTACCGTTTTTTGGCCTTGTTTGGCTCGATTACGAACATAGACAACGAACACGGAGCTAAACAAGATTCGCTGTGACATTGTGGTGTTGGGGAAAAATAGTTTTATCCTCAAAATGTTCATGAAAACATCCTTAATAAAACTGCATTTTGAGAATAAATAACTAATATTATCTGAGATCCACTTATTAGGGCGAATTGAGTCATTAGCACAGTGAAAAATACATCTGTCTCTCCTTATTAGACTCAATTACACAAAATCTACATATAATTCAACAATTTGTTAAAGAAATATTCTTGTACAAAGATGATGGCATATGTTTTTAATAATGTTTACCAAGCCCAATCTTAATCTGCTTACAGATTTGCTTTATCACATCTGGTTTTTGAGATATCGCAGTTTTAATATTTGAACGTTGACGTAAATTCGCAGCCAAATAGCCTACAAACGTGACGTAACGGACAGCGTACCAGAAAGGTTTTAAACATGGATGTGGTTGGAAAGAAGAAGAAAAGAGAGACCAAGGAAAAGATGAATGGAATGTGTGAAAGATGAGGTACGGATGGAACTAAGTAAAGAGATGACGGCAAATAGAGATAAAATATTAAAATGATTCGAAAGAGAGTTTGTGAGTTTGTGAGGTTATACGGGGTAATCTCTAAATCTACTGAATCGACTTTGAAAATTATTTTACCAATAGAAAGCCACGTTAGGTAAGTATTTGTGTTATAGGCTATATCGCTTAACGGAGTGGGCACAGATCAGCTAGTTTTAAATAGAGTCACTACCATCAGATCCCAGCTACATTCATTTCTTGGGCAATACTTAGGGATAAACTGTTTCCTAGTAGAGCGAGTAGGTTGAAGGTTCACAAGATACAGATCTTCCACAAGAATCATTGCACCACATACCTACCAGTAAATTCTATAATATTATCCATTTATCATCAACCCGCTTATTGTCCCATTGCCGGGCACGGGTCTCCTTTCTCCTTTAAAGGGACTTAGGCTATAAGTTGTTCACATGTTAACATACTGCTGACTAGAACTATACTTCATACCGTCGAGATAATCTCTCATGCATGCAGGTTTCCTCACAATGTTTTCCTTCACCGTTTTAAGCGAGTGATAATTAATATTTCCACGATTCTGAAAAGTCAGATGTGCGTACCTTGGATCTCGTAGCGGGAAATTACTGGTCTCTTTATAAATTAAAGTCAATGGCAGTCTCAAAGATAGTTATTTAAACAAAGGTAGATAAACCAACACACATAGCACGCTATGTATTGACAAAAGTGAATGTATGGGCTATTATACAGTACCATATCATTGTATCGGCCATCCATTGAATGTTTCCTTTTTGTTAAATCCGGCGATTGAAATAGCAATTCAAAGAATGGGAAATGGATTGCGTCGATGCATGCGTTTTTAACGGATAAAGTACGTATTATTCTTTAAAAATAAACAGTATAACATGAACATGTATTCGCTGAAGGCAGAGATGAACTTAACACATCCATAGTTCGCTGGTAGATTTAGGTTCAATGAAATAGAGGGCGAATCAATTGCAAATGGGGGCACTGTGGTCTCTTTAAAGACGATCAAAGAACCCTCCCTCTGAAACATGTTAGGTCTTAACCCTAGGGACCTACAAGGGCCTCGCAGCACACGTCGCAGGACACAGTAGCGCAGAATTCTTCCCTGGGCTCACTCGCTGTAGGCTTTGGTCTACTGTCTGGCTGGTCTTGTGGGAAGTCTGCCTCTGTCTATCCATAAATCTCCGAATGAAATAAGACAAGCAGTTACGTATATACGGTTAATCATCACAGCTATTCAAAATTAAATCCAGTACCTGACCTCACATTGTTAAGGCTTTCCCTACAATGGTATAGGTAATTCTGGAAATGTATATTTTGATTTGTAGCGGTCCGTATTACTTACTGGCGTACAAGCAAGGACTCCTAGCTACTTTTACCAGTTCCTCGATCCATATACTTACTTATATGATGACTGTAGTCGTTTATTCGAAGAAACACCTGATTCTATAGCTACCTACTTCATTTTCGGTGCGTGATCTCCCTGGGAGAACCTTTCTGTCTCAACAACCCTATATTTCTGAAAGTCTTATCTGGCATATTATCTTCTAAACCCACGTTCCGACACATATCAAGCTATGGGATGAAATAATATCAAATAAAAAAGAAACATCGAAATCCGTTCACGATTGGCGAATATATCTCGTGACATAACGTTACGCAAATCAAATCAAATCATTTAATTACATAAAACATGGTAGGTAACAAGAAGTGTACTTACTAATTAACTCATATTATTTCGCCGGTATGTTTAGATTCCATGTAATAGGAGGCGTCTATTACCATTAACCGGGCACAAATTCAAATTCCAAGCTGCTATGAAGATTTTTTCAATAATGAGGCAAAATAATATATCACGTGACATGCACAAAAACATACAGACGAATAGTGAACCCTCTCCGTATTTGAAGTTGGTTAAAATGTTACCTAGGTACGTATTAGAGAAGCATAAAATGTTAATTTTTAAATAACATACCATCATCACGCCTGTATTCAACGAAGGGTTAGGCAGAGGTGTACTTACTTAATGTACACCCACAGTTCGCCGGTATGTTTAGGTCCCATGTAATAGGGGGCGAGCCTATTGCCATTCACCGGGCACAAATCCAGACTCCGAGCTGCTACTGAGAATTTCATAGAAAAACCCAATAACACTTAACGGGGATCGAACCTCTAGCGTAGCAGTCGCGATTGGGACCACTAGACTAACGAGTAATTTTTAAATAACATTAGTTAGTATATTAAGGTATCCTATATTCGCTCATAATCATAATAATTGCTTGGAAAGTGATAAACAAGTAACTCATTAGGTGTTGCAAATATGTTTTTTTCCTGTTATTTTCCTGTGTTTACTTTACATTGTAGGCCACAATTTAAATACTAACCAGGGATTAAATAAAACCTAACCACGTTTTCCCTACAGGTCATTAGTTACTGAGATAGGTATGTTTGCAAAAATATTATCATCATTCTAAATTATAACTAGCTATCTCTCTGTTACGTAGTACCTAATTTAAGATAAAATAAAAAGAGCAATAGAAGCCAAAACAATTATCCTAAAAATGTTTGTTTGTCTGTCTGTATTTTTGTACGGGCATAAAAATGATATTGTTTCATCTTGATACCCATAGATGCAGTGATAACCTTGTGATATGACCACTGGAAGCAAGATCAGATAAGGCACGCTCCTCTTACTTTTCGAAGTCATGTGCGTATTAATACTTAATTATCACGCGCGTAAACGGTGAAGGAAAACATCGTGAGGAAACCTGCATGCCTGAGAGATTTTCTCGATGGCGTGTGAAGTATGCCAACCCGCAGTAGGCTAGCGTGGTGAACCATAGCCTAATCCCTCTCATTCTGAGAGGAGACCCGTGCCCAGCAGTGGGACAATATAGGTATGGGTTGATGATGATCATGACGCATAGATGCCAAGTTTATAGGAAGTAATTAGCTAGTGTTAGAGGTAAGTACTTTTGTAGAGGATAAAAAGACAAACCGTGAAAATGGTTTTCTGGGGCTCTGTGTCAATATAAGGTTGTAGTCAAATTTAATAATAGAGATACGAACACACCTATACCTACATACACCTATTTAACCGAGCCAAAATCCAAAATTCGAGCTGCTACTGAGATTTAATAGACCCAATAACACTTCGCTCGTCTTGGAAACCAAACCGAGGACTGCAGCAGTCGCACTAACGATCTCCAGACTAATAAGGCAGTTCGACAGTGTGATCTCGAATTCAAACAACCATGCATAAGTCGCTACTACGTCACTCTGCGCGCTCATGGTGCGCCCTGTAGCCCGATTCACGTAATTAAAACCGTAGCGTTGTCGCAGCGACTTAATCGTTGAAACAGTTTTCCTATTCTTAATCCGTCGATCAGACCGATTTAGGCGTTGTCCTATTGAAAAATCGTTGAACCATATTCACACATGTTCGAGAATGTTTCTAAACTGGCTTGACAGTATTCACATAACGCTGGAAGACTGTTTCAATGATTAAGTCGCTGCAGGACCGCTACGGTTTTAGGTACGTGAATCGGGCTACTGAAAGAAGACGGTCAAACAGTGGTCGCGCTGCCGTGCGCAGTGGGGTTCAGGGGAGACCCTTAACAGTCTCCTCAGGGACGTTCCCTAACAGGCATCACTACTAGGTTATATATCTATCTTGATCTGTTAAACGTCCATTGCACCCAAGAGCACAGGACGAAAATAAAAATCCCTTGTTTATGTGGATGCGGTTACAGTTTTAGCACCGACCACCATGATGGCCATACACATACATAGCTAGTATATACATATTGATGAAAACTAAGAAATAACGTTGAGAAGCGTCATAGAAAACACAGTTTATGGTCAGAAGTCAATCGTGCCCGGTCCAGTCGTAAACTGCTCACAATGGATCGTAAAAATGCTTTATTACTTGTGTTTCAAGCAGATTCTCTACCAAGAGTTTCAGATGCGGAGTCGCTGCGACGATGTGAATTGTTTTCGAGGAATATTTCTGCACTCCGATCAGTTTTCCCTGTATCATTCTCTTACTATCATTCTTAATTATTTGAAGTTGTTTCTTGTATCGTATCGGTTTTATTATTTAGTTTCTAAGTAGACATAATGAAAAGGACAGAACGGTTTCAGGTACTTTATACTTTTCTTTACATACTTATATACCAAATTCTTCCTCAATACATTACGTACTAATAATACTCAACATTTCTGCTTGAAAATGAATTTTAAATTGCACCGGAGTGCAATTTTAAATTCATTCTTTGGCTTATCCTTTTTCGTTCAAATACACATTCATCTTTATATTTCTCAAATGTTGCTCTCCTCACTCACTCGCTCTCTCATCTCCTGTTTTCCCAGTAGTTACTTATGCGATTTATATTTTCTCTCGGTTGATTCTCGTTGTCTCGGTTCATTCTTACCTTTTCTTTCATCTAATTTTGGTATTATATTAGCTGAGATTTGAGCAGCTACGTGTTCAAATCACGTTATAAAACGACGTCTAGATAAGATTACATTTAACATTGTTAGAAACAACATCTAAGTATTACAGATTGTTCGATCTTTTTGCAATGGGCATATAATCATATAATAAAAATGTTCAAAACATAAAATTCCAAATGCTATAAAAACTAAATCCGTTTAAACTAAGTTGTCTACTTAAATTGTACCCAAATAGGTGACATTAATGACACAAAATAATTCGGAACTAAATTTGTTTTTTTTCTTAATCAGGTGTTTAAGTACCTACTCGATGCAGCCTTCCGTCTACTATCGTGGTGTTAAAGTCGTTAAACAAACCGACGACCTGTCTAAGAGTGATTAAAGTAAAATTTTATTATTCAACTTTCCTTCACTTATAATAGGCTATAAAAATAATTATGTTTATATTTTCAATAAGCCCTCTATATTAATGGAGTTAATGTACCAACACCGGGCTTTATTAAGTCATTATCTGCTATTAGTAAGCACATAAGTATATATTATGCCTAATTAATGTACCTACTAATGAGAAAATGGCTGCCGCACCATTCCTCGGTAGTTAATTACCATGCATACAGCTAACGATCAGCCCTCATTGGAATTTCGTCATGTCAATGGTGGTAAGGAGTGATTAACAGTGATATGACCAAGACTGCTTATACATACACATCCATAGGTCTCGAGTTCAAATCAAAGGCAATTTTAAGTCTTGCGAAGGACAGGTAAACGTACATATCCTCGAGATGTTTTAAACGGTGTGTGAAGTCCAACAAGTAGCATTAGACCAATGTGGAATAATATTGGAAGGACTTTTAATTTCCGTCCTTTTGTAAGCATAATGTAGAAGAACCTAACCTACTACCAAGATATTTATAATACCTAAGATCAATAGAAAACATTCACCAATAATGGAAGATAAAATCTAGATCTATCGGGTGGTAGGGTTTCGCCGCTGGCAGTGGTCTTGCCATGGCAACATTGCTGAATATGCTGCCAATGTGTTGCCATTGAAATATCTGGACAAATCTCAAGCAGTCAAAACACTAGTTATACTACTGGTGTTGCTGGTTTCTAGATGCTGCGCTTTCCTTATCAAGCGGCCAGTATCTATGCCAGCATACCTAATCTTAGAAAAAAAACAGTTTTGAAACGGCTTCAATAGACGCGAGTCGTAATCAAACTGTCAGTGGGTTAGCATTTTGCCCCTCGAAAATTAGGGGTATTCTATTTAAAACGGAGACGACATCGTATAAAAACTCCATTAACACTACAGGGTGTGACTCCATTCCGGAAATCGCCGCGACGAGGCAAGTTTTTCGTAGGCGTGATGTCATTAGGATGTGAAGCAATGAAGGTTATGAAAAAAATACGATTTTTTTGTAGATAAAATATTGACTATGTGAAGGTTATAGAGTATTGAGTGAGGCTATATTTGTATCAGTATCATGTCCGGATGTTTTGTGTCTTATGTCTGCGAATAGCAGCTAAGCTTCAATTTGACTGTTGAAGTATCTTTGTAATTGTACCTAATTCAATCACGCTAAAACTGCTCCCAAAACAGGGAAGAAAAACTTTGCGAGAAAATCGGTGTCTTATAACTAAAAATTCGAAGACATTTGAAATATAATAATCCGCACTGGGCCCGCGTGATTGGATTTTAGCCCAATCTCTCTCAGAGGCCTGTGTCCCAGGAGTGGGAACTGGTGGGACTGGGAGGCTGATTATCATATGCAATACACGCTAAAACGGCTGAACAGAATAGGGTGATTTTTTTTAAATTGTATTTGAAAACCTGGAGTAGCACAAAGAATACTTTTTTACCTATGTTGAATCTAATTATCTGAAATCCTTAGGTTGTTGACATGTTATGTTTAGAAAAGGTGACTCAAATTAGCTACGCCAAAGCTTTATTGTACAACAAAGAGAACCGGTCTAGAATCTACAGCGTTAGGAAATGATCTAGACTCTACTTAGATACCTAATTGCCTTGTCTGGTGTATATTTTAAAGGTTATGTTCATTTACGATGCCGAAAAGAAAACGAAAATACCTATAGATTTCTATTGAAATTGCTATAGTTGTATAATGTGTTAGGTCGTCATGCCTTCATGTCATAGAAGTACGAATACCGTTCCGTGTAAAAATATAGGTAATATTTGCAAGTTGCCCCTTCAAAACCGTAGTAAGGGCAAAGTGACCACTGGACGAACCGACTCAACGAAGTCACAGCGCAATAACAATGAAGCCTTAAATAATAGAAAATGTGGGCCTGCTCGTAAAAATATACTTTTTTATTCTATTTTAATTAACTTTGACAGAGTTCTGATTGGTTTTCTTTTGAGATCATTGTGAGAATGAGGGCTAGCTAATTAAATATAATGTTACTTTACTAACATAGTACAACATAGTGGTAGTATCTCGCTGGCATATGCTAGCTACATGCCAGCATGAATGGGTCGGAACGACCGGGGAAGTAGGTACTATCCTCCCACAAAATATCGACCTCAAGTAGCAGTATGCATACGGAGAGTGTGGAGCGCCGGAGGCCCAATTCTCCCTTCAGTTCCCTTCCTTCTCCTTTTCTCATTTCGGTCCCTTTTCCTTAAGTAGGCTCGGCAACGCATTTGCAACTCCTTTGTTATGTTTATGAGTGTGAACTAACCACGTAGGGTGAAAGGTGACAAAGGTTAAACACAGGAAGGCAACCGATCTGTTAATTGGAGATTTCGACGCCTATGAATGGCCGTCTGAAAGGCCTATGAAAGGACACGAAAAAATTATAGTTAGGTAAGTACTTAGATAGGTACTACATTTTAGTTGAAGCAAATATGAATAAATCACTTACCAAACCGAAATAGATCTATTAACGCTTGTGTTACTCTTAGCGTTGCCAGGCGTCCGGATAAAGCTGGACATAGTCAGGCTTTTTGATTGCGTGTCCGGCCAAAATAAACGGTGTCCGGCTTGTCTGGATTTTTAGGCTTCTTATTTTTTAAATTTAATTTTGTCTGATGGCTTTATTTGACAGATTAATATAATAAAAATATATATAATCGAATGCCAAATCAGACTACTTAGACTGAGACCCAAAATCATCAATAATGTAGGGTGTCCGGCCTTTTTAGCCAAATGTCCGGCCAAACTGGTTCGTCTGTCCGGCTATTAGGTTTGGTGACCTGGCAACCCTAGTTTCTCTGTTGCTACTTACCATCAGGTGACCTGCCTGCTTGTTTGCTGACTAAGACAAAAAGTCAGCCGATACAAAACATATTTTATACAATACATTGTAAGTTTGTGACTCATTAGCTACTGACTCACAAACATATAGCCGTAAGTCATGTAAACGATATGTACATCATATTTTATTGTAAGTAGGTACCGAGTAGGTAGTTTATCAAGGCGGCACATTGGAGACAGTGTTCCGATAGCCCGTGACCCTACAGATACGCGCATACGCCTGTCTTGTCATCATGTGATGTCGGGAGCTATTCGCGTATAAAGGCGTAAAAATAGATGGATGTTTTGCATGTATAGTAAAACATGACATAGATAAGTAATGTGGTTTATCATCTGCGATCCGAATCAAGTGCTAAAATAGTATTTAAATGACGTAGGTATATATAAATGTGTATAAAAAATTCAATAATACCTTATAGTATCATGATATACTGGTTTATACATACGCGAATATAGAACATTGAAAAAAAAAACATACTTTTTTACCTTACGTTTCGTATTCTTTAACATTAAGACGTCCAACACTTTAGTCTAAGTACCCGTGACCATGGATTCTGTATAGTCACTTGTTAGACTACATAGTTCTTTATGATGAATGATAGAAATAAAATACGATTGTTCATAAGAGAAATGGTGTATTGGTCAAAATTATACTAAAGGTTAATGAATTGAATGACTGTGAAATGTGAGTGAAAATGTTACGGAATACACGCGGCTCTCGTCAGCTTTGAGAACGCACGGATTTCATGCTAGCTGAACGCGAACTGGTTTAATTAGTATAAGAAGCGCATGTGTCGCGTAAAGTGCTGACTTACGAAATGTAGGGTTACACCGTACAGATTCTGTTAAAGTGTAAAGTCCGGAATTAAATAATATCAATATAAACGCGATAAAATTCGTAAAATTCGGTCCATCAAACACCCAGATCGCTATTCCATATTCTACAATAGTCTACAATCATGCAGGATCTTCCGTTCCAGGTTGTACTCACATAATGCAGTTAGTTGTGTCCGGGATTGGTGTCCCATCTCTTACCTAGACCAAAGCTCTTCAAGAATCCTGTGATGATCCTGTTGGATCTGTCCGCGCACAAGCCTGCCGAGCCGGATGTCTTCTGCACGGGAACATGCTGTAAAATTTAATGGAATTTAATTTGAATCAAGAATTTGGTAGTTTAAAATAGTTAGTTGGTTTCTTTCTTTCTTTCATCATCATCATCATCAAACTCTTAACCTTTTCCCAATTATGTTAGGGTCGGTTTCCAGACAACGAGCGACTGCCATCAGACTTCTGCAATCTTTCTGGACAATACCGATATCCGAAGCTGGACTGGTTGCCAGGCTTAGACAACCAGGACCGACGGCTTGAGGTGCTCTCCGGGTGTTAAGAATGGTCACCCATCTACAGACTGGCCGTGGCAGGTGGAGCTTAACCTTGCAGATCTGTTGATCATCAATTATCAGCCTATTGCTGTCCACTGCTGAACGTAGGTGTCCCCCAAAAAGCGCCAACCATCCCGGTCTTGGGAAGCTCACATCCAGCCACCTTCTTCATATCGTCGGCCCATGGTGTCGCAGGGCGTCCCACACTACGTTTTCCCAAACGCGGTCTCCACTCTAGCACTTGTCAACTCCAACGCGAGTGTCAGCTAGTCTGTAATTAATCTAAGGGTACCTACTTAAGGTGCAACAAGTGTATAAGGATCACTTTAAAAATTCTTCATCATAAAAGTCTACTTCGAGAAGGCAGTGACGCTGATACATGGTCATTATCATTAACCTACCTACCTACTGACGATAACAATGTCATTAACAAAGATAATGAGGCGCGATTAATAAATTACGCGAGCCGACACGATAAAAATGTTCTCTTACACGACGTATTTTGTGTTGATACTTATACTTTGTGCTAAAAACTAGCTCGGGGAAAATGTAGCTATCGTTAGGTGATATATTTACAGAATCGTATCATTTATTCTAGAGATTCTACCCTTTAAACAAACTAACCTAAAAAAACACGCGAACTTAGAGTTTTCTGATATGTTCAAATTTCTGCACAATTTTCTTAATTTTTCTGTCCGTAAGAACCTTCTACAAAGTATAAGTCTTAGAAAGCTTTTAAAAAAAAGATCAATTAAAGAGTGTCGTTCTCAGGTTATGGCGTGACCAAAGGGAAATAGAGATTCATTTTTATATTTAAAAAGATGTTTCAATCTAAAGAAACTTAAAATATTCGCAAAACTTAACTTTATACCTTAGTATATGAGTTATTTTAATTTATGACGAGGGAGACCCGGTTCGTTGCTAACAATAAAACAGAAAGCAATGATGAAAGGTTTCTTTGGATGGGTACAGAATTATTTTAGAAATCGTCGATATTCTTAGGCGCTTTTGGAAACAAGAGCGCATAAGTCCTGCTTAGATATTTAAGAAGAACCAAAGACTATAACTTCTAGGCTTTTAAAAGCGACGTATGAATTCTAAAAGATCAGTAGGTAGATGAAATATGAAGTGAATCATTCAGAGAAAGGTATGTGCAAACGTTTCGGCGCCCATTTCAAAACTCAGTAAGGGACAATTTTTATAAAGATCGTTTTATTACAAAAATCTTGCAAACCTAGTCTAGCTTATCAAGTTAGCTAGGTTTTGTAACCGGGCAAACGCAGGTTACTGCAGACCAATATATTTTTTTTATATACCCAGTAGTAAGTAGTACGGAAAACCGTCTGGAGAAGCGCACCCACTAAAAACTGCACTTGTCTTCCCTTGCTCTACAGCCACGGCTAAGGGATTCGTGAAATTTGGCACGACCATGACAGGATGTGGTCCATCGTTCGCTGCGCCCCATAAAGAGGCATCAGGGCTAATTTTAATCGGTGATTGTCTAAAATTCTGTCTCCGTTATTAAAATAAATGTTAATAGAGATTATGATATGGTTGAACTGTGAATGTTAGCGTGTCGATTGCTAATGATCTAAGCTGAGTTATGAGGTCCGAGGTTGATTATCTCGTTTATAAGATTTACATTTTTATCGATCTAGGTTTCGCTATATATAGCCGTGGAACTGGCTAGCACTGCTATACTGATCCGGGTTTAGAGAATATCTTTGACTTTGACAATACCATTTATGAAACTTCTAGCTGACTCAACAGACGTTGTTCTGTCTTATCAATTTTGTGCGCAATTTTATAAAATTATCTTACCTATATCTGGATGCTTAGTCCGAAAAGTTATATTTTATTTATTTATCATTCCTATACCTTCCCTTTTCAAAATAAAGGTCTTTGTCGAGCATTGAATTTTAATATGTGTGTTAATCGATTTGTTCAAATCAAAACAGAGTCAAGAGATTTGCATTAGGATTTTCGTTTTAGCATTCAAGAGTGATTGATTAAGAGAATTCATTTAGACGTTAATGTGGTTTAAAATGTAAAATATTAAAGGAATCTAAAATTAGTCCAAATAAAACAAAATTTATGGTTGTGGAAAGTTAGTTTCGTGTCTCGAGAACGATTTATTGGTATTTTGATTTGGGTATTTTTAAACGTGGGTGTGTGATGTTATGATAATTAGTATTTGCTTTGTTAGCTCTCCTCATAACCTACTTTGAATTACTAAAGATATTATAAATTGTGGTATTTAATTATATTGTCTACCACAACCTACCTACTTATCCAATGTAAGATCGCATTTACATATTTCCACCATTGACATGCAATGTTTAGAAGATAAGCATAATTTGTGTGACAACCATAACTAATAAACATTTCACACACGCCGTGTAGGCAAACATGTCTGCCATGTAAATGCCATATTCAAATTATCCTCCATTGCGAAATTAAATAAAGACAGAAACAATAAAAAAAGTGCTCGTGGCATGCTCCATAGCGCCCCACCCGCCCCGAGGTGTGCGGAATGAATAGACATGCACAGAAGGGCGCAACACCCTCCGCAATCAATTGGACCCTCTTCTATTACTGTGCGTCATCCTGCTCTAACACACACGTTCTTATATCCCCCCTCTCTTTTCAAAATACGATTAGATTGCGAAAAGTTTCGAGCGATGCCTCGGGCATCGTCACGAGTTTTAAAAGCAGAATTCTTGTGGCGTTTTACAAAGTTATTTTTACCGTTGAGAAAACGTGATATCCTCTTTATAGTGAGCGTATCAAGGATAAGAATTAATTATTTATTCATTTTAAGACTACTGTCATTGGTTTGGTGAAACCCACGATTGATGTAGGTTTCTCCATCGATGATGACTGACAGATTAAATCGCATTGACGCTTTGGGCGGGAAAATGAAAATTAAGGAGTGAAAAAGTTATTTATTTGAGTCTGTAGACGTGTCATAAACAAGTTTGAGGTGTAGCTTACATACCTATAGGTAATGGCAATAGTTACCTAACTAAAAATTTATATAGAAAGATGTAAGTATTCCACCCTTTCTATTATTTTGTAGTGACACGCATTTGGCTTACGGAGGTAGTATACCCTATTTGTTTTAGGCCTAAATAACTAACCGGGTTGGCCAGTTATTGTTTCTTCTATTATATTAATAAAATATATGTGTCTCTTTGTAGTGTCAATATGACAGCTTTTTGCTAAACTCTTAAGAAAGCATACTTACTTATTGTAACTTTTTTGCTGTATGTCTGTTTGTCCGCTGGACAGATTTTCACTGGCGGATAGCCGTAATAATGTAAACGTAATAAAGAGTAAACTAGGCTATTTAAAATCATGTTATGACACTTGGGAGCTGAGCGATAATCAGAAACGGCGGGTGAAATCGCAGGCCACAGGAAGTCCATAATAAAAAAATATAAATATCATCTCGATTCTATAAACAATAATTACTTACCAAAACTTAGCATTGTGTTATGGAAACCCTGTAAACATAACAGTCTCATACAGTTTCGTATAATTACAAAGATTTTTTACGATTATTTCAATGTAGGTATGTCTCAGTAATATTACTTTGGAAACATCATATCAACATATTTTCTATCCTAGCAGTTGCTTCACGCGGTCTGATGCCTGGGAGATCTGTTTCTTTTAAGCATTTATACAATACTTAAAGGGCAGGTCATACACACACACACAGAAAAGGGCCCCGAGTTGAACCTTGTGGTACGCCTATTTTTATTAAAAACCTTATAGGTTCCATTATCTCTATAAGAAACTCTCTCCGAAATTTCTAGAAATAAAATAGACGCTTCAAATCGCTAGTTTGTCAAAGCATTTATGCGATGTGGGATTTTCAAATAATATATTGGACTCACAATCAAAGCCTTCAAAAGGTTCCATCAAAATATGAAAAGGTTATCATTTACACTTGTAGGGAAATGCACGAAATGCGAAGCACGAATAAAAATGCTTCCATAGACGCACAGAAAAACAAATGGTGTATAACCAATATTATTTGTAAATTTTCAAATCTAATTTGTATTTTTTTAAATAAACTGATAGTCGTTTTTGGAACTTCGGTTTTTTAGCAGAACATGAAATACTTAGGTACCTGAAGAGAAGTGTTTTTAGGGGCGCATACGTATAATACAATATAAACAGAAAAATATTAAATCTCTCGGCTCTTCTTCGATTTTCGGTAAGATTGTCATGTTTCTCCTAATCTTCTGTGGGGAATTTATTCGGTCCTTTGTACGTTTTACGCGGAACCACAGGTCAAATGCGCAGAGGCCGGAAATTATGAAGATGGATGCAAGACTATTTATAAACTTTGGCAATACGCATATGCGAAATCGATGCGAGTCTGTTGGCACGACATGGAATTTTGAACTACCTAATATTAGTTTTTATTAGTATTATGGATACATAATGGCAGATAATATTAAGGACTAGGTTGCAATAATACACGCCAAATTAATTCTACAGGCTGTGGTAGTAGAATTTATTGTTTTATACCTAACTAGCTTTCCGCTCGCGTCTTCGCTTGCGTGGAGTACGTTTTTTGTTATTTTACGGGATAATATAAAAGTAGCCTGTTTTTTTATGGGTAAACTCAGCAAACGCGCAGGTGAGCTACCTGATGCGATTGATTTCATGATTTCTGATTTCATGTAGCAAGACTACATGAAATTGCTTTTGTTTTGAATGTAATCAAGATAGATGTAATCATGATGATGATTATTAATCAGGTAACTAAGTAATTAATTACGCTCATCTCTGGTACGTGGACCCAGACCGTAAAAATAAACTTTCCAGCAGGGATAAATTTTGCAGCCATTTTCAACACACTTTCTACTTATTAATTTTTCTTATTTATGTTCATTTTATAAAACACAGATTTAAATTATTTACCGTTATAGTATTATAGAAAAATAACTACCACAAAAGCTTCTTGTGAAATGTCAACCGTTTTAGTGTTTTATCAATCACTAAGTATATTATAATATTTCTCTCAAATATTTGAACAAAAGTATTTTCTACTCACCTGTACCAGATGTATGGATAAAAATGTTTTTGTTAATATCTTTTTAACCACAGACCGACCAATTCTGTAATTTAGTGACTAATTTCGACTAATTAACGACTAATTCTGGGCGCAAACAGATCTCCGCTAAATGGTTTGGTTGTCGAGATACAGTGGGGGCCCAGCCAGGAAAAGTCCTTTCTAGCTGGGCCCCCAAACTACCCTTATAACTTTTAAACCACAGACCGACCAATTCTGTAATTTGGCGACTAATTAACGACTAATTCTCTGTCCAATCAGAATTAAAATCGGTGATGGTGGCCCAGCCAGGAAAAGCCACACTATAATATTAGTTTAGATTATATTTTAGTTTATTTGCGACATTCTATGAACCGACCGCTGAATATAGTAAAGAGAATAGATAGTAGGAACTTAGTTGAGTTTTTGTTTCAGTTTTTTTGAGATATTTGTTACATTTATAATTTGTTTGTTACATCCATACATAGCGCACGTTAGGGCCGGCCAACGTCCAGAATTGGACTAACTAAGGCTTAAGATGACGATCCTTACTAATATTATACCTAAATACGAAAGTATACGAAACTCTGATTGTCGATCTATTTGTTTTGTATTTGTAAGGTTTTTACGACTGAACTGGTCGGGGTCTCTATCATAAACCAAATTTTATTAAAACTTTGGGAAAGACTCGTTGAGCTTAGTTAGCTAGGTTTAGATAGGTTATCTACTGTTCATTAATTACCCGTTTATATAACGCTTCACGTAGCTGTAAATCCTAATATTAAGCTGGTGGTTAGGTTAGAAAGATGATTATGCGCTGATTGAAGCATTTTTATTTGCGGGCACAGTTTTTTACTATAATGCCTAACAACGCAGATGGCCTTTATATTTTTTCTAGATGTATGTTAGATAAGTAAATGAAAAATAAAATCAAATTGCATGTACCGAACGCAATATTGACTTTCTTATTATATTAAAATTTTGTAGCGTTGCAAACCAAAAGATAAAATAAATCAGTACATATTACTGTGTAGAGAACATTGAAAAACATTGCGATTGTGTCTCCCCTAGCGGATATTAAAATAACTATGGAGTGTCGAGCACCGCGCCACCTCGACCAACACGTAAGCGATCCCAGTTACCAGGCTCTCAACACAAGGCAGGAGTTATCCATAGTATTACAATAATACCGTCTCACTCGCGCTATCGACGACCTCAACCCGATGGAACGAGGCAAATGGCCTTCTCAATTGCTTCTGCACCCAAAATAGAATCGTCCGCTCTTGCGATAAGACCCTTTCTACAGTGTTATTCCGTACATCGCTCGACTTTAATGATCCCCATCGAAACCTTTATTGTGCTACGAAAATGGAAGCGTTTTCTGAAATACGTGAAGAATTTCTGTTATATTTCGTTAGCTTATGGTACCCTAATAACTTCGATGCTTACGGATCATTTTGGCGTGGTTGACATTCCTTTTTTGTACCGGGAGTTGGAGAATGCTTTGAAACATCCCGAGATCGGCGAGGCCGCGTCGTGTTCGTCTGATAAAAATAAAATGGAGGAAATTATAATACGGAATGTTTGGCTTGGCGGTTGTGGCGATGCATTGGTTTTTATCAACACGTCGCACGTCCGTTGTTCGGGTTGTTCCATACTCAGTGTAGAGCTATTTATTAGTTAGTATCTATAGCCCTCGCTCGTAAGCCTCGTTCGTATCTTTGTGTGCCGCTATTCAACTACGGAATTTATTTCCCTTTTTGGATCTTCATTCAGAATAAAATAATGAATGACGGAACAATATGAATATAATAATTATTTATACAAACGGATTGGTTCTTGAGCCGATTTTTATCATAACCTACTTATTATATTATCAAGTCTCACGGGGCTTAAAATTTGAAATGTTTGTTGAAAATTACTTGTAAAAAACATCAATAATTAGGAATGTTAATAGCTACTCTTATGAAATATAAACATATACCTAGTATAATATAGGTAAGATTTTACAATTTTAAATAAGACATGCCAAGGATTTTAAATGATTACAATCGCCTCGTTCCAGTTCCAAATGAAACAAGATTGTCAAGTTACAGACTAGCAGCAACAGTCTACGCTACGCTAGTCCGAAAACCGATCACTGATGCGGTAGAGAAGATGGCGCGTGCCGCGACATAGCGGGCGATATTACTAGGACAGCATAAACGCAAAGAGGTTATAAACGCCGCGCATTCCCGTGCTGCCGCGTCGCACATTTTAAACGAATCCACATGCGGAAGACTTTATCGCGCGGTAATAAAGAGCAATTTGGCTTGATATTATATAGTGAGCATGTGGGTAATGCAAGGGGAATGTGTCGGACAATCGCCTATGCAGTATGCTTGCCGGGTGATCAGCGCGCACTGCGCAACTCCGACACACGACGTCACGTACACTCATCGCACACACAAGGCGGACTGCCGCATGCCGGCAGAGGTATTATGCAAACAATACCTATCGGACCGGCTCGCGCCACCGCTAATAAAAGGCAAATACGCCATTCCATGTTTATGCGGGACCAGTTAGGCATAAGTTAGCATTTGTTATTCAGATAACCGAGAGCTAAATGTCATCATTCGTGTTTATTTGGATACATTCACGCCACGTAATAATAATAAGAGGTCACACAAAATAAAAAAAACATTAACATTGATAAATCTATATTTCTATCTGTACTTAGAAAACGCTTATTTATATTAAAAAATATAGTTATTTACAGTAGTCATGTAGGTTATCAAAGCAATTATATACAGTAACCCTATGAATGGAGTGATGAGGAAACGTGGAGTGTAAGTAAGTAAATAGGTATCATTATTTCAAGAAAAATAAATGCATAAAGAGAATGTGCAAAGGTTCTCGCGAGTTTTGGATTACATTCGGAAAACGTAATTTAGACAACAACTATCTAATAAAACCACAATAGTTCTGTTAGGCGTCACACGGTTACTGTTGAATCGCTTATATACTAACGTCCATTAAATTTTGACCTCTGCGCCTGTAACTAACTTCCCTTTTCAATATTCAATTGTAATGTAAATCTGGGGGCAGGGCAGGTCAACGTAACTGGCGATACATCAGCGTCGCCGCGTCGCTACGGGAGATCTCTTCATTAGTTCTGCGCTCCTAGTATGTTGCGTACAATGTGGCCGGTTGCGACCGCATCGTCGATCGTGGCGGTAGCGGCTGTTGACGCCGGGCTCCGAGAGCCACGTGGCGCCGCGCAGACCCGCGCCGTGGGAGGGTCCCCTGACAACAGGGCCCCTCGGCCATCGTCCCTAGTCACTGTGCAAACATCACTAAGTACCTACACATACCTACTACCCACGGCTACTGAATGTTTACTGTTGTTAATAACGCTACTAATAAAACACGATGGATGAGACGCTTAAGTGCGTCGGTGATTGTTTGAATTCGTTTGTTTGTTCCACTTATGGGTGCCCGATAGTATCAAGGACTTTAACTTTCAGTTATATTAAAATTCATTAGTTCTTTAGCCCGATTGATTGGTAGCTAAAAACAAAAAGTGAATTTGCTTGGTCACAGTAAAAAGACTGATTGCAATTCTATTATAATGGATTCACGCTAGATTGCGTTTCCAATATTTCTCAATTTGATTTAAAATCGATTCGTTTAGCTTGAAGATTAGCGGTTGTAAGCATTTTCGTTTAGTTTTGCATCAACATGTTTGTGGTAAATTATATTGCTTCGTGTTTTTGGTGCTAATCCTGACCTTGTAGTTTGTACTAGGTTTTGCAATTTTAGGACTTACCGTAGGTAAAGATTTTTTAAATGACAATACAATTTCAATAAATCTGGATATGTGCAAAACATAGGATACTTTGCACTTGTCTCATTTCATGACTAATAAAAACATACTACAGTACAAATTTATCTATTTAAACTAGTCATTATAGTAAGTAGTTTCATTTTTAAATCTATAACATTGTCTATAGGTACAATAGAACTCCTGTCTATTTGCACTCCTTTGACGATTGTATTTTTCTATACTTAAGTTGTTTGGTTTCGCTGTTTTATTAGCGTTTAGGATATTTTTATAGTGCCTAAAATTCAAAACCCGTTTTAATAAAATGTGTAATTGACTCGTTCGATTGAGAATTTGCATTTTTATCGTCAGCTTTACCGGCTAGAGCGACGAGTAGATCGTAGAATGTTTCATTAGCAATTTACTTAGTATCAAAATGTAGAAACTTAAAAGTTACATCACGATATAAATATTTTTGTACTAACCATTACGTGTTCTTTACTTTTCTAATAACATTTTTTCTGTTGTAATAAAAGGGGTTAGTATTTTCAGAGCTTGATATAAGATTTTTATTATCAGAGTGAGAACTCTGAGGTACTTACTGTTAAAAAATAACTGTACTGTCTGAAAAATATTTTACACTAGGTACCTACGCTACAGTAAAATATTTTTCTGAAGCCTACGTAAGTACTAAGTAGTACCTACATACGTTTACTTTGATGATCACAATAACATGTTCCATTAATTATTCTTTAACGTGTTATAACTAAATATCTCATATAGTAAGGTAATATAATATTACTAAGTATTTATGCGGGTTCCTCGTAAACTTATGTTTAAAAGATAATAAAAAGTTCTAAAAACTGTCAGGTGAGCTTGTTTCCCGCGGTTCCTGTTCGGGTTTCTTCGGCTGTCATCCGAAAGCAGGCATCTCTTTCTAAACGCATGTGTTCGACAGAGTAAGAGGTAGAAATTCGACAGCTGCGTAGCATATCTGCTGGGTTGATGGACGCATTTTATTTTTATTCGTACAAGTATTGAAGGAAATTATAATAAAATGTCAGAACAACAACAGTATTATTCGCAGGAGGTACAGCGTACAAGGCACCGTATTAATTACATTAATTACAATGCCGTTTTTGTAAGCCAGTCTAATTGGTAATTATCTTGTCCTTGTGATTGTTAATTAAACATTAAAATATAGACTTAAAGGTTTTACAGAATAGGGCCTCAGTCAAAAGGTGATCGGAACGTGGAATTTATGAAGCCGATATGATAATAGAAGATATTGTTTAAAAAAAATTTGTCACAATTGATAATTTAAGTCTATAAAAAATCCTGAAAAACCAATAATGATCCTCAATCATGTAAAAATATCAAAACATTTGAGATTAATGCATTTTCTCAGTATCACACGAGACAGCCATCCAAATTCGGACTTAAGTAAGTATGACGAGGATATCTTAGCTGTGTTCTTCTGATGATACTTACCTCTTTAAAATTTGTCCTGGATCTAGCGGCGGCTCAAGCCCAAATCCTGGCATCAATATCCTGGTGCCCTCAAGGAAGTACCAGATCAAAACGGAATACTTAAAGTTATATAGCGTCGCACACCTTGCACCTAGTAAAGCCAGTAATGCCTAGATCAGCGGTTCCTAACCTTTTTCAGCCGCGGACCCCCAAGGAAATCATGCATAATGCCAAGGACCCCTGAGTGAAAAATAGGTGCAATTTTCGGACAATAGTATATTTTATTATTGGGACGGCGGACCCCCAAACATATGCTGGCGGACCGCCAGGGGTCCGCGGACCACAGGTTGGGAAACCATGGCCTAGATCATTACCAAGAGATAGTTACTTAATTCCAGCTAATCACAAAGCAATGTGGGTAGTTTCACCCTTGCGTTGCCGATGACTTGCTGTTGCAGCCGTTTCTGATAATAGCTGTCACTTATCTGCATTAGGTATATTAGATTTATTCTAAAGGCAAAAGTTACAAATTTCTAATAGGTGGTAAAATTTGTAAATAAGTAGGACATTTTTTTTTTCAGATTTTCGATTTGCGAAATGTTGTTCAACATACTTAACAAGGTGTCCAGTCATACTTTAGTCTCTTATTATGACAGGAGTGTGGGATATATAATAATACTTGGGATTCTTAACCCATATGTGCTGAGGACCGCCACTATCGTCAGCTTACTGCAATCCACTCCAAGACATAGGCCTCTCCTCGTCCATCAGCAAACCTGGTCTCAAGAGGATGTTTAATAAACAAGTTGCAGACTTCGTACTTAATTAAAAAACATTTGGTACATACTTACCAAATTTTTTTTTTTTTCTGCGTTCCCCAACGTCCGGGAACACTTTTTACAAGAAGGAACTGCCTACAAAAGCTAATGAAAAACCCGCTAAACTGATTTAAGTAAGAATCGTGCGCAACAAAATCTTTTAAAATGATCAGTGGAGATGCACTTAGTAGGTAGGTAATCTATTGTGTTTTCAAGAAAAATAAAAAAGAAAACATCTTTTTGGTAAAAACATTAATCTGTTCTTCGAACTAGATGGATGGAATGGCTAGTTTTTCTGTCGAATTTAAAGCTGATATAATTACCCGGGATCTTATTTTTTACAAAAATTGTCCTCTAGTCTAGGCAACTGGAAAACGTAATCGATGTTTAAGAATTATATAAGATATTTAATATTGAAGAATATCGAATTCTCGACGAAACTCGGGGTGATTCATTGATGATGATTTAAGAAACATAGCAGATACGGGTTACGACCAAAAAACTAAATAATAAAATCAATTTTCGACTTTAGTATACTTAAGTACCTACCTACCTACCTACATTGGATTTTTAAATTCTTATTTTTTATATTCTTTATTTTACAGAAAGCTTAAAAACAAATAACAAATTTAAATAAGTTACTAATAAGTATGAATGCTTGTGGGCAATTGCTTATTACAAGCTTTCACAATACTAAATCACAATTTAGTAATAAGCGAATAAACTGATATTTGAGTACAAGAGTTGGGTAGGTACGTAAGTATGTACATTGTACCTTATATCTAATGTGGAAAAAATAAAAGAAGAAAGATACAAACAGAATGATGAATTGTGTCAAGTCGAGCGATATAGTGGAACCTATTTCTTATCATTAACAAAATATTCCCTAACATACCATCACGCTTGTATTCCCCGAAAGGTTAGGCAGAGGTGTACTAATAGTACACTCAAATTTCGCCGGTATGTTTAGGTCCCATGTAGGTAATACAGGGCGAGCCTATTACCATTAACCGGGCACAATTCCAAACTCCGGGCTGCTACTGAGAACTCTACCTAACTATTTAATATTTGTAAGACTGTAGGTAAGCCTACATTGCACAGGAAGAGTTTCATGACGGAACTGATTTTCATTTCTCTTAGGGATATTAAAACCAACTCTTGATAATGAGTTAACGAGACTCCAGTTAAGGCCGCCTTTCACATTTTTTTTCCAGAAGTTATAATGACGGCATTTTCTTAAAAACACTTAAAACGCCTTTTGGTTGTCTGCTTACTAAATAAATTGAAAAAGCTATATTTCCAATAAAAGTAACGGTGAATAAAGTATTTAGAAATTTCAACCAAAATATTCGTATCTACACTCCAAGTTAAGGCCGCCCTTCGGTCCAAAAGTACTCGAGTACAAAGACCCAGCAGGGACAGGGTAAGCAGTGCGGCAACATCGCACGACCGCTGTATCGATCCTGTCAAAACGCTCACAGCGCACATAGCGCTATCACTTTTTTGTACGCTGGACGCCCTATTTAGTTGAAGCGCTGAAGCTGCCTTGACGATGTTTACAATCTCTTCCACACATAGGTGAGTATTTTAATTTCAAGCAGATACCCTTCTAGCTAGGAAAGCGCTTCTAATTAATTCAAACGCTAAACCGCTAATATTTGGGGCAGCGCTACATCTACTTGAGAATCAGATACCGTATAACACAAACTTTCGTCATTTGAATTTTAAGCAATGTAGAGCTGTAGGAATTTTCCATCGCTAGACGTTGCTTATAAATAAAGCGGTAAAGCGATGTTTGGTGAAGATTTATTGTGTTAGTGTGAGTGAGGGTTGAAACGTACTAAATTGCAGAGGGTGGTCGATTTCTTGACGATTATAAGGGTCAGGTGGATACAGAATACCTACACAAACGCCTTATAAAATGTTGCCGTGGTTTCTTTATATGGTACGAGGTCTATGGTTTGTTAACCATATTTGGTACGTAATTGTTACGCGACTATGTATAGGACATTAATCATACAAGCTATAAAACTAAATATGGATGTTAAGGATACTTGGAAAACTTTATTGAATACTTCGTCATCGAACAATGTAGTTAGTTAAGTAATGTTTTTTAGTACTACCTTGACTGCAAGACACGCAGTCAAGAATGACCAGGTTAAATTTTTCAAAACTATTGAAGATTAAAATGTAAAATTAGAAATGCCAATTAGAAATGCCAGTAATATTTACGAAGGTGAACAGTGACATAAGTCCAACTCCTAATCAACTTCCATGTTGAGTTGGCAACATTAGATACCTACTACTTACTAGCTTGCAAGCAACTTCTTGGTGGTATGCTATGTGGTAACAATAAAACATAATTTGAATGAAGAACACGAAGCTAATAGGTAGTAGGTGTAAATTGATAATTGACAAAGTCCTTAATTTAAATTATTATCCGACACGATAACGATTTTTATACTAAAGTTGTTATTTATATTGCCATGAATTTAGAATGTTTTTTTTATGGGATAACTCGGCAAACGAGCAGTCGAGCTACCTGATGGTAAGTAGTCATCGCCGCCCATGGACATCTGCAAAACTAAAGCAGTTGCAGATGCGTTGCCGAGCCTATTTAGGGAAAGGGAGGGGAAGGAGAAAAGGAGAAGGAAGGGGATTGGGGGAGGAATTGGGCCTCCAGCCCTCTCGCTCACCGAACGAAAACGCTACTACTCGGACGTCGGTCTTCTGCGAGAGTGTGGTACTTCCCCGGTCAAGCCGGCCCATTCATGCTGCAAACAGCGTGGCCCTACCACAACAAAATGTGTTATAGAGTTACATCATATCAACCTATTACCGACCACTTGCTTCAAGTAGGCCTCCCCCAAAGAGCGCCAACCATCTCAGTCTTGGGCAGCTCGCATCCATCCGCTGCCCGCCACCTTGGCCAAATCGTCGGTACATCGTGTTGCAGGGCTTCCTAGACTACGTTTGTCCAAACGCGGTCTCCACTCTAACACTTGTCTGCTCCATCGATCGTCTGTCTGTCTGCAGACATGGCCGGCCAACTTCAGCGTGCTTATTCGTTCTTTGGTGAACATCAATTAGAATTCTATCCAACAAAGAACGGACAATTATTAATTAAGCGGAGGTAGCCTAATGGCTAGGGCATCGGACTTGCGATCATGTGGTTGCCGGTTCGGACCCCACCCATTGCACTACCGACGTGAACCCACTCGTAACACAAGCATTTAGCTTAGCGCGGGGCGTTAACAAGAATACTAGTAATGTGTGACCCACATTGCTAGTAAGCTTAAAAAAAAAACAAAAAAAAATTGCGAAAAACAAAAAAAAAGAAATTGGCACCCAAGGGGGACGAATAATTTAGAATCTTAGGACCAAATACTGCTTGGTTGGTTTTTTCTTAGTGAGGTCGCCGGGGGCTCAATTCCTATGTCGAACATTGCCAGATTTTTTTAAAGAAATTTTCAGTAGCAGCTTGGAGTTTTTCTATAATTCGGTACGAGCCTGACAGGCTATGGTCCAGTTCAATCCAGTGTTCTCTATAGCGGCAAGCAGATTGCGAGGAAAATGTAGAGTTCTTAAATTTTTTTGTCTACCTATATGTATGCACCATCCCGTAATTCATCTCGTTATCTAAACTGAATAGCACTATTAAATTTAGTCAGCCAGGGCTACTTAACAATAGTCAAAATATTGGCATTTGGTTTTAGTATAGGTTTTAGTATATATGGATCCTCGTTCTAAACAATATAAGTAGGTACTACATATGCAAGTAGTTAATTTTTAATTTGCTGTAAATAATATTTTAAATTGAGCCACTATTCAGTAAACGATCTGTTTATTCATGTAATCGGGTTTTGAAGCTTCGACCAGGACTTTTGAAAGACATCATGGGATTATTACCACTTCCACTTGCTTAGCAAAATCATCTACTGATGAGCACAGGAGTTCTCATCAGATGAGAGGAGTCGGACTTCATATGCCGCCGCCGAGATTTGAGAAAACTCTTATCATGCGGGCGTCGGGAATGCAAGATTCTTTCTTCCTCCAGTTTTGCTTGTTTAAACGAGTGATAAATGAGGTACTTAACTATTTGATCATCTATTAATGTCTAGCTTAAGTTCTTTGTAATCAAACGATAGTGTAACATGTATAGGGTAGGCTACCCTACTCGTGGTAGGGGCGTAGTCGTGATGTTTTTTTGGGAAAACCACCATCGCTGATTGATTCAAACCGCAGATATAGAGATAAAAACCATATGTTATATGATCATTTGAGTAAAATTAGGCACGCAATAATCTCATGCTCTACCGACTGAGCTCGCAAGGTACCCCGTCGGGCAGACGACTTACCGAAGGCTAGACTAGATAGATAGAGGAAAGCCGAAGATCAGGAGGTTAACTAGGAGAGGCCTACGTCCAGGAGTGGATGAGTATAGGCTGATAATGATGAGACAAACAATCAAACCAAGATATTTGGGCCTATTAAGCGGTTATTAAATGTGTCTTTGTTTATCATCTTTTCATGTACACCAACTTTCAATCTTAATGTAATATATTAACTACGTAGGTTTGTACTGCTTTGTCTCACTGGAAACTCAAGTCCAAATAGGTACCTATTTATTAATTATCATTTGATAAACAGCTTTATTGTTTTAAGGAATATGCATGTCGGTCAAAACTAACCTACTTTTACAACCAAGCGATGCAATATCATTTCGAAATAATACCCAATGCTCACCACAAATCTTTATAAGGGTTACAAATATCCTCAGTATCGCATATCAATACATTGGGCTTATCTCCACGGGCCTCTAAAATACAGCGTCCTTAGGTACGGACCGAGGCGACGCAGTGCTGTAAATTACTGCGTTTATTGCCCGCGCGCACTCTATACCCGCAAGCCGTAACACGTGAAATGCATGACCAATCAAAATACCAATGTCGGGTCACGCACACATACTAACGATAAACAACATACGTTTCCGACACGGGATGCTAGTATGTGTGAGTGTGAAATGCATTAAATTGCAAATGTGTGTCGGCTGTAGCCACGCACACATAGAACGTGCTCAGTGAGATGGAACACTCGTTCGAGGGATAACGGAGGGCTCACATTTATCAAGACGGCTTAGTGTGGATGTGATTCTGTTTTTTTTACGCACCCATATTTTTAGAAGGGATCTTTTTACGTTATAAATAGTTTACCCGTAGAATTGAGTTTTACCACGAACTTGTTAGCGCTGTTGAATCTTGATGGTGAAGTTGTTACTGTTTCGATATGAAATCGATACGTTACCTGAGTCACTATCGAGTTATTTCGCATTTATAACTGCGTAACGCAACGTGAGCGGTTGCGGCTGTAACAGCTTGCGTAATAAGTTGAGTTATTAAATTACAAGCGAATCAATTCTACGTTGGTATTATATAAACGGGCCAAGTAAAGTGAGGAAGTTATTGTGAGCTAGGTCAGCATTCTAGGTTATTTATTATCATAATGCAATACAGTTGATACTGAATCATGATATTGATTTATTTGTAATGTTAATTTTGTGTCGTTAGTCCTTTGTTGTTAGTTTTAACATTAAATCCCAAGAAATAATAATAGTAGTAGTATAGGTAATACTGACAGCTTGTTGAGGTAAAGCTAAAATAATTGTTAAGTGGATATCAGGCCAATAATTAATTATCCATCCTTTATTCATCTTTACTTTCTTGATCGATTAATCACAGAAGCTAAAAGTAGGTTCCTTATAGATATCTAGGACTTTTCATTAAGATGTCTGAAATAATCTTAATTTCAGTCATCTGCTTCCCAAAAGTTTTCTTATGTAATCAGAATCCTTAGGTTATATTATGGCCCTAAAAATCCTAAAATTAGAACTTTTCAAAAGTATGGTCCTTGTGGACGCAACACAAAATAAAGCATATCTACAAAACAATTTATGTTTCAAAATAAATTATTTCACTGTCTTATCCACTCTATGAAGGCCAGGCGTCTCGTGGAGCCCCCGCCCACATAAAAAATGACATCTAAATAAATCCATTAAGAGCCGCTCTTCCTGCCCGAAGCCCCTTTGTTGATGGCGCCCTATTTAGACAGACTTATGATTTGTGATGAGGAACATGCTATATTCACTCGGCCGATATAAATATGTTGGCGGTGAGAATGGATTTTGTGTGTAGGTAAAAGATGTTTTGATTGACAAGATTTTTTATGGGACAAGTGTTGATTTCATACTTCGGGATTTTAATAATAAGTGGGGTACGTTTTCTAATCTGGGTGTTTAAGTTAAAAATAATCTTATTCTTTTTAACAAAGCTCTGTTTTCATAATATGCCTATAACTTGATAAGATTATGATCTCAATATTATGGTCCAAATTTCCGTCAGTCAATCAGTCGAGTATACCAGGCGCCATCTGTGGGGTATCATAAGAAAACTTTTCAAATTCCTTTAGGCTTACTTCTACATTTAATTTCAATCTCCGAGATCTATCCACAACAATCTTGGAATTAACACAGACTTCATTATTTCCAATATCTGTAGTTATTCTCAAAAGTTTTGTCTGTTAGAAGATTTCAATGATAATCACTCAAACTACACAGAAAAGCCGTGGGCCTAAATTGGGTATTGATTCTAAAAGACTATGTTTAATATTGCCCATAGCCCCAAATCCAGAGATTTGGGTACGTCTTTAGAGCGATATTAAAATAAAGAAGGCCGTAAATATTAATCAAGGTACGAGTAATTTCATAGTGTAACATTCCAAGTGAAAGGATTCTCCAAAAGATTTAGCAGATTTATAAAAATATACTTCTGCAATGCTTTTATAGATCAATCAAGCTGAACCAATTGGGACGAAATTTTGTAATAACCAGCCAATAATTTATGCCTATCTAACAAACCCACTGGAAGGACCTCTTAATTGGTGGTGACTTTGCCAGAAGATTTTGGTGTAAATTGTAAATTTTGCCTGAATCCTCTATTTTACACCAAAATCTTCTACGATAACGTAAGCATCAGTTTTAATACTCAATTATAAATAAGTTATTTTTAATGTCGCAATTTCTAGTGCCATGAACCTAGAATGTGTTATAGACACATAAATTGCGAAATATCATAAAAAAATTGGCGGCCAAGGCTGAACGTTTAGCTTCAGACAGTTTTTGGAGCAGTTATATGACAAGATAATTACTTTTTAAATATATTTTTAATATATCGCATAAAAAATTACAGTCTCGCACATCCAGGCCGGTGGGGTTCGCTATAAACCGGAATCGATTGGCCACTTTTTTAACAACTGCATGAACTCCTTCTTGTTATTATAAATCTCAAGTCGTCTCAATAGAAAAACAATTATACTTATATTCGTTTATACAGTCGCCCGGTGGTCGCAATTCGACTGAAATATCTTTCTGCACTCCTTCTCTATCATCATCATTGCGTGCGCGAAATTTCAGGTAGGTACACAGTTTTTTCTTCACGTATTAAATATGGATATAGATTTATATCAATTTCTTTATGCACCGTAGGTAAGCCAATTTCGGTCAGTATCTACAATTAAGTCGGGTCTAATAAATCCCTGGAGAAAATAGCAGATTGCGATAATGCCGCCGCACACATGATCTTGTAATACGAATTTTATCATGACTAAATTAATTATTTTATGTTGGCAAATAATATATATTTTCTCGGCTCAATTGTCATTGAATTGGATAACCTGGAAGTAATGCTTTTAGTTCTCAGTCATTTTTTATGACACATCACGAAGATTTTCGTACTTTAAGCATCAAACGGCATGCGAAAATAAAATTAGATTATTTTCATAGATGTGAGCATTTAAGGCAAGTAGGTACGACATTCTTTAAATTAAATTTAAAAAAATACTCCCATTAAAAAAATCTGTTTGGATCGTTGATCGAAACGAACCACGTGTATGGAAATGGAGCAAGAACGGAGTGTCTAACAGTTTAGCAAATTAAGGGAAAATCACAGATGACCATTACTTACTCTCCCTTTTTTTGTGGGAAAATTCTGCAAACGAGCAGGCGAGCTACCTGATGGTACTCATCGCCGTCCATGGACACCTGCAAAACCTAAGGAGTTGCAGATGCGTTGTCGTGCCTATTTCAGGAAAAGGGAAGGGAAGGAGAAAAGGAGAAGGAAGGGGACTGAGGGAGATATTGGGCCTCCAGCGCTCCACACTCACCGTACGAAACGCAACAGTATGCATACTGCTACTTGACGTCGATATTCTGTGTGTCTTCTCCTAAACAACTCAGTAGCCAATCTAGGAGAACAGTACTCCACCCATAAACTAGAATAGATAGCTATGTATGTACCTATACCTGTAGCCTGTGAATAACATGTTCACCTAATATGTAATCAGTTCTAGCCATACAATAAATAATTATTATTATTACTGTCATGCTAAGAGATAGTGAGTGAGAATATAGTGTCGATAGTCTACCCAGGATAACAGTAAGCCGATTAAAGTGTTAGCGGGATTTAAACGTCCGTTCAGTAAGTCTTCGTGATTATTGCGTACTTTTTTATTTTTTCTTCAAGCGGTTCAACGTGTGAGTCATCAGTGTCACCGTTTTTGTAAACAACTTTGTTTAGGTTAATTGGATATACTTAAATTGTATTTAACGTCAGGTAAAAGGTAGTAGTTTTTTCTACTTCTGTTACGCCGAAAACATTTTTAACATTTGGGTTGTTTTCTATTTGTTTCGTTATCTAAATATATAAGTAACCTTTTACTTTTTTAAAGTACTGAATACTATGAGTATCATAACAAATTGAACGAGTGCAATGTTTCAATGAAATTTCATGAGAATTTGTAGCTATAAATAGTGTTGTAATTAATTACTTAATATGCTATCGTCTAAATTACTTTCTCATAGTAGCGTCCCAATAGAAGGTATTCTCTACTTAGCCTTGCCCAACTGCCGTTATCTAGTCTAGCTTAGAGGTATCTTATCTTGTACCCAACGTAACTATCATTTACATAAATTTCTCCGTAAAATAAATATGAAAAAAAAAACCTCCACGCAACAAAGGGCATGTACGAACGAAACCTCAGCAAATAGCTATGTTCGCGCAATACTTGCCAATGCAGCACGCACTCGACCAGATAACGACGACCTTCCTCACCTCCTTGCAGTACTAATGATCTAGGTGTAACGGGGGTTTAGATAGGAGTCTTGGAAGGTCTAGATAGACCGGTTGCTATAGTAGGTAGTAATCTAAGCGCATTAGAGCGCGCAGCGTCGCGTGACGCGAAGTACATTGACCGCACCGCTCACTGTAAAGCAATTGCTCCATTAACAGGGCTAGCACTGTCACTGTTATTTATACGCAACAGATATTTTAGAAGAAACTGATGTTTATCATTTTAGGAAAGTAACTGTTATTGACGGAGAATATGTAATAGACACTGAAGTATCGAAGGACCAAGAACTTGACCCAAAGGACCAGAATAAAAAATAAAAGCAAACCAAATTTGAAAGTAGTTCAGTGTAGATTCTTTAGGCGTTAAAAAAAATTAAATACGTTTTATTTATATGATAGCCCTGACCATTCGTTGTACGAAATCTGTGAAGTGATTTGTAGTTAGTGCGCGAATACGGGGCCAACGACCGTCGGATGCAAACCACGATAACGGTCCGCGGCGTGCAGTCCGCGCTGTTTTGACGGCCCAATTGCCATTAGCCTAATGAGACGAGAGAGCGTGACACACATTGTGAGTTTGTGAGTGAGGTTGGACAATAAACAATTGTTTTAAGTAGGTACTTAAAAATAAAAAGTATGAGGCATTAATGGCCAGTAAAAATAAAAAAGTAACATCTACTTAAATTAGTAAATCATACAAATATTTAAAAAGAGTTTTTTAGAAGAAGATGATGTCCTAAATATAAGTATTTGGAAAGTAGATAAATTTGAATGGTATTTAGGCATGTCAACTGGATCCAATTTGGTCCAGTAATGGATGAATATAGGCTGATAATGATGAAGATTATGTCTGTATTTTTGCATCAAATGCGGAATTCTGGTCTCCCGCATCGAATAGTTATAATATTTATATGAATTGAATAGGTAAAAATAAGAAGAAAGCCGTTACATTATAATAGGGTTTAATTAATTTAATTTTTATTATGGTTGCTTTCGGACTGAATACATTGTCCTTTGATACGGGATTAGAGAGTCTGACACACATTAAAGATTCAGTGTTTTTAAAATAATCCATGATTTTATGAATTAGGCTGATCTAAGTTACCCACAGCTCCGGCCCCATTAAATGTTTTATCCTCTATCTATAGGGTTACTTGAATTAAATGAATACGAAATAAAGTTGGGTGGGTAACGTGGAAATAGTTAACATTTAAAATAGTAAAAATTTAAAAGTGAAGTCAAAGTATTTTAATGAGTGATTAATTTGCTTTGATCGTCATGAGACTCCACATTAGATTCCCCTTAATAGGTAACTATACGTCCTAGTATTATCAAGAAAATAAGATTCTCTGTCCTCCCTCTTTTTATATAAGGTACCTACAAAATTCCGCATGAATCGTCAACCACCTGGGGAAGCGGCAGGGTATATCCGATTCACCGACTAAATACCGCAATTAGCGTCCCTTGTCAACCCGCCACGACCAAAACGGGCTGTGGACCCCTTGTTCCTTTTGAGAATGCAACATCTCCATGCCAAAATTTTATGGAATATGTTTAGCCGTGAAAAGGCAAGAAACAAACAGTTACCTTGGCCTTAACAATATTAGTATACTTAGTCATAGAAAATACACTTATGACTATAGTATCGAATACGCAGTCGGCTTTGATCTTTCGACCTACTGATCAACAACCAGCAAGTTAACAGTACACAGTAGTTTATAGTAATGCTTAGTAATTACATTGGCGATACATTCTCTTCAATATTGTAGGACCATTTAATAAATTGTCGCAGTCATGTAAACGGTTTGCTAACACATAAACTATGCTAGGGCACAGATCATGCCATATGGCGCGATTTATGTGCAGTTACCGCCATTATATATGATCGCTAGATAAGTAGTAGAACATAGCTTGTAATAAATACAGACATTTGCTTAACATGTTTGCGCTTACTTACAAGGAATTGAGCAATGTCTTAGCAGGAGTCTGTTTACTGTCTGGACATGTTAGTATGACAACAACGGGTGATGCCAACTTTTTAGTCAACATGATTATATCTATATGTATAGAAATGTCATTGTTGATCTTTTTCTCATGCTATATGAACATGCTATGTGTGCTGGAGCTGTTAGTGGCTAGTAGCTCCTTAATCGAGATCTAAGTATCACGACCAAGCCTTTTATTTTTTCAAGAATGGCTGCTGTCACGTTATGCTGGGTATAGTGTGACTTCTACCATCTAAAACCGAACTCTCCTTCCATTACCTAAGGTTCGGATAGTGGAACTCGTGATCACATTCGCTGGTAAGATTAAAAACCTTCAAAATCATGTTTCTATTTAGCACAAAGTAGGTATCTAACTCCTGCTATCTTATAACCAGATAAAGCACTCAGCATTACGCATCATCAAGTGGTTGGTCGTAAGAGTCAGTCAATTGATAGGCTGAAATGACGCTACAATTTTCAGTATGAGTATCTAAAATTGGTTGGTAAAATTTTAGAATTACTAGGACCAAAAAAAGACCAATACCCGATGAAACTTTAGGTGAAAGAAAGTACCGGCACAGTTCTCTTCACCTGCACAATTAGCTGATGAAGCGGAAAGTTCCTATATTAAATAACGATAAAGAACTTTGCTTTGAAGCGGTGCATAGTTGCGTATGTCGATCTTCATGACATGAAAATGTTTTTTAGAAATTCCTTTCTTGATGATGTTTAATATATTTAGCCATGAAGAAATTTCTCCTATTCGTTGTATAATAATTTGATTGTATAATTATCTTCAAGATATTACCTCTTTATTGCCTGACACTCTCCGGAACCAAGGGTGGTCTAAACTTAGCTTAGGACCACACCGCGTAAGTAATAAAAGTCTATGATTTATTCACCTCTATAATTTGTTACGACAGCTAGTAAGAAGTTAAACTTAACTTGTAATTAATAAAGCCGTATTTTTAGACACATTAATAATGTTAACTTATGGGTTACGTGATACAAAGTCACAAGGCTATTCTAGATATACTTCATGTTTATATAGAATCATAATTTAATTATAGGTAATTTATCATCGTGTTAACCTATTGATTTATCATTATCACTATTATTAATCAGTATTAATTCAGTTTTATTATGTCTGTCATTGAGGTTCTTGTCTTCTTTTAGCGAGTTTTTAATATTAATATTGCTGTCAACGATATCCTCTTACCAGCTTGTTACTCAAAATTCTTTCTCCTTTTTCTTTCTTAAAGGAGAACTCGACTGCGTAAGACAAACATCAAACATTTCTTGATCCTAGACAGGATAATTATTTTATGAGAAATTATTATCGTCAACCATGCATGGCATGATTATGGTCATCTATACTTGAGTTATTAATGGATTAGATCCATCGATGGGCATCTGGAACAATCCCGTGAACTTAGTAAGGGTTACTACGAAATAAGCCATCATTTACAATGTATGGTACGGCAAGGGAAAATGGCAATCAGTTACATAAATAATCTTTGCTTTATCATCGAGCCTAAATGAAACTCATGGTTTTTATTACAGCCATTTATAACATGTTTATGTGCCGTGTCTCCATCCGTATCTTCTTCATCTTTGATCAATGTAGATACGTTATTGTTTCAACAACTCATAAATACGGGGAGTGCTGTACCATCGTTTTGTTTTTTTATTTGTGACAACATATTTGCTAAGGACAACTTAAGTATATCTACTTAATTTCTTAAGACTTATTTCTGGATTATTATGGGAAGCTTACTTCTACAGACTAAATTTTCTTTTTTCTTTTTAGCAAGTTAATATTTGTCACGGAGGTCGTATTCGAACGGTATCAATATTATGGTGTTTTAGCACAAAAACAAATAATTCTAAAGACATTTTGGTTGATTATTAGATTTGGTTCATCGATTCATCGATTTCTAGTGTAGGTGCTAAGACCTTTGTACAAAGTTATCGTTATCTTTTCGATTGAGTCAGGTATAGAAGACCTTGGTCCTAGGTATAAGTACTTAGTATGCACGGCTTGACCCGCGTGGTTATCCGGAATGTATTATACATATAAACCTTCCTCGAGAACCACGCTATCTATTTGTACAAAACAGCCTGAAAATCGGTGCAGTAGTTTTTGAGTTTATCGCGAACAGACAGACAGACGCGGCGGAGGACGCTGTTTTAAAATATGTAGTGATTACAGTTATTATTATTTATTTTGGGCATCAAATCAATACAGGTAGGTAGGTACCTACTTAAGCACATGTTTAGACTCATTTTTCTTCACCTGTTTACAATGAATTAATAAAAAAAACGGGTTAAGTACTCTGAAATAATTAAGCAAAGCAATTATTAGAAGACCACCCAGTTTTATCACTTACAGACGTAATTAGCTAACTAGTGATTAAGATCTCTTCATTGCATGTTTAGTGATATAGTGATGAAAAGCACGCATCTAATGATTGATGATCACGCAACACCGAGGAAGAAATATTGCCACATCATCATTTGTATTGTAATACGTTCTCTCTTAGGGTTGTTGGGTGTAGAGTAAATAGCTACATAGAATATACCGTCACGCCTGTATTCCCCGAAGGGTTCGGCAAAGGTGTACTATTGTACACCCACACTTAGCCAATATGTTTAGGCCCCAAGTAATAGGGGGCGAGCATATTGCCATTAACTGGGCACAAAAGACTCCGAGCTGCTACTGAGAATTTCATAGAAAAACCCAATAATAAGTACATTGTTCGACGTGGAAATCGAACCCAAGACCTCTAGCGTAGCAGTCGCGCTTAGGACTATTAGACCAATGCAGGCAGTCAGGCAGGGTATATAGAATATATATCTAACAACTACGCTGATCTGTGACGTTGAGTTGCGTTTGCCGCGGCCGGGACAGTGTATGGATTGGTAACCAGACCATTCTTAACATACCAATTCTCCTCCATACCTTGGAGAGAATACGGAGAACCGTAATTGCTACCGGTTGTTATATTAGTAGTCAGAAGCTCGGGATTGCACAGAAATTGGAACATCATCATCATCTACATATTAGGTACATGGTTCCACTGCTGAGCACGGGTCTCCTCTCAGAACAAGAGGGATAAGGTTATAGTCCACCACGCCAGCCCTCTGCGAATTGGCAGACTTCACACGCCGTCAAGAAAATTTCTCAGGCATGCAGGTTTCCTACACCGTTTAAGCGCATGATAATTAATTATTAATACGCACATGACTTCGAAAAGACAAAGATGCGTGCCTTGAATTGGACTCGAGACCTTTACTTGGCAGTCCAATGGTCATATTACGAGGCTATCACTGCACCTAAGGAGTTGATCATAACATAACATAACATACCATCACGCCTGTAATCCCCGAAGGGTTAGGCAGAGGTGTACTTAATGTACACCCACAGTTCGCCGGTATGTTTAGGTCCCATGTAATAGGGGGCGAGCCTATTGCCATTCACCGGGCACAAATCCAGACTCCGAGCTGCTACTGAGAATTTCATAGAAAAACCCAATAACACTTTGCTCGACCTGGGGATCGAACCCAAGACCTCTAGCGTAGCAGTCGCGATTGAGACCACTAGACTAACGAGGCAGTCGAGCAACGAGGAGTTGATCACTTTGTGTAAAATACTGATATTCATCCGCATTTGATCTGCCTGGAAGCTGAGCCTCATATAATAGGGAAAAGGCTAGGAGGATAATGATTAATGAGATTGACTAAAATACTAAATATATCTTGACATGTATACATGCAAAATGATATGTATATATAGGTTGTTTTTTTTAATCTTACTAGCAATGTGGATCTCGCATTACTAGTATTCTTGTTAACCCCTCGTACTAAGCTAAACTGCTTGTATTACGATTGGGTCCACGTCGGTAGTGCAATGGGTGGGCTTCGAACCGGCAACCACATAATCGCAAGTCCGACGCGTAGCCATTAGGCTACCGCCACTTATATAGATGACATGCCAAGATCTCAGATCAAATAAAAAATAAAGATGGAACTTTGCGAACAAAGAAGTGAGGCCGGTTAAAACTACGCCATGCCGTCTACAACACACAATTACACGCACACTAGTATACCGAAACGTACCGGCATGGCGTAGTTTTAGCCGGCCTCACTTCTTTGTTCACAAAGTTCCATCTTTACTTTTTATTTGATCTGAGGCAAAGATAAATTTACGAGAGTAAGTATAGACAAAAATGAAACATAAGAAAAACATAATATATAAGAAGGGCGACCATGACAAAAGTAGTATTCTGCCGAAGGGGTTCGTTTGGCTGGTACTGAGAATTTCTTAGAAAATTCTAATAATAGATACTTTGCTCGACCTGGCACTCAAACCAAGGACCTCTAGCGCAGCAGTCGTGCTAACAAACTCTAGACTAATGAACTGGTAACAGTTAATTAACTTTATTTTTAGTAGCCAGTGCATGATACTGTGGCGAATTTTAGCGCGTTATCTAGATAACTCCTAATATTTAATTCCAGACGATTCGTTTCGTGATATTATTTAATTCTCGTCTAATATTCGTGTAAGTGTCAGAAACCAGCTAGATGATAAACGATGTATCTAAGACCAAAATTGGTTTGTTGTTTTTGTACGTTATACTTAGTCAAAACCTTTTCATCACTCATATAAGAAGATATTATTATAGCCTGCCTATTTTAAAGTGTAAATAGTGGCTATCTATCCACTACTGCTTTTTCTACGCCTCATCAGTTTTTGATGGTCAAATACCAAATGATGGAATATGTAAATAATACATTCTAGGCCTAACCGTTCTATCATATAAGGTGCTTGACGCAAACAAACTAATTTACAAGTCTTTATTTGGAAAATTATACGCAGAACTACTCGCGTTCAGAGCAGACCTTGAAACTAGAGAAAATGCACGGGAGGCCACAGCAAACTGGTTGACCAAAGTGAACACTTGACACAAAAATACGTGATCATAAAATCAAGGAAAGTTAGACCTTATTGGAATAAAGAAAAGGGTGTAAGAAACTGCACCAAAAAATTGGCTGAACATTATCCCAGACGCTAAGAGCGAACCGTGTCACCGTCCTCAAATGTAGCCGCTTCGTCACGAGTGAGAGGGCGCTATCTTTGCAAGTAGGGGAAAGAAAGAGATAGATAAAACGGGGACAATCCGAGTAAATTGCTTCATGATTGGATAATTATTTTATTGATACAGTTAAATGCTATTGTAGATGGACCTTAGGGTATGAATGGAGGGAAGTGCTCTTGTAATTTATGATTACAAAAACTATTACTGCCTTGCAATAAACGTTTACTATACTTATGAGCAGTAAATATTAAACAGTGTTAATAGAGGCCATTTAAACTATGTTTAGGATTTACGATTTGTACTTGTTGCTTAAATAGGATAGTATTGAGGTTTATTTAAATGAGACCTAAATTTAGCCAAATACGATGTGAAAGTATTTTCTATACGAGTACGTGCTACGAAATAATGAAGACCCCTTTATGTTTCTTCGGAGTGTACTTAGTACATCGTATGTATCGTTCACATCTTGATACTAGTATTTTCCCAACTAGGTATGTTGGGTTTTAACTATTGCAGAGTTTGGAACTTTCAGTAAAATATTCAAGGCCGGATAGTAATGAAGTGTAAACATACAACCATCGCGCCTATTTTAGCCAAAAGGTTAGGCGGATATTAAAAAAAAAAAAAAAAGGTTTATTGCAGAAACTTGTACAACTTTTACAGTGAATGTTACATAGAGACCTCCTTTTAAGTAAAATATATACCTGTGCTAGGAGGCCCCGCTCTTCAATAACAAAACAAAGTGGTACAAAGTGGTGTACTTACGAAAATATTATATAAAAATAAGAAATTAAAGAATTTAAAGAATTATAAAATTCAAAAAAAAGAAAAACTTAAAAGTACCTTCTAAAAGTGTGTGTGTGTGTGTGTGTGTGTGTGTGTGTGTGTGTGTGTGTGTGTGTGTGTGTGTGTGTGTGTGTGTGTGTGTGTGTGTGTGTGTGTGTGTGTGTGTTTGTGTGTGTGTGTGTGTGTGTGTGTGTGTGTGTGTATGTGTGTGGATATTAGTACGTATATTTAGGTTTAGAAACTCTACATGTACCTATATAGTGTTCAACGAATTGCCACCAAACCAATAACAATTTTTTTTTGTAATTTTTTTGGCATGGCTTCAGAGGCTTTTGTTACTCTCGTATGATGTTGCCTGTTCAAATAATAATAAATAAACCGCAGGGCAGCTTGTGGCGAGCTGATGGTGAGTGGCGATACTGCGGTCCTCATTGCTCCAGAGAGTCGGTCAGGGCCTCGTCTCCAGTTTTCCCGATTGGGTAGCGTAACCCAAGAGCAACCGCAGGACTGTCGACTCTGCCTTGCCTTAATTGGCCGGTCAACGGGGGGCCGCCAAAACTATATGCTCGGGGGTGGAAGTGTCTAATGGCATAATAGCGGGGAAACCTAATCCTAGTCTCTTCCAGACCCGCGACGGTAAAACCGGTGCCGCACCTCTCTACACTCCTAGCCGCTCACACCGTTGTTGCCGCCTTCTGCCTGTACTGGCAGCTTTTCGGGGGGCCCAGCTAGTGAGGTGGCGAGTCACCGTCTGCCATGACTAAGGATGTAAGTTCGAGGTTGTAAGCAGACGCCGTTTTATTCCGGCAATAGATGTTAACGGTCCACCAAAAACCCACATCAATAATATTTCATTTCCATATTTTAAAATAGTTCTGCTCCCACCCGGGATACTCCATGGCTGTACTCCTATAGTGTAGTTGTGGAGTGTCCCGGGTTTGTTCCCCATCCCATATTAGATCAAAGTTCTCCAAGGGGCCTCTGCGCGTTGGACCCGTGTTCCCGCGCACGCCTGCCAAAGGACCGAATGTCTTCCTCGCGGGACGAATGCCGTGATCACCAAGGTACAAAATAATTATAGTTAATGTTTTTAACATTCGGTAACTATAATTATTACTGCATTCCTTCTGCCATGAACTCAGAATGTATTATCGTACAATTTGCGAAAAAAACAAAAATAATAATCCGCCTTAAATACCTACGGGAAAAAGATAACGAATACTTACCTACATAACACAATTAGATACTTACGTAGCTAACACCTAATTTTAGAAGTACCACCATTAATTTATCAATAGGTACTATTAATATTATAAAGAAATAAAGTTTGGGAGTGTGGGAGATTGTAGGGGGCAATCTCTGGATCTACTGAACCGATTTTGAAAATTCTTTTATCAATAGAAAGCCACGTTATTTGTGAGTGTCAGCCAGTCATTAATATATTGGTATCCGAAACTTATCCCAATGATAGAAACAACTTTTTAGTTTGATACTTTCATATTTCATTGTACTGACTGCTTCGTTGGTCTAGTGGTCCCAATCGCGACTGCTACGCTAGAGGTCTTGGGTTCGATCCCCAGGTCGAGCAAAGTGTTATTAAGTTTTTCTATGAAATTCTTAGTAGCAGCTCGGAGTCTGGATTTGTGCCCGGTGAATGGCAATAGGCTCGCCCCCTATTACATGGGACCCAAACATACCGGCGAACTGTGGGTGTACATTAAGTACACCTCTGCCTAACCCTTCGGGGAATACAGGCGTGATGGTATGTTATGTTATGTTATATTTCATTGTAGATTGCACAGTAGAAAGTCATTGTGATCGTTATTTCACTGCAAACGAAAAGGAGCAGGATGTCAAAATCACCGCGAAAAAAATTAAAACAAAAGAAAAATAAGCAGCAATAATTTTACATGCCTGAGGGTTATTAAACACGATTAAACCAGGCATTTACGGTCTTCTTAACCGTGGTAACACAACTATTAGATTTAAGTTTCTCTGAAATCCTTTGGTTTCCTCTGCATTGTTATTTTTGGATTGTTGAGAACAACCCCTGGGTAAACAAATCTATCTCAAACAAAACTTAAACTTATCGCATTAGTGCTGTTGTGTAAACATGGCTGCCTGTTTGTTGATAAAAAATAAAGAAAAGCCCAGATCTAAATTAGTTAAGTATATAATTTTTAGGAAAACAAGATTGTGAAATATAAGCGATATCCAATATAATGCACTCATTTCGCGGCTAATTGTAAGTGTACGATCCAAGTTGGTCAAAAGTCTTTCGGGGACAAATTATAATTAGGTAGTTATTACAGTCTCTAGGCAAATTATACAGAGCTGTTCGTATGAGCAGAAAACGTCAGCACAGAATAATAGACCACGGTAAAACCAGTGCCTATCTATGATAAAAGAACTTCAAGAAATGAAACTTTAGTAAGCCTAATTTAAAAAAAATAACATAAATATTACTGATACACGACACGTGTTAGCTAATTAAAGCAATAACGCGATAAAAATAAGTGCTGTTATCACGAATTGGTTAACCATATAAATGAATAAAGATAACTACTACTTATTCATGAATTTGATTATAACTACAATACACTACAAACGCTTAATTAACATGAGCAAAAATTCCATAGAGCCATTACAGATTCCTTAAATATTCCATATAAATTCCTATTTTAAAATACCAAAATAAGCAGTTAACAATAGTAATAACTAGTTGCCTAAACCGCGTCATGTGTACGGTTCGTGCCTGTAATTGGTTTGGCCATATCTTATCAACTCTACGAGGTGTATTCTTATCACTGTTTACTTCAACTCTGACGTGTAACCACCAGTTATCGTAACCTACCTCCCCCCTCTCCATTCTATACAAAAACTCCCACGCCAGGTGAATATACATGGTGCGAAACGAGTCTAATTATAATGGTCGCTATAATATTATTAGCCGATGTTTGTACAAGTGAGGAAGAAATATTTTCATTTAGTCACGGCCGTTTCCTGCATGTTTTGAAACGTGGAATGTATTGCGCTTGCGCAAATTAATAACACAGCTCATGCTACCTACAAACAATGGTACTGGTTTATAAATATATACAGACAGACAGTTGATAATATCGAATGAATAATCTTGAATGCTGCCTGCCTACAGTATAATGACAATGTCCTTGTTTTCAGTAAATAGTCGTGATATGCAGGATAGTTTTTGCTAGACTGAAATTATAGCATAGGTATGTGAATGTTGCGTAAGAGCAAGTCAATGTTTCGTCATCTATTTGTTATTCAGTTAAATTAGAATGCAGGAATCTTCACGTGTTGGAGCTAATTTTGAAGATGCTCTTCATAAAGTAAAGTAGGTACTTACTAAATAAATAACAGATACATTGTGTTTTTCTTTTATAGATCTTTTAAATACATTTTTACTAGTCCAACTTATTTTCTTTTTATTACTAGATGGCGATAAACAAAATAAGGGAATCATGTTCTACTTCACACTTAGAGTAGACTCCTCTCTCTTTCTGAATCTGAGCGTAAAGTCGTTCACAGTTACCTAGTTACTAAAATTTGAAGGAAACAAAATCGTTATATAAAGGGTGTAAGCCCAGCAGGATACCACACAATTCTTGAACGCGTTCGAATTCTCCCACTTATTTACTGAACAAAATTCTTTCTGATCTGCAGAAATTTTTGCCTCTGCATTGGAAATATGAAATAGTTCCGGCATGGAAAATTCTTTACCCTGTTGTAGTTATTGATTTTTATTTTCTTTATGTCTACTCTTGTATTGTCGTTTACTTTCTTTTGCTGTATTGTTGTGATGTTTCCTTCTTGATTACTATTATTGTCATCATCTACGACTGGTCTACTCAAAGCCGCTATGACTCTTCCTTCAAAAGGCAGGCCAACTCAGACATTGTCCTGTATTGTATCTAATACTAACATATTGCTTCTACTATTTCTAGACTTTAAAACCCCCGTTATTGTTAAAGTTTGTTTCGGTATTTCTTCTCAGTGATCATCAGACAGGCGCCATCTAGTTTCAAAAATGAAAAACATTGACTTAAACTAAATAAATGTCCTTTATTATTTAACCCATTTCTACGGCAACGTTGAACACAGGTCTCCTCTTAGAATAAGACGGGTTGGGCTATAGTGCTGCAAGCTGGCCTAGTGGGGGCAGACTAGACTTCCGTGACTTAACCTGTACCGTTGAAGCGAATAATAATTTATTTCATGAAAAAAAAAATGCAACCAGAGAGCATTTACTGAAAGCAGAAAATCTATAGGTAGCATTTATGTAAAAAAAAATCGACTCAAAAGAAACCATGCTTGGATTTACACGTAGGACCTTCAATAACATTAGGGCCATTCAGGTAAGTCAAAAAACGAAAAATATCACCAAAGACTTCAAACATGCAGATCGTACGCCTAAACCTAACAGTACATTTGGAATGTCTAAAAATCTCATATTTATCGGCAAACTGCCAATTTCATGGGCCATTAGCATTACGCGAAGTCATTTTACACTCCCAATTCTGCCAACAGCCTGCACCTAATGACAATGCAGTAACGTTCAATATTGAGAAGCATGCGTTTCAATTTATCTTGAAAAACGGCAGCGCTGAAGCTGTGCATTCGATACGCTTTGATATTGAGCTGTGAACTGACGAACTATGAGTTGCGCCTTGATACTTGTAGTAATTTGCTTATTTTTAATGGTGCTTTATTACATGGTATTTCTGCAGCCTAAGTGCTACTCGGAGAATGTAATTAGAGAAGTGTTTTGTTATGGAGATGATGGCTAGTCATTTCGCAGTTTTATAGGCCTAAGCCGTTATTTCCACATCGGTACTGCCGCGACTATAAAATTATTCATAAGTTTATAACCAAAGGCTCAGCGGATGTAGGTCCGGTTATGTTTTGTTCAAGAGTTCTATGAAATATTATTTCTTGATGAAAGAAAGCAGGGACAATCAGTATTTCACAAAAAAAAAACTACAATCAAAGGTTCTGTTGGTTGTTTTCAGCTCTCATATAAAAATGTTTTTTTTTTTATTTGGCGATTGTGTTTTGGACCACTTCTTAACTAAATATTTCTTTAGGTTTTTAGTAAACAATGCCAGTTGTGATTTTGCTTCATACCAGTGTAGATCATTATTCCGAAATTCTGATTAGGTAAAACATTTTAGAATACCAGGTATCCCTACCATTCTCATAAAAAGCCCCTAAATTTTCCTTATACCATCCACAAAATTCGACTCCTCGAGGGTTGCCAAAACGTGAAAACTCGCCACCTTTTTATCACCAGTTAAACAAAACATGTAACCCAATAAAAGGCGGGTGCTTCTCGTAAACAAGTTAAACCGGCACTCAGAGCACTTTACCTGTCGCTAAGTGCCTCTAAATCAGATTACTGGCCTTCCCCCTAGGGCGAGCATTGTTACACTCCCGCGCCGACTCGCTAAGCCGAAACGAATTTGCACTGTGTGATTTTATGTGAATTTGATATGCAGTTGTGAATTTATAGTTTCGTAATGAATGGGAAGTTTTATTAGATGGTTTCGTGATTGATACAGAGAGAGCATAATGGAATTTTCACTGCCTCGTGAGTGATTATATCATCTTCGATTCTTCTTCTATTAAATGATGTCGGTGTAGCATCTTCCACAGCTCTCTGTTGTGAGCTGATTCTTGGACCTTTGAATTCATCCATCATCACTTGTGGTGTATATAACCTATGTTAACCGTGTTACCATTTATTGTAAGACAGTAATATATCAGACTTATTGCTATTCGGTTGTTTCTATTCTATATCCTAATTCGCACCGTACACACATCGATTAGTCCCAAATGTTCACTGACGAATTATTTTATAATTAAGCCATCGTTTGTTTGTCGAAATCTTGTTGAAGGTGTTCAAGAATGCCAAGGTCCTAGATATAAGTGGTATGTGCAGATTTTCGGAGTCCGTTTCTGTAAATTAACTCTCCTGGTTAGCAGACGATCTATGAAAAGTCTCTGCAATTTAAAACAGGTTTAATACTCTTACTTGGCGTTAAGCTTAGATTATATAAGTATAATAATCGAAGGAGTTAAGTAAGTCATACGCACTAGCACCTCTGGCATTTTTTAAGCTGGAAAACATTCTGGCTCTCTCCTGAACCACTAAAGTAACCGAAGTGACTTTTACTCACTAAGGTCTTAGTTACGTTATTATAAATTAAGGATTTCTAATTCAATCTACCCTGGATCTAATTTGTCTATGGTATCGGCACATGGTAGATACCTACTGTGGTTACCGTGGTGGAGCTTTGAATTATAACAAGGTTTAAATCGTTAAACTTTTGGTCTATTCAAGCATTAGGGAGGCGAAGCCCTAATATTGTATGTCTCGTTCGCCATATAGGTAACAGAAGTGCTAGAACAATTTTATTCTTTTCTATGTCACTTTTAAAATAATGATTGTTGATACGAGTCAATGTTATAGTTACAGCAATGAGGTGCGATACTCCAATCACTACCTTCACATGTACAATAGACTTTAAGGACAATGCTCAATATATCAACAAAAAGTTTACATCACGAACTAGAATGTGTTGAAAAAGGGTTTTCGTCCTTTGCCTATCTTCATAAATCATATTAAAAATAAACAAACCCCTCAGTCGTCACTTACAGTCGGCACGTGTGGCCGCAACTACCCCGCTCACGTTACCCTAGCCACCTCTACTCACCCCCAGTCACCGAAAGCCTTGCCGACCCCCGCTATTGCATATAATAAAGCCAATTATAGCCCCGCTAACGATACAGGGAAGGTAAATCGTGATGATTTGTGTTGAAAATTGATGAAAAATGGAATTAGGTTCATAATTTCATAATAGTCATTGAATGTGGTTACTTTTTTTTGACGATGCTTATAACTTGCCTTAAAACTGGGTAGGTAGACATATGGCGACCTACTCAGTGATGATGATGACGATGGCGTGTTGGTATTATAACGCCTCCAGTTCCACAATAGGGCAGTACTTACGCACTATAAATGTAGACGCAAAACGCTTCTTGCGAGATTTAGGCACTTCCACTGTAGCCGTGGCGCCTTGCCGTAGCTCTGCTCGTCCGATAGTGGAACGGGGATGGTGGAACTATTTCATGTAGTTCCGATGCACACTCTCCGAAATGTAACGAACCTAGGGCATCTAGCCTTAGCAGTTACGCTTACAATACGAAGAAATTCTGTTCCATTTTTGAAGAGACTAGCGACTATTCTGACACAGTTTAATCTAGCCCAAGTAAAATAGAGCCCAAAAGTGTAAATTCAAAGAGACATCCAAATTCTATATCATTCCTAATTATCATTACTTCTAATATAGTCATTTAGGTATGTCGATGCAATTTCTATCAGTCAAGCAGTTTATGTAGTCCCCAAACATTGATATCAAATAAGTAAGCCTGAGAACGATGGCAACTAGCGCCACCTGTTACCCCACAAATAAACAACAAACGGCTCGCTGTTTCTCCCACTCTCCCCTATCGAGACAAGGGAGAGTGGGGTAGGTATTTTTGGATCAGTTTGGCAAAAAATAAAAATTTACTTATAAGTATTTATTATTTATTATATTATCTTTTTCTCATCGGTACCTAGATATTAAGAAGTAAATAGATAGGTATATTTTTTGTCAGTAAATGTTTAATTTCAGCCTGTATTCTTAGTCTAGTGGTCTTAGGCGCGACTGCTACGCTAGTTGTCCTTGGTTCGATTCCTAGGTCGAGCAGCGTTATTGGGTTTTTCTCAGAAATTCTCAGTAGCCACTAGGAGTTTAGATTTGTGCCCGGTTAGTGGCAATTGTAAGTAGGTACGCCTCCTATTAAGTACACTGGACTTAACATACCGGTTACCGGCGAACTATGGGTGTTACATTCGTACCTACATCCTTGTCCCCATCTGGGGCTACAGGCGTGATGGTATGTTATGTTATTATAATTAGTCTAAAGTATTTTGAACGCTTTTGACCGTTTTGTCTGGACAATGCACAAAATGGGTCTAATGTTGAGTTTAAAGTAAATAAAAACCCCTTGGGGCTCCAATTCATATTCGACGAAACTGGTTCTACTCTGAGAGTGGTAGCAAGCCAAGCTGGACATTAGGGACTAAGTGTACTGAGCTAATATTCAGGGTTTTGTTAACTTGGGGAAATCTAGAATAGTATACCTATATTTGTAATGTATATTATTAAGATGGAAGATTTGTTTGTTTGTAGTCGATAAACTCTGAAACGACTGAATCGATTTTAATAATTCTTTCACTATTAGGTACAAACCTATATTATTCCCGAAATCCGAAAATAGGCTACTGCCGCTTTCTAATAATAACTTCAAGCTTCTTTAATACCCTAAACCTGTCGTCATCATATTTATAGTGAACCAATCAATACCATCCAAAAGCGAACTGTGATAGGTTTAAAACATTGAAAGCAAAAGAAACAGTTTTTTATTTAGCTGACGTCACCAACTTGAGACCTTTGTTCGGTAGTTTATTGCGACACGCTAATTTCTTTTAATGATCCAGTAGCAGCTTTGAGAATTCGAGACACAAAGCAACAAAGACATACCTAAGTATACATATACATAGTTTCATCTTTTTACACAAATTTGTAGTGTAGGTATATTCAGAATCAATATACCTACAAATATCAACTGAATTTTAATGGTTCCCTTCGAAATTCTATCAGTCCACCCGTGACCATGGATGCTGTAATGGATCCGAAACGTCGGGAAATTAATAATATTAATATAACGCGATAAAATCCGTAAAAAGTAGTTTTATTTCAATGTCTATCGGATTCTATCAGAAAATTAAAATGTCGAATCGAGGACCTATACAACCGGGACCGGTGAAAAAATAGTAGGTAAAATTTAAAATGCACAAATTAATAAGAAATTAGTTGTTAAGTATGCCAAACTTTTTATAATTATCGAACAGCATCCAATCATCTTACAAAACAAAATACTTACCTAGTTTTACACCAGACAAAATTATTGTCACCTAATAAATTAAACCTGTTAATAGACTCGGAAAAATAATACGTATGGCAAAAGTAATAAAGTGTCGTTTTAATTACGGTGTCAAGTAATTGGTGCAGGACGACATTGCCAATTATTAAGGGTCGCGGTGAGAGCCCCGCTGTCACGCCGCCGAATTTACGGACCAAAACAATTCCCGATAGGGATTATCCCTCCCGGGATTTCGCAGTGCCATTGGCACGGATTTTGATTCCGCGTTTATGAATTGTTAAAGAGTAGAGTTATTTGGGTATTCCTTGTATAGTTGACGTATCGGTTTCCAAAATATACAGGGTGGAAGGGGCATCGACGCACATCCGCTTACCATGACTTCATTACATGATTCTGGACCCCCTTGCGTAGATATTTTTCGTCGGTAATGAAAAAAAAAACTGCTTTTTCATACAAAAGTGCAATGCTGATTTTTTATTATTTTTTAGCATTAAATATTGCGAAATGTTCACAAAGAAATGAATTTTCTAATTAAAGAAAATTTCTAGTGAAAGAAAAATTCGATCTCAGGCAGGGTTTGAACCTGCGTCTCTCTGGTTAAGTACACCAGACGCTTTGCCAACTAAGCTACCGAGACCACTGCAAAAGTGCAATCAATACCTACACGGTCAAAATGTATGTAACAGCAGATTTTTTTTACATAACTGACGAAAAATATCTACGCAAGGGGGTCCAGAAACATGTACTGAATTCGTGGTCAGCGGATGTGCGTTGATGTCCCTTCCACCCTGTATTGTGCTCCGGTTATATGACTTATTGTCACTATGTTCTTCAACTAAACAATTAAGTAGTCATGTGTCGCTATTGAGGATCACACGGTTTGTGTAAAATGTGCATTATGCAATAAGTACCTATTATGATAGAATGAATAAGTATATTAACCTCCTAAAGTCCTGGGTTCGATCCCAGGTCCAGCACAATGTTAATGGGTTTTTCTATGAAATTTCAATAGCAGCTCGGAGTCTGTATTTATGCTAAACATACCGGCAAATTGTGGGTGTACATTAGAACACCTCTGCCTAACCCTACGGGGAATAGTTACATGCGTGATGATGGTATGTGAATATATTAAAAAAAAGTTTTTCCAATTAATTATATGTTTTTTTTTCATAGTAGATTCGTAGTAACGTCACCTCTTTATTTTATGAGTTATTTTTTCCTTATTCTCCTTCCTTTTATTTCTTATTTTATTTTAGAGTTATATTCGTTAAACGCTGTGAGTATTATCACTATAATTTCGCATAAAAGCAGCTTCAACCTGTAAACTAAAACATTTTCAATGGAACATATTTTTATTTTCAACCGACTCAAAAAGGAGGAGGTTCTCAATTCGTCTGTATGTTTTTTTTTTGTATGTTTGTTACGCGATATCTCCGCCAATTGTAGACCGATTTTAATGATTGTTTTTTGTTTGGTAGGTTATACTTCAGAGGTGGTCCCGTTCAAATTTTATCGACATCAGTTGAGTAAGTTTTGAAAATATCAACAAAAATCTAAAAATTGTTTACATCGATGATATTATCGTTTACTCCGAAACATCGCTGTCTTATTGGAGCAGTGCGTTTAGTTGGCTAACAAGTACTTCTAAACAAACTTTCCACTAAAAAATATAAAATAAAATTTCTTTTAACAAAAAAGTTAAACCGCCTTCAAAAAATAATAAAATAATTTTGTCTAAAACAGTTTGGGAAGACGGTGGCGAAAACAAAAGACCCACTCAAATACCTAGAAGTCACCGACTTCCCAAACTGTTTTAGACAAAATTATTTTATTATTTTTTGAAGGCGGTTTAACTTTTTTGTTAAAAGTAATTTTGTCACTTAGGTATTCAACGGTTAATGAAAAGATCACTTGAAAAAAACGAACATACATTAAAAATATAAAATACATAGCTACATTTAAATATAAACAGATTTTTTAAAGATGTATTTAGGTACGCTATACTTACTTTAACATATTTAAGATGGTGTTCCATTTAAATGGACACTCTTTATAGGTAACTTACCTATCCAATAATACATATCATCATCATCATGTCAGCCTATTGCAGTCCACTGCTGAACATAGGCCTCCCCCAAAGAGCGCCAACCATCCCGGTCTATAATACATACCTAGGTATAGCACGGATAAATTGAATGAAAGAGCTTGAATACTTATACAGCGAAGTAACCCTCGCCCTGCGGTTGGTTAATAAATGAGTTGAAATCGTTGAAGGTGAAGTAGTTGTAAATAAATAAGCTGTTAAGTATCAGGCGATGCGGTAGGTTTGCCTAATTGGCATTCAGCTTGGAAGTGGGAGATTACGTGACGATGCGGAGTTAATGAACGTGTATGACTTAACAGGCAAAATTTGTAAATCAAATCGGGAAGTAAGTAGTAAGTAAGTACATTAATTCTTCTTCTTGTACCTACTTTTCTGTGGACAATAATTAATGTACTTCTGTACATCCTTTGGTTTGGGACACAAGAGATTCTGCGGATATTAGGTACCTACGTAACACGGCCAATAGCTATTATAGGCCGACCGTTTAACTCGCGTATCGCCTGCGCGGTAAGAAGGGAGTACTACTACTAGTAGGGATACTTAAAAAAGATACTTATAATTTTATTCTTTACCAACAATGTCTATCTCGAGATAAATCTTTGGATTATTGACTCCGTGTGTAGCGTTACCCGCCCCCGCTCCCTTCTTACCGCGCAGGCGATACGCGAGTTAAACGGTCGGCCTATAGTTTGGCTGTGTTACGTAGGAACTATAAAGTAATGTATTTGTATGTCATATTTTTTATTAGTATAATTATAAATTTAAAATTTGTTCTGTATTTTATATAAAAAAATTAGATCGAACGCAATGAATATCTTTCCCGGCGAGTTGCAGTAATTGTTGGACACCGCGCCTAACAGGCGACAATCCCTGGGGATTAGGATGAAGCCAAACGGGGAAAGTTTTTCTTCCCCCTGCGTTACAACTTTTAATTTTAGGGTTCCGCACTTGATGGGTAAAAGAAAAGAGATGTCTCATATGGAGGAACTTCGTCACGGTAAACATTTTTTTTCTCCAATGAAGTGTAGATGATTTTCTGCATCTCCTAGGGTAAATGGGCCTATCTAATATCTAAATATGAATCATATATAAATACTAGTTCTAAAAATTGTTGTTTTGGCTTCTTTTGCTCTAATAAAGACCCCCTGTGTTATTTTTTTTAAATACCTTCAATGTACAGACATCGGCCTGTTACAATTTTATTATATGTTGAGATTATGGCCATTTAAGCTCTTTGTGATATAATAAAAAAGTGTGTATAAAGTAAAGTACTTCTCCTACAATAAAAAAAAAACAATTTTTTGCAATTAACTGTGGCAGACGAAAAGTGACGTACCTGATAATAAGTAGTAACCATCGCTCGTGGACTCTCTGTGTTCTCTTAGCTTTGTCTAAAGAAAACGATAAAAACACAACCAAATCGTTGCCTACCGTTAGGACAGCGGAGGAAAAGGCTTTTTCTCAGCATGATATCATTGCAGTAATGATTTGACACTGTTTTATGTGCGACAACCCTGGGAACGATTAGGAGGATTATTATTTAAAAGTTTTCCCGGACGTTGCCAACCGGGAAAACTTTTTAATGGCTTTAAGTTTTTTATGCATGTACAGTGATTCAGTTTATTTTGTTGATATCCCTCAATGGGTATGTAAGGTAGTTTCTTTAAATACCGAATTCCACGTTTAACAAATAATAAACTAAATAATAACTAAAGGATAGAGAAGCTTTTTTCGGAATGAAAAAGTAATATTTTCGTAGGTACTATAGGGATAAGTTTTTCAACCAACTTTTTGCCAAGCACAATTTTTTGTTGTTCTATATGTGTATCAAAAAAATATTTATTTTAAAGGAACGGAACTAAAATAAGCAAAATAAAGTTACAGTTCCTTCGAACTAACTGGGATGTCTGAAGTTATTCGCAAGTGGGTTAGCAGTGGTACTTATAATATGAAAACTCAGTGTAACTACAATTGGGATCGTAAATGTTTTGTATTCTTAATAATTCTCCTTGCTCATTTATGTGTAAAAATACTTAATTAGGTAATTTTACCTGCGTGGTTCTGAATGGTTGACTTCAAACGGGCACAATTAGATATTTCGACTCTGTTGAAATAATCGTCCTCGTGTCTACATACTGGATGGACTGGATGAGGGAAGCCTAAGATCAGATTCTGTGGCGTTCACTAGGAGAGGTCTACACCCAGCATTGGACGAGTATGGGCTGATGATGATGTCTACTTATTCATATCACCTAAAGTTTGTTTAAAATGTCGAGATCCGTAGAAGTTGTCAACATAGCTCAAAGTATTACGAGTAGCAAGCTTAAGTGGTAGTGGGCCGGGCACATAGCTCGTAGAACTGATAGCCGTTGGGACAAAAAGTTTCTTCATTTTTTTTAAAAAGAAGCTTACTAGCAACCTAGGTTGCACATTACTAGTATTCTTGTTAACCCCTCGTTATAAGCTAAATCCTTGTGTCACTTCGGTAGTGTGATGGGTGGGTTTCGAACCGGCAACCACAGGATCGCAAGTCCGAGGCCCTAGCCATTAGGCTACCGGCGCTTCAAAGTGCTTCAAAGTTTTTCTTCTTGAGTGGGACGACCTCCAACAAGATGGACAGATGATCTCGTTAAGGTCGCTGGGAGTCGTTGGATGCATACGGCATATATCCAGTGGTTGTGGAAGTCTATGGGGGAGGCCTTTGTTCAGCAGTGGACTTCATTTGACTGATATGTTGACGATAAAAGTTTCCCTTAACGTACTTCCAAACAGTACTAAATTCCGAAATATTAAACAATGAACATAAAAGCTAAACAAACAAAATCGAAACAGGACAAGTTTTAGCACTTCGATGTGTCAAAACTTTGTTCCGAAGTCAATGGGGGAGTGCAGTTCAGATGAAAGTTTAGCCTGTTGGGCAGAGGGAGAGAAACAATTACTTTTGCTTTGGGCACCAAATTTACTTTTTTTTTTTGGTTTTTCGCAAATTTTACGTCGTTAACTATAGGGTAAAGGCGAGATATACGGCCCAGTGGGATAGATGCCTCATTTTCAAAAAACGTAACTTCCCAAACTCGTGACTAAGAAACAATAGTGGGTGGGAAACTAGTGGGGATCATGATCATAGGAATTGCGACACCAACTGTTACTGTGATGTATTTATTCACAAGAAAGTACTGAAACTTTTTCTTAAAAATCGTTATCGTAGCAGATAGTTAGTAAATTCAGGATTCTGTCAAAATTTACAATTAGGTAGGTACACAATGCTTTGATAATTTAGGCGTAAGTTAGGTATGCTTACTGGGTCTTTGTTTAGGAAATCTACAATATTTACGGTTGCTTACAAGATAATTCGGTATATTATACACCCTGTTTGTGCCCGGTGTCGCCCAGGTTAATTTCATTTCCGACTTTACGTTGGTTTAAATCAAAAACTTTAATACAAACAGTTAGGAACAAAATATAACAAAAAAAAACAATCGGTTGGCTAATTTTCAAGTTCTTGTGAGACTAACGTGCGACAATTGAGTCTTATCTATTAGAGAAGAGGATAATATATACTTTTTTTTTTGTTGCTTACAAGATAATTCGGTATATTATATAAGCTGTTTGTGCCCGGTGTCGCCCGGGTTAATTCCATTTCCGACTTTACGTTGGTTTAAATCAAAAACTTTAATACAAACAGTTAGGAAAAAAATATAACAAAAAAAAACAATCGGTTGGCTAATTTTCAAGTTCTTGTGAGACTAACGTGCGACAATTGAGTCTTATCTATTAGAGAAGAGGATAATATATACTTTTTCTTTTTTTGTTGCTTACAAGATAATTCGGTATATTATATACGCTGTTTGTGCCCTGTGTCGCCCGGGTTAATTTCATTTCCGACTTTACGTTGGTTTAAATCAAAAACTTGAAATCAAACAGTTAGGAACAAAATATAACAAAAAAAAAACAATCCGTTGGCTAATTTTCAAGTTCTTGTGAGACTAACGTGCGACAATTGAGTCTTATCTATTAGAGAAGAGGATAACATATTCTTTGATAGATATGTAGATATAAGTACCTACTTACTGTGGGAGATTGGTGCCTATGCTAGATGAAATTAGTCCTTCAGGAGCTGACCTGAAGTTTACGAAAATATAAAAATAACGCGGGTCTAAACGGTCTGCTCCGCCCGTTGTTATTTGTAGAATATACTTAGCTTTCCGTCCGTGGCTTCGCCCGCGTGGACTACTTATACGTTTTTTTTAGTTTACGAGATAATATATAGTGTCATTTAGGAAAAATGTAGCTTTCTATTGGTGAAATAATTTCCAAAATCGTCTTTTTGTATTTTTTAGGCATTTTCCATGCAAAGATTATTAAGCTATTTTAGTGAAGGAAATATACGACCGCGGGCAGGATTCGAACCTGCGTCTTCTGTTTAAGTACCAGACCACCAGACGCTATGACCGCTAAGCCACTGCGACTCCCACCCTCGAAATTTGCCTTTATTAAATTGTCGAAATTATAAATGTGAAGGCAAATTTCGACATGGCGGGTGGGAGTCGCAGTGGCTTAGCGGTCATAGCGTCTGGTGTACTTAACCAGAAGACGCAGGTTCGAAACCTGCCCGCGGTCGTATTTTTCCTTCACTAAAATAGCTTAATTTCCAAAATCGGTTCTGTAGATCCAGAGATTACCCTTTACAACCTTACAAACTCATAAAATTTACCTCTTTGTAATAGTAGTACATATTATATACTTAAGTGGCAACTCTTTCCCGGTATAAGATATAGCCTATAATCAACAACAGGGTATTCTCCTTTACGGGTAGGTTTATAATTATATCAGTACATTATTACTTAGCGGCAGAATATTTGCCAAAAATATCACCCGAACTCGACGTGTCATCTATCCAAAATGGCCGTTGCGTCATCGTCGCAAAAAATATGCATTATGTCAGTGTGCGTGTTTAGCTTACGGCAAAGGCTTGCATCATCAGATACAAGTTTTTTTAAATAAATTAATTAGAAATTCGTGTATAACTAGTTAAGGTATCGATGTAACATATCTAATTAAGCCGACATCTAGGGTGGTCGGCTCAAGCTCTGACGTCATTCCGGTTCCTCTAATGGTAGTCGATGGATAGGTGTCAATTTGTACGAGTCAGGCGCCGAACGTGTGTGGTAAGTTGTAGTGGTGTTTTTTTTATTATACTCATAAGCTATAGGCCAGTGCCGATAATTTTTGAAACCGAAAAAAATCTGAGAACATTTACCGTAGAAACGTATTTTTTTTACACCATCACAATGTAGAGATTTCATCGAACAAAAAGGCTACTGACTTTAAAAAAAAACTGATATTTTGACGTGAGAATGTTCGATTGAAAATTAGGCTACTTTTTCGATATTTGGTCAAAATAAGGTAAAAACAAAATATTTTTAATCAAAAAAAGTACAGTGTGTTTGGGACATAAGAATCACCAAATTTAGTGAAAAAATATTTTATTTTGTTAAAGATAAAAATAAAAAAACAAAAACTTGGTTATTTGAATTTTTCACATAAATGAGGGTATGTGAAAAAAGTGTAAATACAAAAGTTGTAGGTCTCATTATTACCTACAACTTTGCAATTTAACTTTTTTCCATAGGACTTGTAGTTTTGCGGGAAATCGAGATAAACCGTTTTTTACCCTAAATCCCCCCTCCCTCCGACTTCCCGAACTCAGATCTCCCGTAATTTATTTTTCTTTTATTTTTTGTTACATTCTCTTCCTTTTGCAATGGGTTTCATCCTCTTATATTTTTTTTATACTTTTTACCATTTTCTGAGGTATCGGCACTGGTCTAATACTCGTAGTGATGCACTGCCTCAATAATGTAGTGGTCGTAAGCGCGACTGCTACGCTAGAGGTCTTAGGTTCGGGGATATTGATTTTTCCCCCTATTACACGGGACCTAAATATACCGGCGAATGGTACAGTCGCCAGCGCATCAGGTTATACAAAACTGTCAAATTTCTCCAAATGACATAACATACCATCACGCCTGTATTCCCCGAAGGATTAGGCAGATGTGTACTATATAATGTACACCCACATTTCGCCGGTATGTTTAGGTCCCATGTAATAGGGGGCGAGCCTATTGCCATTAACCGGGCACAAATCCAGACTCCGAGCTGCTACTGGGAATTTCATAGAAAACCCCAATAACACTTTGCTCGACCTGGGGATCGAACCCAGGACCTCAAGCGTAGCAGTCGCGCTTAGGACCACTAGACTAATGAGGCAGTCCAAATTCTCCAAATGATTCTAAACTTTCAAGTGTTGACGATTAAGTTCAAAATCAACTGAGAAAATGTGTCATTTTGTGGTAACTTGATGTGCTGGCCACTGTACCTACTTATGTACAGTCACGTGCACCAATAGGTATGCACACATTCAGTAAAATTCAACAACGAGTTTCTCTAAAACTATTGATGACACATAGGTAGGTACTTCACTGAATCGTAGAATATTTCAACATTTAAATCGATACTCATCATCATCATCATCATCATCATCAACCCACTACATCGTCCCACTGCTGGGCACGGGTCTCCTCTCAGAACGAGAGGGATTAGGCTATAGTCCACCACACTAGCCTACTGCGGGTTGGCAGACTTCACATGCCGTCAAGAAAATCTCTCAGGCATGCAGGTTTCCTCACGATGTTTTCCTTCACCGTTTAAGCGCGTGATAATTAATTAATAATACGCACATGACTTCGAAAAGACAGAGGTGCGTGCCCTGGATTCGAACTCGAGACCTTTGACTTGGCAGTCCAATGGTCATATCACATGGCTATCACTGCTATAATATAAATCGATACTGTAGAAGGAAATTGCTCGCGAATTTCAGTGAATGTATAGGTAAGTACCTACATATTTTTGCTCGTGGCTGTACATTAAGTACACCTCTACCTAATCCTTCTGGGAATACAGGCGTGATGGTATGATAGTGTTTTATGGAAGCGGAGCCGCAAACAAACAGCCCTTGGTTAGTGACATACTGTCTATCTAACTATCAAAAACCGGCCACGTGCGAGTCGGACTCGCGCACGGAGGGTTCCGTACCATTACGATTTATGACGTAATAAAAAAACACTAAGTACTTACTAGATCTCTTTCATACCAATTTTCGTTGAAAGTTTACATGGTAATGTACATCATATTTTTTTTTAGTTTTATCATTCTCTTGTTTTAGAAGTTACAGGGGGGACACACACATTTTACCACTTTGGAAGTGTCCCTCGCGCAAACTATTCAGTTTAGAAAAAAAAAATTAGAAACCTCAATATCATTTTTGAAGACCTATCCATAGATACCTAACAGGTATGGGTTTGATGAAAAAAAAATTTTTGAGTTTCAGTTCTATGTATGGGGAACCCCCATTTTTTTTGTTTTTTTCTAATTTTGTGTAAAAATCTTAATGCGGTTCACAGAATACATCTACTTACCAAGTTTCAACAGCATAGCTCTTATAGTTTCAGAGAAAAAAATCTGTGACATACGGACGGACGGACAGACAGACAAACAGACATGACGAATCTATAAGGGTTCCGTTTTTTGCCATTTGGCTACGGAACCCTAAAAATGGTTGTCAGCTGTATGATCTATACTTATCGACAGCTTATAGGTAATCTAACTTATTTTTTATTACATTTTAGCATTAAATTTTGCGAAATGTACACAAAGATATGAATTTTCTAATGAAGAAAATTTATAGTAAAAGAAAAATTCGATCTCAGGCAGTAAGTACATCAGACGCTTTGCCAACTAAGCTACCGAGACCACTGGCTGTGATATCGAATTTATATTGAAGACATTACTATGTCTTTCAACCAACACGACTTCCTTTACAGGTAGTTCAATGTCGAACGATGTTGCCTTACCGTATTTAACTGCTTTTTTTTTTGCATTAAATATTGCGAAATGTTCACAAAGATATGAATTTCCTAATGAAGAAAATTGATTTTTTTTTTCTTTCACTAGAATTTTTTTTTCATTAGAAAATTCATATCTTTGTTATAGGTTCAACCTAATCTGTCTAGATGGATTACAAACTATCGGGGCTTTAAATTTTCCACTTATATTGATATAAAATCAGTGGATGTTTAACGAAAAAAGCTTTTCCCCAGTTTAAGATTTTTTTTTTAAGTTTAAAGGGAAAAAGTTTTTAGTTGAAGATTATGATTTCCAATCATTCCATTGATGTCCAAAGCGGCTCAGTTAAAGGCCGTAAACCGCGGTATTGACGGTACCATTAAAAGTGCTGCTTGAGTGTCAATTACATTCACAATCGCAGGACCGTATAGCGATGAATTAAACACCCATAAAACTATAGCGCCCCGACTCATGACTCCATGAGATATATACCAATTAGTTTGCCACGAGACCGCGCCGCCGTAAACTTTTGTTTTTATAATTTTATGTAAATTAGCCTCTTTATATTTTATTAGTGGATTTAATGTGGTGAACATAAAGACTGGTATCCATAATATGGTATAGTTTTTAGTATGGTACTTATTTGAAAACCAAATATAATTTCGGTCTAGTTTCAGTGTCATTAATGATATCTTATGAGCCAGCGGCGTAGCAACATTCTTTCGGCAACTACCCTCTAACACTATAATAAATGTAATATTCTGCACACTACGCTAATCTGCTAATGTTAAGTTTAGTACTAAGTTATAAACATTGTATTTTCTCTGTAAGTGATTTGTTAATCTTTTGAGAAAATAAATATCTTAAACCATATCTTTAGGTAAATTTTAGATTCCAGTTAGGTCAATTTAAATTGTTTGCATTTGTATTTTTATTACTTTTGAAAAAGTTATGAGTGGCTGCAAGACTTTATTAAATACACCTTAGAGAAAATCTCTCAGTACTACAGGTTTCCTCATGAATAATACGGATTGAATAATTGTAGAGGCATCGCAATAATTGTGGATATGCATCCGTGGAGTTACCCGCAATGAAGAGTTTCCCGGAATAAGTAGAAAAAAAAGATAGACTGAACAAGGACAACACAATTAGCTAAACAAAAGAAATATCATCAAAATTTTGTGCTTCTACACTTCTCAACGTACAGCAGAGTAGGTACCTACCAACTTTGCTTCATCTAAGGAAAAACATAGGAAGGTAAATTAGGTAAAATTTAATTGTGGCACATAAAAACACACACTTGGCACATAAAAACAAAATAAAATTAATTAGACCCAAATAATAAAGAGGACGTTAGCCATGGTGGTCAGTCTCCTATGGGAAATGGGATACGGCATTAAAAATATTTGTAATGTCTCGTGGTTCTGTAGCGTAAATTTTATAAGTTCGATATTTGCTTAAGGATAATTTATGCCTTTGCTTAATCAGTTGTATTGAGATAGGACATACATACATCACGCCTGTATTCCCCGAAGGGTTAGGCAGAGGCTACATTTCGCCGGTATGTTTGAGGATTGAGGTCCCATGTAATAGGGGGCGAGCCTATTGCCATTAACCGGGCACAAACTCCGAGCTGCTACTGAGAATTTCACAGAAAAACCCAATAACACTTTGCTCGACCTGGGGATCGAACCTAGGACCTCTGGCGTAGCAGTCGCGCTTAGGACCACTAGACTAATGAGGCAGTCATTTAGATAGGAATTATTATAAAACTCCAAAGGCCTATACCTGCTTACCACTAGGCGGTACTATCATTGATATATGGGAACAGCAGTGATATTCTAGAGATATGGACTGCCTAGTCATGGGTCTAGGAGTCTCGGTCCTCTGAGTTTTTGTAACCATGTGCGTATTTATAATGTAATTAATTATCACTCGCTTAATACGATGAAGGAAAAATTCATTATCGCGAGGAAACTTGCATGACTAAGAGTTTTCTCGACAGCGTTTGAAGTCTGCCAACCTGTAGTAGGATAACATGGGGGACTATAGCCAAAACCCTCTTACTCTGAAAGGAGACCCGTGATCTGCAGTGTGATAGTACATGATGATGATAATGGTGCTTAACGATAACGGTGTTATAGTATTACTGTATCAAAAAAAATTATTAAATAAGGAATGGGGGGGGGGACACAGAACATACATTAAGGAATAGATGTCCATATTTAAGTAAGTATATTGAACCTGTTTAGAGTAAGCGCCAAATGTGTGAGCACCGTTGGTACGGCGTAGATGGGGCGTAGAAACTGCGTCAATGTCTTTTCGAAACTGCGTAAATGTCTAGTCGAAACTGCGTATAACAAGCACGCAGATACTGCGTAGATAACTTGAAGTTATGTCTTGAGTGTTTAACCTTTTTTAATACGCAGTTCTTTAGTATTAAAAAAATATAAATGTTACGTAAGTAGGTATCAAAGTTAAATGCATAAAATTTCTATAGTTCAAAGGAATTCATCGATAAATAGTTTTGACCTGTGCTATTGTAAACTATATTCACCCTGTTTTAATGAAAATAAAATTATAATTAGGTACCTACTAGTTCCATAAAAAGGGCCACCTAAAACTCTTTAACTAAAAGTACTTATAGTTGGTTAAAATGGAAAGGCGTTTAAATTCCTTTCACAAAATTAACATTTCCTCTTAGAATTGGACCTCTTATGTGTAATTCTACAAGTGTACATGAACATAATTTTAATGAGTTTCCTTCGTCCTTATATCACTCATGCGGATCTCTAAAAGCGAAATAAATTGCCGGTCTTGTGAAGTACAAAGCGCCGGGCCTGCGTGTATTTCATTCAGCCTATCAATAGGAATGTTGAGCGGATTGTCCAGCGTTGTGGCTCAGTACAAAAAAATACACTACAATTTTAATGGGAACGTAGTGTGAAAAAATTTCGAACGTTACGAAAATGCAGTATTTCTTTTCTTGCTAATTTTCAGTATCCTAGGTACCTCCTTTTTTAAAAAAAAATCTTGTTGTGAGCGTTGAGAGCATTCGTGTTTGTGGTGAAGAAAATTAAGTAACTATACCTACTTAGTTTGTGAAAACTTCAAGTAGTCATACAATAATATCTTTTAGGTACTTAGTTACTTATCTATCCGTAGCATCGGTTTACTAAATATGATTTTAGACAATTTCTTCTGTCATTACTGTATTCAATGTGAATGCGTGCAATTAGCAATAGCTAAGGCACATTTCAAAAATGTTTGGTAAATTATAATAACACAAGTAGGTATCTGAAATATTTCATAAGTTCAATAATATCTTGAACAGCAACGATTCACCAATCCATTAACTCCACGCGGCGTTCACAACTGGTTGTCGTGGGTGTCTAGGGGTATCGATTGATGTCGGAAAAGGACAGCAATACCACCCCATAACCATGCCAGAAAGAGATGGAGAAGAAACCTTCCGAGAACAAGATAGCATCAAGAGTTACGCCAGGAAGAGAGAGACGTCTCAGGCGCACTCAATAAAAGCCCTTTTTATATTTTTTTTTATGTCGTAACGTTCCATTTTTTTATGATTGTTAAGTGGTTATTTATTCATAACACCTTTGTCGGTTTTTTGTCGCGCTCATTAACTCAAATTAGTTTGAATAGGCGTACGGCGTTACCCATTATGGCTGGCTAATTATGACTTTTAATATTTGGGCTGTTAAATTTTTATTTTCCATTGTTTTTCTTTTTAAGAAGTGAATGAGTATGCATAGGAGTTACACAAGGGGGTTGGTCTTTTAAGAAGACACAGAACCCGCTTCCATATGCTGATGGAGTGATGGTGGTCATGGTTTAGTGAGTAAGAATCTCGCACAGCCCAGTCTAATCCCCTAAGGCCGGTCGCCTTTTGAAGATTTCTGAAAAAAGGTATATTAGTGAATGAATGGAAGAGTGATGTTCTATCATACTCAGGAAGATTGTTTGTCCTTGAAGTAGTAAGTACTTAATGGTACTAGGTACTTCAAGGTCCAAAGGGCTACCAGTGTTGTTAATAAAGAAGTTCTGTTCTCGAAGGGTTACTGGCAAATAACTACAATGAATGTACTTATGCCTAGAGTTCACCAGTATGGTTTTAAGTCCATTATTACAGGACGCGAATCCCTCACTAAACCAAACTCAAACATGCTAATGGAAATTTCCCAATTGAAAACCCAATAGGTTACATTGCTGTTTTTTTATGGAATTACTCGGCAAACGAATAGGATAGCTACCTGATGGGAAGTAGTCATCGCCGCCCATGGACATATGCAATACCAGACGAGCTGCAGATGCGTTGCCGAGCCTTTTTAAAAGAAAAGGGTGGCAAGGAGAAGGAAGGGACAGAGGTCGCAATTAGTCCTCCGGCGCTCCACACTCACCATACGAAACGCATGCATATAGACTGCTACTTGTCGACGATATTCTGTGGGAGGGTAGTAGGTACCTACTTCCCCGGTCGTGCCGACCCATTCATGCGAGCATGTAGACATTTCAGCGAGACACTACTACTAGGTACTAAATGCTGCTAATGTGGATCCTTTGCCTTATGATTCCTTACACACACACATACACCACACACACACACACACACACACACGCGCGCGCGCGGGCGCTCACACACACACGTCACATTTCAAATTTAAAAGTTTAGGTGCTTTTAATGCTGGTATATATTATTCATTCATACTCCTCGATTTCTGGAAGTCAAACCCAACATATCCGAGAAAAATAAGACTCAAAAACATTCGAAGTCGAAATAAAAAACAAAAAGCATTAAACAGCGTGATCCGAAGATTGCTTAACCATACATCTTGCAATCAAATTATTTTTAATTTAATTAAAATTACAATAGTAACCTTTTGTGGTCTTGTACCTACATAATACTCTTGTCAGCACCTGCATATCGCTAATAGCAGTAATTAAATACAGAACAAAATAAAAAAAAAGTACTTCAGCTGTCGCCTATGATCTTGGATAAGTTTTGAGGAGTAGATACGTACAGTCACGCGCAAAGGTAAGTATTCACTGAAATTCGAAAGCATATTCCTTCTAGATATCGAGTAGGTACCTGTTCAAATGTCAAAATATTGTTCATAGGTATCAGTAAAGTATGTGTAAAAAGGCTGCCTACGTCATCTTAACATCTCTTAATTGCAATCAATAAATAGTTTCAGAGAAAATCTTTGTTGTATTTTACTGAATGTATACCTATATATCAGTGCTCGCGACTGTACTCACGGCTACATTGTAAAGGTTTTCCGCACAGTTCAAGGCCAGCCTATACCTACTGGTTCTGTAGTTATAGCTTGATGTGTAGCCGTGTGTACGTTGTAATAGATACATAAATCAATCTATAATATCCCTATTTGACCGTGCACTTGCGTTGCTTCCTATACTTGCATCGCATACTAATACCCTTCCTGATTCAGTAGGTAGCACATTGTTGACATCGAATAAATTGCAATGTTTTACATGTAATGGACATTTCCTCAATAAATACCGTGTAAGTATAAGTATGTACTAAAACCTCTGTTTGATCAGCGTCAAAATAGTAAGCACTGAAGTTTAATAATAGTCACATAAAAAGCATTTAAATACTTCTAGTTTAGGTCAGAAATGGAGCCAACATGGACGTAGCCGGTCAAGCCCTAATTGATCCTACCACCAAAAAGTCAGATATATTCCCGGCACTAACGCTATAGCTATCTATCTGAAATGAAATGAAATTTATTTCGCATAAAAAATCTAACTAACATTGAGGAATCTGCTCCGAAAGTAGATTATTCGACTCGGTCATCCTCTGTATGCGTAACCCAATCTACTTACATACCTCGAAAAGCGGTGTGGTTGTTAAATACACATGTATATCTTCACAATTCACGCAACGATAATTAGAATCAGTAATCTTTAAATTAAACTTGAGACTCACTTTCTCCCCTGTGATCATTAGACCATCCGGCCTTTGGCGTGCATTATGGCAATTAGGGAGTGCCAACCCGTGACGTGGGATTTCACGAACCCGCGGGATTTCGAGGGATACAGTAGGTATCATTAAAGTTAGATTTATATACATAAGAAAATACGAAAAATTACAGAATACTCTTTATTGTAGGTACTTTACTCATCAAAAACTATGTCAAGTACAAGTAATAAATCACAGAATTGTACAATCGGCGGTCTTATCGCTAAAAGCGATCTCTTACAGACAACCTTTGGTAATCACTATTGGCATTATTAGAGTTATCTAAGTAATTTATGATTTGGATTGGAATTTTTATTTTGGTAATATGCCTCACCCGTTTGAACATATTAATAGTCTATAGGCACTGCAAAATGCAAAACTTCTAGTATTTTCTTTCACTTTATCATTGGATAAATTAAAAACGTGTCATTATAATAAGCGAGACACGTGTAGAAAATAAAGACCGTAACTGAATCCAATCGTGCGCCGATGAAATAGATTCTAGATGCGATAAGACGTCTTGATTTCATGGTGTTCAACACTATTCACGACAAATCGTAAACTTTGATTAATATAATAAAACTCGAGGACATTAGCACATTGACCTAAAATGTACATAATAAGTAGCGACTATAGATGATGTATATAAATATCTAGGTAGTTCTGCAGCACGTGTATAATGCATGATCTCGGTAAATACTGATGACGAATACTTAGGTGTCGAAATTTGAGAAAAAACGGTTTTCGACAAAATAGTTGTCAGGTCAAGACAGGTAATTTTTAGGGTTCCGTACCCAAAGGGTAAAAACGGGATGATGATGATGTATTTCTGTTGCCGCTATAACAACAAATACTAAAAAACAGAAAAATATATATTTAAGTAGCGCTCCCATACAACAGACATGAGTATTTTTGTCGTTTTTCTAGATAATGATACGAAACCCTTTGTGCGCCAGTCCGACTCGCACTTGGCCGGTTTTTAGTCTATGTTGTCATATCTATTTCGTCATCAATAACAAATCTGTTAGTTGATTTGCTTACTGGAAATAGGATCGTGACGTTCCTTGTATGGACTTTTCCTATGTCAAAATTCCTAAGCAAATTTACTGACGGAAATCAGCCGTTACTCCGGTTGAGACTGGTGCCGTAAGGTCATTTTATGGTATGGAATAAACTCATGGACCAACTCTATTGCTATTTCAAACTCATACAGACTAAACACTGCCTTCTCGTACATGGCCAGGCTGGTAATACTTTTTTCCTTTTCAGCTGTAAAGTGCTAGTCAAAAGCTGGAAAAGCCACGATAACCAGTTTATCCTCAGCCCATTGTTGCTGTCCAAATAATGGATAGCAGAGGTCCGACTTGTCGCTTCATGCAAAATAATGTGCTTATCTGATGCTGGAAGCCAATACCGTAATTACAGGCACAGGGTACAGATCCTGGAGATGCGCAGAAATTACTATACCAGGAGTATGTCTTGAGTCATAAAATATTTCAAGAGCTCGCCGCGGGCGCATTAAAGGTTCCTTACGGCACTGCCGGAAGCTTACTACAAAATTGTTGGGAAAAGGCTAAGAAAATCGGGAAAACACATAAAGGCACATTAAAATATTTCTCAAATACTTAGGCATTATAACGTTGGTCGGCCATACTACAAATCGACAAAAAAATGGAGAATGGGTAACAAATTAGCCTACGACCTATTCTCAAATCTACCAAAAATACCTACACAAAAAAATTCATAAGCATCGGTCAAGCCGTTTCCGAGAAGTTCTTTAAAAAACACTGTGACACGAGATTTTTATATATTAGAAGATAGATGAATATTTCAAAAACAATTAAAACTACAATGTAGGAGCCATTTACTTTAATCACGCTTGACTGATGTACTATAGTTAATTCTCACTTTATGGCGTGACCAAGGTATTCCCATCACGGCATCACGGTTATAATCTTTACGACTTTCTTTCGTAGATAAAACACGTACTCTATACGTTTCACGCGATAATCGACAATTACGATATTATCTGGGTATGTGGTCTTTGAAAAATGGTGTTACGACCTGCCAGGTGGTTTTATTTCAACCCGTTGGGAGTTACGCAACAAAAGTTCATGTTGTGGTAAATAATATCTAGTCAGCAGTTTGATACAGAGCAGTCAGATGGTTAAAATGTATACCTAGCCCACCCTGCGCAGTCAGATGATTAAAATTATTATCTGGCCCACTCTGGGCAATTAGATGATTTTTTTCCTTGCCTATCCGGGGCAGGTATATGATTAAAATATTTTCTGGCCCACCATAGGCAGTTAGATGATAAAAAATATTATCTGGCCCACTCTGGGCAAGACGAATCGGTGATCATCATTGATGTGAAGTTTCCTATAAAATCAAGGGTTATAACTGAATTCCTTTTATTCACAAGACCGAAAAGATTGATTTCTACCTCAATTAAAAAGGGGATTCATAACGGACTGAATTCAAAGAGAGTGTTTAAGTAGGTAGATACTTATCTACTTTTTGTGTTTCAAAGTCGAGGACATCATTTATATCTTCAAAGGGCGTTATTCTTATCCCTGAGGCTCTAGAGTACCTACCTACTTACCCATTTCTGAATAAATTAAATGAAGTGCTTTCGCTCGAAAAAGTAATAAAGGAAAAAATATATATTTTTAAATATTTTTTTGGTTTATCCACACGTTCATCATCAATCAACCAGAGGGATTAGGCCTTAGTCCACCTCGCTAGGCTACTGCGGGTTGGCTGACTTCACATGCTGTCAAGAAAATCTATCAGGCGTGCAGGTTTCCTCACAATGTTTTCTTTGACTTGGCAGTCGAATGGTCATATCACAAGACTATCACTGCACTTCGAGCAATACTTACTCTACTTGTAATTACAAAAATTGTTAAAGAAGAAAGCATGCCTCATTAGTCTAACGGTTCTAAGTTCTACTTTGATATAAGTCCAGTGTTATTGGATTTTTTTACGAAGTTATCGGTAGCAGCTCGGAGTTTCGATTTGTGCCCAGTTATTGGCAAGAGGCTCTCCCTCTATCACGAGAGACTTAAACATATCGGTGAACTGTGCACCCACAGTTCGCCGGTTTTTTTTATCACAGATACGCTTACGCTTGACCACAACTTGCCCGATGTTAAGCATCGAAGTGGTCTACGATGAAGCGCGCTTGCCTAGAAGATACCTATTCACTCTCGTCTTGAAGACACCCAAATTGTAGGTCTCAGGGAACAAAGATTCCGGTAGCGAGTTCCACAATAGAGCAGTACGCACTATAAATGGAGACGCAAAACGCTTCGTGCGAGATTTAGACTTATATGTTTATAGTATTATTTTGTTGCATGTAGGTATACCTTCTGTAATTACTCATATTACTCTTCTGCCACCCTTCGGGGTATACAAGCATAATGGTATGATATTTCTACTCTACTTTTTTCAATTCCAACGCAGCTCGAATTTGTACCTTATTTCGCTATATTTGAGCCTAATTATTTTAATGGACGTCTTGAAATTGAAATATAATGTCAGTCGTGATATCTCGACTTCCGAGCCGTACGACCGGTTCTCGATTTATTATCACTCTCCAATCTTGAACAAATTATACTATTCTGCAGTATTTTTTTTAACAGTTAGTAGGTACCTACCTAAGTAATTTATAGGAAACATTATGGTAACCGGATTCCTTACATTACATAGATACAGTTCCATCACGCTTAGAATGTCAAATTTCAATACTCGTATAGACAGATCGTAGCACAAGTTTACGCTTAATTTAGAATCTACTAAATATTGGTCTTTAAGACTTGATTTTGGAAATTTCCCATGGCATTGGGACAAAATAATATGCTATGTACGGTGCACGTACATGGGTTTTAAAATATATTTATTATAATAAGTTAGGCAGTAGGGTCGCGTATTTGCACTTTGGACGCGACCTACATTGGGCAGTGCATCTACACTGACATCTTGCATTGTTCTATGCATTTTATGTACATTATATTTTTAGTGTTCAATTAGACGTTTTGAGTCGGACAACTTGCATTTTTATTTAGATTCATCCCGTTGAGCATTCACTGACATTTTCTGCATTTAAGTTTAAATTTAACATTTTACATCTGCATTGAAATTACTTATGTTAGGGAAACACCCAACATAGATTTTTGGTCCTTCGAGCCGGATATGAACCAGCGACCTATGGATGATGATGTTATGATGATATGATGTTAACCGTAAGACATTACTTACGGGTAACACAGCGGGTGTAAAACTGTACAGACTTCAACTTAGGTACGGTGGCCAGCACATCAAGTTATCAGAAAATTTCAAATTTTCTCAGTTGATTTTTAACTTTCATCAACAAGTTAAGGTTTAAAATCATTTGGAAAAATTTGACAGTTTTGTATACCTTGACCTGCTGGCGACTGTACATGCAATAAAAAAACGGAAAAAAAATATTTATCCAGCCATCGCCAATAAAGAGAGAGTGCTTAATTAATGAAAGGCATTATTAACATTTAACATAGTGTGTAAACACTTCGTAATGACAAGTGACGTCGATAAAACCACAACGTACAAATGACTTGCATTTTTTTAGCAATTCAAAATATCATCAATGCCTTGTAAACATATTATGCACGTCAATCAATATTAAATAGTAAATACCTACTGGAAACTTTGAAAAGGATTTCTACTACCGTTTTGTACTTCTGTCTAGAATGTAGTCGGTATGTGCTATTGTTTCATGATCATCTACCCACATTACTGTCTCACTGCTGGGTATGGTTCTCTCCTCAGAATGAGAGGTTAGGCTAGGCCGCCACGATAGCCCGACTGTGGGATGGAAGACTTCACACACCGTCGAGTCGTCGCCTTCGAAAAGTCAGAGGTAATGCCGCCTTGGATTCGAGCTCGAGACTGACTTGGCAGCCCAATGGTCATATTCGACAGAACTAAATCTGTGGTCATATCAGAGAGAGATTTTTATACTACATATAAGATTTTTATATACCTAACATGTTAAAGACCATGATTATTATTTTATAGGGGGTACCTACCTATCTATTGCAATTTACCGGGAAAACATTTAAACCTTACAGAAAAAAATATATGGATGAAGTTCACGAACTTTCCCTGAAACAATAGAAATCTTATTAGGCCAACATTTATTTTTAATTTAGGTAATGAGCCGTCTTAACTTACGTTAAAATACGAACCCCCGCATAAATCTATCGTAGACAATATCAGCCCACGATAATGAAGTATTGACGTAGACAACTTATTGATTACGTCACTCAGCACCCCTCAATTACCGTGGGAGTGGGGGACGATAAAATGTTAATTGGAAATCGCTGACATAGTAACTGAATGATTTTTTGGTTCATTAGTGAAATTTCCATTTTGTGCTTTTACTTTGTACGTAATTATAGATACTTCATCATCAACCTATTTACTGCTGGGCACAGATCTCCTTTCAATCGAGAGGCGTTGGACTAAAGTCCACTAAGGTCCTACTTGACTTCACAGGCCGCCGAAAATCACTCACATGCAGGTTTCCTCACGACGACGTTATTCTTTATATTTTTTTGTTAGGTACACGTTTGCCACAGAGACCATTCTTAACACGAGAATCGAGAAGAAATCGAAAGAGACAGAAATCGAGAACCGAGAGAATCGCAATATCTTATAACAATAATTATAAGGGTCTTGGGAAGAGTTTGTTTTTATAGTTAAGGTCAGCATATGGGCGCCCTGCATGGGAGTCGGAGCGGCGAGCCCTAGTGGATCGGATTGGGCAGGATCTGTCTCTGCCAAACGGAATTTCAGCTATGTTGGCAGAAACAGCAACATGGAGGGCCGTGGCCTCTTTCTGTGAGGAGGTCATGCTCCAAAAGAAGGTTGCAGAGCGAATACGGGAGAGGGCCGATCCCGTTCGGAGGCGACGGCGCCGGCGTTACAATCGCCTTGGTGCCCAGCCCAGCTAGGGCTACACGCCGAATCCCTGCTAACTTACCACCAGCAGAGGATGCTTTATTTTGGGTCACGAGCGCTTAGAATATTCGCGGCGATCGTACCCGAGAAGGTACTAACATAAAACTGCATTGTTTTTGTGATGTGCCAAAGGCGATTGTACCCTTGGACACCTGCAGCATCAAAGATATTCAAGAACTTCTTTGTACCTGCTGCAAGTAGGGACATGAGAAAGCGTTAGTCCAAATCTTCTTCCATTCAAGAGCTCAGCTCTTGTCGATGGAACAATCGTCACTGTTCTCTAATATCTGCCTTCTGTATGACCTCTCGATTGTTGTTAAATAAAACTTCTTCAAGGTCTTCGCTCTTCCTACTTTCCCTTCTAAAATAGTCTTAAAAAAGTTGTTGTTATGTAAGTCCCGATATACCTTCATAAATACGACATACATTTCTAAAGATACAATACGAAAGGTAATTGAGCATGTTGAATTAAAACTGAGTGTTTCATAGTAGCGGCAGCCAAAGTGAAACCGCACCGCTTTCTACTGCGCCAGCGCGGTGCGCACGATTCGTGCGGCGCATTTCTATTAATCATGACGTCAACGTCACGACAGACGCGGTGCGCGCACGCCACCGCCAGTCACGTGTGCTGTTGGCAATTGCAATTTGTGAAGACATTACTTCACACGAAATTGAAAGAATTGAGTTAAGAAAGAATTGGGCAAGCGATCTCTCGAGTGGAGACCGTGTCTAGGCAAAAGGAGTTTATGATGAAAAAGATTTGGGCAGACACGAAAACGTATAGCATTAGCTGAGCCATTTTTAACAGAACAACATAAATGGAATTAGTTAAAGATACTTTGCATATACTTAATTTATTATTAAATTGTTATTTTGTCAACATATTGATCAATTATGGCACATCATATTTATCATCATTATCAGCCTATACTCGTCCACTGCTGGACGTAGGCCTCTCCTAGTGAACGCCACGGAGCCTGGCACATAGACATTTAAAAATATTAATTTATTTAGAAATAATAATTGAATGACTGCCTCATTAGTCTAGAGGTTGTAAGCGTGACTGCTACGCTAGAGGTCCTGGTTTTAATTCCTATTGTTATTTGGATTTTCTATAAAATTATCAGTAGCAGACGTTGGTTACTTAACGCTAAAAGTAAAAAAATAGCCTTGACTGAGTGGCAATCAATACTAGCTTATCGAAGCGCGTGGGACGACCAACAGCTGGACAATCTTAATTAACTTTTCACAAAGTAAAATGCCTTTCATCATATCAGCCAAATGAAGTCCGCTGAACTCAGGCTGCTGCTGCTGAGTCCAAAGGCAAAAAGCATTTTCCAGCAGTGGAAAATGCCTTTAAACATAATGAAATATAATTTAGGTCTACAGGTATCTATGTTTAAAACAGGTGCGTTTAATTTGGTTGGATCTTATGCTTTCACCACAACCGACTTCCGAAACTTTAAACATAGATATATATTTTGTTGACGACGTCATATTTTCAAACGATACTTGTTATTGATGTTTTCAAGATGTTGAGTAATCAGATCTTGCCCAAATTTAAACAGGACCACTTTGAGAGTAGGTAAGTACCTAAGTACATACGCTTTCAAATAAAAAATGATTTTTCGTTCCGTAGTTCCGTACCACTACGATTTATGACGTATTCAAAAAAAAGTTTTTTTTTTCAGTAAGAAGTTCAATTTTAAGTGGAAGTTTACATGGTATAATGTACATCATATATTTTTTTTAGTTTTATCATTACTTTTTAGTTTAGAAGTTACAGGGGGGGGGCAACACATTTTACCACTTTGGAAGTGTCTATCGCGCAAACTACTCAGTTTAGAAAAAAATATATATTAGAAGCCTCAATTTCATTTTTGAAGACCTATCCATAGATACCCCACACGTATGGGTGTGATGATAAAAAAAATTTGAGTTTCAGTTCTAAGTACGGGGAACCCCCAAATTTTTTGTTTTTTTTTTTCTATTTTTGTGTGAAAATCTTAATGTGGTTCACAGAATACATCTACTTACCAAGTTTCAACGGCATAGTTCTTATAGTTTCGGAGAAAAGTGGCTGTGACATACGGACGGACAGACAGACATGACAAATCTATAAGGGTTCCGTTTTTTGCCATTTGGCTACGGAACCCTAAAAACATACCTAGAGTTGAACATAGAACCTCCTCCTTTTATGAAGTCGTTGCCAGAGGTGTAATAGGCTTAATGCTTTTTAAGTCAATATTTAGAGTATGGTACTGAAATGATATTTATTTCTGTAAATAGATCTTTTAAGACACTTTTACAAGTCGTTTTTTTTAAAAACATTTTTTTTAACTAGTTGGCGTCGACGTTTCCTATCTGACGACCTCTGACAAGAAACGTCGAAACAAACTCAGAGAATCATGGTCTCTTTTAAAGTCCAGCCAATAGTGATATTATTAGTTAAGCGAGTTTTACAATGTAGGGCAAAATCTGAACAGGCCTTTTGAAGAAAGAGCCATAGCAGCTTTGAGTTGACCTGTCCTAACTGACGGCACGCATACATCAGTCATCGTGTAGCTCAACCATTTTATAGGGAGCTCAACGACCCGTCGCACAACGATACCAGATCAGCAAGACATTTGTGTAGGTCATGTGAAATACTCAAAACTGTCAGAGAAGTTTATTATACATCTGATACGAGTTAAAGCTAACCTACATAGTACTCACATTTACATTTTAATATTGTACAATTAACATTTGAAAACAAAACAATATTATGCATGATTACTAACTGACATTTCCTAACTAACGACCTTTGAGTAGAAATACCGAAACAAACTCAGAGAACCATGGTCTCTTTTTAATTCCATACTATTAGTATTGTCAGATAATTGTGAGATACTTACAAAAAGCGGCAGTAGCCTAATGGCTCAGGCGTCAGACTTGCAATCATGTGGTTGCCGGTTCGAAACCCACCCATTGCACTACCGACGTGAACCCACTCGTAACACAAGCATTTTGCTTAGTAGGTACAGGTTAACAAGAACACCTACTAGTAATGTGCACATTGCTAGTAAGCTTTTTTTTAAAGGCTTTCAAAAAAATTATTGTTACCTGTGATTTACAAAAACAATACACAAATAATTGGAAAATTCATATCTTTGTGAACATTTCGCAATATGTATTTAATGCTAAAAAATAATAAAAAATCAGCAATGCACAAATAGATATGCATGCTTGCAAAGAATTTAAAAATAGTACCTAATTGCTAACAATCGCTATGTTACGTAACTAACATCCAATAATTAATTATTGATTTGGCCATTAAAAAGTAACTATCAATTTCTTTTTCCGATTGTTCACACTACAAGAACTTCAAAATTGATTGAAAGTTAGCCATAACGTATTTTTTTTTAAATGTATTTTTGATTACACATAACGAAGGTTGGTTGGTCTGGTTTCTCAAATAGAAGCTATCCTAATATAAATAATGCAGTTAAACGAAGTTATAAGATCGCAATACGTACCCAACTAATAGTTCTATCAATATTTTGGATTTAAAAATTAGATGAAAATGGGTGATATATCTTATCACCTATATTGATATCTCTTATATTGAGAGAATTTTATAGAAAAACCCAATAACACTGCTTGACCTGGGATCCAATCCAGGACCTCTAGCGTACCAGTCATGCTTAGGACTAATAGACTAATGAGGCAGTCCATCGATAATTACAGAAGCTGTGGTTTTTTTTTAAACGTTACCAGTTTGTTCTGAGGATACTTTTGAACTAAGCTTTTTATCGATACCTACCTAGCTGTTCCGACTCTACATTTTAATTACTAAAGACTTATAAACACTAAGCACACACTATTTCTACAAAGTTTTTAGGTAGGTATTTTTGTGCTCACCTATGATGTCCAAACTCGTTCCGTGATCGAGTCTAAGAAACTTTTGGTCCGTCAAAGAGCGATAGAACGCTGTGTAGCCTACTCACGAAATAAGCTCTAAATCAAACAACACCGAAGTGGTTGAACAGATTACCAGAATAAAGCGGAATTGGATCAACAATGCATCCGGAAGGGTTAGCCAGGGGTGCCTTAAGATGGTGTCGATGTTGAGGCAGGCCTTTAGGCTGAAATTAAGAGAGGACATATTAGAATAATACCTATGTTAAATTCGATATACAGAAGCGTATAATTATGCTTTGTATCTTTACTCAATCTCAGCTTCGTACTTTTAGAAAAATACAGACAATATTATTAATTTATAATAGTACTAGCTTCCCGCCCACGGCTTCGCCCGCGTGGTTTCTCGGCTTTTCTATACTATAATATATATATATTATAAATATAAACCTTCCTCTTGAATCACTCTATCTATTAAAAAAAACCGCATCAAAATCCGTTGTGTAGTTTCAAAGATTTAAGCATACAAAGGGACATAGGGACAGAGAAAGCGACTTTGTTTTATACTATGTAGTGATATTAATGACCAAATAAGATTAATCTATTCCTAATAGTTAGTCTCACTAAAATTAAAAAAACGGGTTAAGTTTTTGTTTTGTCCGCTCCAATAAATGGGTGGTTTAGATTTACAATTGGACCCGGTAGACGGCGCTGCGAGTTAGGGCAGGACCATTAGCCCGACATAAGTAAGGATTTACATTCCTACCTGCAATGAACTAGTACGCAGGCATGTATAATTTTGTTTATACTGTTATCTAGATTAAAGCACGCACGTATTTACTACTGTATAAATAAAACATAAGATTCATTAGCTATGAGAGAGAGGATTTGATATTTTCCCAAGCCCCAAATGTGAAACAGACCACACAATGTGTGCGACATGATTGATCGTCCGGCCGTGTTATGTGTGGCACGATATCGCACGACATTGCACGATAGATACGGGCGGCGCGGTGGCACGGTGTCGCAAGTCGCGGCGACACGCGGTTAATCCTGTGGTTTAACAATGCAAATCACGAAGTCATTAATTAATTTACGTATTTACTTGTTGCCTTGTACTCGTGTTGACTTTAAATTAAATAGCTTGAGAAAATCAATTATGAAGGTTGCCAATGAAAGAATAGTACCTATAATATATGTAGATATAGGGTTCCGGCCTCGTCTACGTGAACTTCAGAATAGAGTTCTGTCTGGATAAATACTCTATGTTTTAGTCCGCGTTAGGTATAAAATATCTAAGTGCCATTTTTTTAAATGCCTATTATCTTATATCTAAATTGTTTTTAACTTTGTTAGTTTCTAGTTGCCGTCTTCAAGTTTCTAGGTTAGAAGTGGTATTTTGCTTTGTTTGCAGATGTAGATAAATGTAGGTAGTCCAACATAGGACTGTTGATGATGATGATGATGATAGATAGACGAAGACCGACTAATCGCATATCTACGAGAAATGGTCGATACTATCAGAGGCATGTTGTTATCAAAAGTCACGGTAAGGCGCAGTAAATCACGTTGTTTACCAATAAACAAACAGATACATTAGCAATGCAAATAAGGAAAGTTAGCTACCAATAAGTAAGCTTAAAATGTGCGATAACTGCTTTATGAACTAGGGGAGAGTGAGAGTAAAAGACAATTAATTTTATTGAAACCATGGCATAAATGGTTGAAAATTGCGATTTATTCTTATTATTAATTTTAATGCGTCTTACTGTAATCTTATCTGATGGAAAGCAATACAAGACACTAGCAACAGCAGTGATACGAACTCTCCCATGTTGTCCAACAAAATCTTATTTCATCATCATCATCATCGGCCCGATGCTGTCCACTGCTGGACCAAGGCCTCTTCATGCATCTTCCATTCAGTTCTGCTCTGGGCTACTCTAGAACATTTCTTTCCAGCTGTCTTCACTATGTCATCGTAGTTCGCGCCATCTAGCCATCATAATCTTATTTATGTGTTAAAAATGTTAAAAATTTTCGATAAAGTATTCTATAATTTACTTAAGTACATTACAAGTGCATTTAATCGTATTACATGAAAAACTGTAGACCACACAAACATGATTGATCGTGGATTCGTGAGTGTTATGACAGAGTGGCGCAGTTGTCGCGAGTCGCGGCGAGGCGCGGTAAATCATTCTGTTTACCAATACGCAAGCCGTCACATTACCAATGCAAATGACGCCCTATTGGGCCCGCTCCGGCTGTACCGATAGCAAAAGAATTCGAATTATTTGTTAATATTATTTTTTTGATGTTGACATGAAAAAGATTGAGGAGGGAAATAGAGGCCGTGGATGACCACCCTGACTATAAACAATAAAATATTGATGAGAGAGAGAACCTCAACAGGAGAGACAACCCACGACCGTACGGTGTGGTGGACGACTAGTCAGGGGAAGAAAAAGAAGATAGTCTTGTGGTGGTATATAGTGGGGAGCTAAGTAAATACGGAAACAAAATAATGACACTAGCACAGTGGTTCTTAAGTTTCTTGTAGCCACAGAGTACTATAAAAAATTCAATAATTTCACGCAATGTCTTCGATCCCGTGGATCACCGTGGCGTGAATTACTGTATTATTATCCTAATAAATAATGCTTCAATTCCGTAGCTGCTGGTGGAAGGCGATCCATGGAACTTTACTAGGTACTATAAAAAAACCGGCCAAGTGCGAGTCGGACTCGCGCACGGAGGGTTCCGTATCATTACGATTTATGACGTATTTAAAAAAAATCTATTTACTAGATCTCGTCCAAACCAATTTTCGGTGGGAGTTTACATGGTAATCTACATCATATATTTTTTTTAGTTTTATCGTCCTCTTATTTTAGAAGTTACAGGGGGAGGGACACACATTTTACCACTTTGGAAGTGTTTCTCGCGCAAACTGTTCAGTTTAGAAAAAAATGATATTATATAATTTTTGAAGACCTATCCATAGATACCCCACACGTATGGGTTTGAAGAAAAAAAAAATTTGAGTTTCAGTTGGGAATGGGGAAAAATCAGTATGGGGAACCCCCAAAATTTATTGTTTTTTTCTATTTTTGTGTGAAAATCTTAATGCGGTTCATAGAACAGATGTATTCTATGAACCGCATTAAGATTTTCACACTTACCAAGTTTCAACAGCATAGTTCTTATAGTTTCGAAAAAAAAGGCTGTGACACGATCGGACAGACAGACAGACAGACAGACAGACGGACATGACGAATCTATAAGGGTTCCGTTTTTTGCCATTTGGCTACGGAACCCTAAAAAGGGGTCCATTCCAAGAAACTGCGGTAGTGGCTTCTTAACAATTGTACTTATAGTTCTTCTTTGCGCAATATAAGTTTCCTGGCATACATAGGTGTCCTTTAATTAATGCTATTCCAAATTAGTAGGTACTTAGACGATATTAATCTTAAATATTTATTTCAATGTGAAAATTAAAATAACCCTAAATGGGTTTGAATTCCATCAGTCCGAATTTCAAATTAAGGGCAATCGTACAGTTTTAAAACTGTAGTCTAGTACTTTGATATGCTATCTTTTTGTAAATCTATTACTAGATCCATTAACAGATATGCTGGAATTACCTATTATTACAGGAACGCGATAATTCCTTCATCAGACCTATTTAGTCTCACGTGTTTAATACGATTAGGTAAATGAACGTATTTTTAAGGAAAATCAAATAAACAACTGTGTTTGCTGACCATACATAAAATTTTCGACAGCATGTTTTGCTTTAGCGTGCCGAGAGTGTGTTTGTGTGTGACGTTAAAGTGTACATACACAGACGGGGCTATACGTAAATATCACACACATGGAATATACGGCCAATATAAAATGACCCGCCGCGTTTTTCTCTTTACAAGACGGCGTGTGACCGAAAGGGGGGCGGCTGAAGAACGTATGGGGTCTTGAAGCCTGGGTATTTTAAATATATGCATCTGTCTATGTGTGCGTATGTCGTGATCGTGGTGTTAGCACTCGGCTCACCTTCGTGCGACCTCGTGTTTCGACACCGGCGGCCGAACAGCTAGTTATTGTTCCCCCGAAGGTTCGCGTCGGCGCGCGCGCAGACTACTGATGAGCTCTCAACGTTCTATTTTTAACTTCGATTCGTGTTTGAGATGTATGAATGTCGAAGTAAGGATTGCAACGTTTGTTTTGGTTGCTGCTTACCCCATTGGATGACTGACCTTGTTTATATAACCTACGTGTGGTTGACGCGAGGTTAAAAGTGAATTAGGTATTATGCGTGTGGGCAATATATGTAAAGGTACGAGCCCTATCTTATCTTATAAATAATGAATGCACCGCCTAACATCATTTGTAATAAAATGGTTATTGGGTGATAGAAGATGAAAGAATAATTAAATAAGTATGTATAAGATCAAATAACTAAGTATAAGTACTTTGACGCCTAGTCGCGCCCGCTGTTTTTGTATATCTTTTTTTTTTGTAAAATATGTAAATAGTGTAAGTAACTACTATAATATTAGGGTGGTGTATATTAGTTATTCTATTAAAATTAAATGGTCAACAGTACCTACGGTTAATGTAAATATGAAGTAAAGTATAAGTACATAACACTTCAAGTATTTATATGTATATCAAAAGTGTGTAAAATAATTAAGTAGGTAACAGATCGTCCGAAAATTTTGAAATTTTCTTCAAATTATTTTAAGAAAAAAAAAAACCCGTTATCTACAACAAACATCCTATACCTAGGTACTAATTATTTATTATTGTTCAATTCTTTCTATAAAACAAGTTTCTTACTTAATGCAGAAAGTACAAAAATACTTAGATAGATGCAGTCTTATACTTAGATCAATGCCTAGGTCCTATTCCCAACTTGATAACAGACGGTTCTGTTTTTTAATTTTAGTTAGACTTCCTTCGTTCAATTAACTTCAATTAACAATTAACTAAGTCGTTCTATTGTGAAACTCCTGAAACATGTTCTTTTCTCTCTGTCCAGAATCATATTGCACAATTAATTGATCAAAATCTTTCTATCTTATACTCCCAAAAATATTGGGCCCAAGATTTCATTTCCAATAAATATATCCACTATCTACTCGTGCCGTTCTATCTATAGTAAGAACATCAATAAAACATAAAATAGATCATAAACACCAAAACTTCGTATCGGCTACTTTACATTCCACTCAGCACTGAAATCAGTTTTATTTTCAAGTATAAAACAAATTTATTTGCCAATGTTTGCATATGGGACCCGGCGGCGTCTGGTTTGGACAAAAACGTTTCTCCCTCGGGAGAAACCTTTCTAAGCTTGCGGTAGATAACAGCGGAATTGTTTGGTTGGACAAAATGACATCGGATTTTTTGCTTACAAAAGTTTTACCTGATTTTATATTTAGAGTACCTATGTACCTATCACAAATTGTTAGTATCTATTTACATATTAATAAGTAGGTATGGGTCTGTAACAAACTTGTCGAATTCAGTAGGTAATATTTAATTTCATGTAAGTAAGTAAGTAATTAAGATGGAAATCGCTTGAGAGCTGTTCGGTTAACAAAATTAAAAAAAAAACGCGTGAAACAGTATCTAAACCGTTTTCTTGTTTTATTAAAGAATACGGAACCATCCGTATTCATATATTTATTTAATTCCATAATGTACACATAGAGGTGGATATTACAGTAGATAGTCACAATGATGGACCCTACGGGCATACCAACATTTTTAAAAGTAGGAGAGAGGAGAGGACATTAAAATTTTGTATGAACGCCTTATATGAATAAAATTAGTTTCCAATGTCAACGACTGACAAAGCTCGAGAAATGAGAGAGGGCGATGGGAGAGGGCGCTCGGATATTTTAATTGACTACAAATAATAAATATTATTTTATTTCATAAAGATACAGACATAAATTGCTACCTCTCTCCTACATTACTGTGCCCGACAGGGTACTCATAACATTACAAAACATGTTCACATTTACGGATTCAAAGTGAACATAAAAACTTTTATCAATTTTTGTTTTACGTATATATTTCTTGAACGCTTTCGGCTCATTTTACTGGAGATGGGCGTTTTTAGAACTAATGCCGTCATTATCGTACACAAAATTGTAAAATTGATTCCTAGTTCCAATCAACTTTATGAATAGGTAAACTATAATTGGTGAAAAAAAAAACTCCAAGTTTAATCTGCGTTTGCCGTGCTTAGCCTCGAAGAGCCCAAAAACCTGAAAGAAACTCTTAGTCCACTTTTATCATGCGTTCTGCTGAAATGCGGAACGAACTTCCCGACATGAATGGTTATAATAACGAGTGAATCGGTTTATTCTAGGCAAGCGCCTTCATCGTGAATCGCACTGTCGCTTAACATCAGGCAAAGTAGCGGTCAATCGTAGGACTATTCAAAAAAAATGTGTGGGGCCCTGTTTTGTTATGCCTACTTACTTACATCTTTGACAATCGCTAATTTGTATTTTCAAGACCTAAAAGCCTGCCCACCATGTAATCCTTTTCGATATTGCATTTCTGTGATCTCATGACAGTTGCTCCGTACAAGATACATTAGGATTCAGGCGCATTAGGTTACACTGCAATCTGACCACGACATACGTATTTGGGAATAGGCAATGATGATAATGACTTATGATTACGGTTGTAAATAGATATCTTATATTCTACATACAAGAAAATGCTTCTGATATTTGAAATTTTAGAATAAAAAAACTGTTTTAGTCGTTCTAGAGTTATCTAGTACAAACAAAACAGATAGATTGGATGGAAATATTGGGTCTATAATGAGTTATATCATAATCGTAGAGAACATACGAACGCACGGTAATTAGTAATGTAACAAATGGCAATAGAAACCGCAGGGATAGCAAATTTTATCTAAAATATTTTTTAATTGAACATAACCTGGATCCTGTAGATATTGTCTCAACAAGCAGTCGTTATAATAATTCTACAATTCATGAATGAAGAAACATGTTTGCTTTCTAATAAACATGCAAACAGTTCATTTAAAATAGCAGAACTTGGCAGTTAGCCAAGGCAGTACAAGAAATAGATACGGAGAAAAATAATTTCAGCTCTCACTTTGACCACGAATTCTTAATAGGTGCTTTCGTTTCCCTATTATTTCGGACTCTTCAATCCCTCTCATTTCATCCTCCTCACGAGATTTCCCCGCAAATAAGTGCTTGAGTACTTTATTTGTTTTTTACACGCGGCTTTCTTTCAATTTCACGGTTTCCGCCCCCGACTTTTCTTTGTAGTGAATAAATAATGTTGGCACCTCGTATGTTTTGCTTTATTTTGCGGTTGCGGAGTTGCTGCCTTTGAAGGGATTTATTTCGTTTTGAGACGTGAAAAATGCGATGGGATAGATTCGTGTGATGTGTTTAGTTTATTTATGGGTTACGGTGGTTTCACTTGTTTGTTTGGAAAGCAGAAAAAGGTCGGATAATGTGATAAAGATTTTTGAATCAGAGGTTTCTTTACAATACCCATACAATTTGTATAAGCGAACAGTGGTGTTGTTTTGATCTAGAATCGTTGTTAGTTTTGCAATAGTCTCTTACTTACCTACTTTCCTTTGCCAACAGAATTATTTTCTCATCTTTTATTATAAAAAACCAGCCTTGGACTTACAAGAGGATTGTTAAGCCTCATAGACAGAACAGCCTTACAGACTGAAGTTGTCATTTTTGAGTCAGTAAAACAAAAAAAAAAGTAAACTTTAACAATCACAATAGGTAACGTAAATCAGATTTGAATGACGATGACGACAACAAAATCATGGGAACTGACTATTTTTGCCTTCATTTATAGTGTTAGGTAGACAAACCATCATGACTTGATTAAATTTGTGGATAATGAGCAAACTAGCTGTGGCAACACATAATTAAGTAGGATGTAGGAGCCATTTCAACTAATTCACGACTACTTATCAACGCTTACTGCATTAATGCAGGTATTAGATACCTTTTTTTCGTGTGAAAATCCTCATGGATGTCCTCCGCCTCTCAAAAGGACAAGCGGAGGATTATGTCGGACTCCTACCGACTAAAAACACACGGCCATCCATAGCACAATGTGGAGGGGGGCTCCGAGATCTCCAAAGAACGCACCGGTGGCCGTCCTGTACCTTGCTCTTGGCACGTCACAAAATTGCAGCTGTTTTATGCTCCGATCCTCCCGGGACACGACGCTGAGAGTTCCTCTAAGCGGCCGCAACCCAAAAAATATCCTCTGCGAGTGGTATCTCACAGGGATTCGGCATTTGACCCTAGCTAGGCTGGGCACTACGGCGATTGCCTCTCCGGCGCCATCGCCTTCGAGCGGGGTCGTCTCTACTTGAAATTGAAACTTATCCTACAATTCCAATTGGTGGACTAAATTACCTCATCGATAGCAATAATTGAGTTGCAGAACTTAGTCGTTGTTGTAAGAACTTAGTCTTCTTCTTTAACTTTTGCCCTATTACCTACCTAAGTGGCTTATTTGGAAATTCTGATACTTTTACCTTTAACCTGAAATTCATCTGCTTAAAAATTCATTTCTAAAATGTTTTTCGTGGGTTCAGCCAACGATAAATTGATACAGATACCTACTTATTTTTTTATGCAAAATCCAAAAGATTCTTAAATTATTTTCATCGTGGCTATAGGTAAGTCCCTACTTTAGGTAGCTTTAGCCAAAAATAAATGGACTAGGCATCTATTTAGATTTATTGACAAGACAGTATTTTGACATTAGACCTATAATCTATCTTAGATCTATTAGCAACAATAGAATTACACTTAGATACTTAAATCAACCCTCTGAAGTGTTACCGTCTCTTATATTCAAACAAATTAGTCATCAATAACCATAATACGACAGCAAGCAAATTAAACTTTTTAAACATTAAATTGCAAATCGAAATTATAATTCTCGTTTGTGTCTCAGAATACAGCTGTACATGAAAACGACGCGAATCGACCGAACTTGTTCGTCGCCGACGCCGATTCATTATCGGACTTCCAGACGAAACATGAATATTATTCCGGTCGAAAACATAACATCATTGTACACCTTATCGACCTAATCTTAAGGTTCCTAATCCTGTGCAGAAACAAAACCGATAAGACAAACTGGCATCGGACATCGAATGATTACTAGTCTCGCGTGTTTGAATTTGAACGTCGTATTCGAACCGTATGGTAATTAAAATATATCTGTAACACGTGGTGTTAAGGTTAGTTTTCGAACATTTGGTGCGCCTGTAGGTTGTTTTTGAAGCGTGCTTCGGCGAAGCAATGAGAGAGGGCGTGCGATAAATAACCGCCTTTGTGCCGTCACCGGTCGGCTAAATAACGGCTATTAAAATGTGTTCCGAGATTGCTCATGTTTTTTGCGACTGAGGGCTCAGGTATGCGGTTCGGACTTGGCATTTTTTAAAAGAATTTATATTAAGGGTTCTCATAAATAATGTAATTATCTTTAGTGATCTGATTATGGGTTGTTGGTGGTTCAGAGTTCTTATGATTTCTTTTCATCTAATATTGGGCTATGAACTTCACAATGAATCAAATATTTAGGACGAACTTAACAATGTATCAATTACTTACCTACATATGGACAGACTTTCCACATTTAACGCAAATTAATTTGACGTCTTAAATATTCAAATTATACTTACAAATAACTGTGTATTTTAGGAAAAAATCCAGTAATTCGCATCAAGTTTTCCTCAAATGCTCAATGCAGTAATGGTGTAAGTGGCGCCATCTGTGATCGTTAACCTTTTTGAATATCTGTGTTTTGGATTATTCAGCATTATTACGCAAATATTTTTCAATTTTCAAGTGTGTTCATGTTTCATCAAAAGATACTTACTTAGTTTTATTTTCAAGTACATACCTAATAATTTATTGTATTTTGACATCGTTATTTCAGCAACGCTCATCTTCTAAATAAAGGGTTATTTTCCATGTATCAGTTTTTCAAAACCCATTACCAGGGGTATTCTAAAGCAAAGACAATATTTACCTATTCAGTTTGCTCGAAGGATCTACTAATACACATGTATGACCGTATTCTGATAATAAAATTGTCTACAAACTGATCGTAGCTTTTAATCGTTTTCCAAAATTCTATTAAACCAATTACTAACATCGTCCCACTGCATCGGACTCGTTATTCTCTTAGAACGAAAAGGCTATCAGGCCTAGCCTATAGCAGGTTGGCAGACATTATACGCCATCAAGAAACCTCTTTGGCATTCAGGTTTCCTCACGAAGTTTTCTTTCAACGTTTAAGAATTATTATTACTAGGTACACCCACATGACTTCCAAAAGTCAGAGCTGTGTGTGAATTTGAACTTGAGGCCTTTGAAAATATGGCAGTACAATTATCATATCACTAGGCTATCACTGCACTTCACTATCAATGCACTCCATAGATTCACATGATAATTTTTGTTTGGTTCTTCAATGGAATAAGATGGTTTATCGGTTTCGGGACCGAACGTCAATACATCCATTGTTGCATATTGTGAAAAATTTAGTCTCAGATGCTGTGCTCGTCTAAAAAGTCCATTTGAAATACTACTATGTATTTATTAAAATCCCCGTACATACAGAACAGCGATGTGAAAAACATGGATTTACTCGACTAATTGGAAGGAATTTGGTTTATAAAAGGGATCTGCTTCCTCCAGAAGGACCAATATCAAGTGTTTTTCTGAAGTTTCTTGTTGATTCTTCTCCGTAAGAAGAATCACGCTACTAGTTTCAGATAGGTACTTTAAAAAATATCTTTTTTTAATGGTCCATTTGAAATAAAGCATTTCGATTTTTACTTTGGTCCTTGGAGCGTTACGGAAGACTGCAAGGTCTAAAGGTCTTTGAAATGATCTGTTGATTTGGGTTTTCTTCTTTTAAAACGACATACTTACATTATACCTAATTGTGCGAGAACTGGAGAACATTCCAGATCTGTTGATGCATGTATAGGTACTGGTATCTACTCGTTTTAATTAAGATCATTTTCCCAGTCTCCGTATCTCTATAGCTACCGGATGAAGTGGTGCACAGCGATAATGTATCGTATCAAGTTTTGATAAGCTTTGAGAATAATTAACGCTTGGCGTATAGTATCTATAATATAATCAGACGGAATATTTGATAAAATGTATAGTGACTGATAGAATACCGGTATGTTTTAAAATACAATTTTAATTAATGGTTGCCCTAAGGCTGCGTATAAAAACCAACTCCGAATAAATTCTGGTAAAATAATTCGGTTTATTTCATATAAATTCTGATCCAATTTTGAATTTTATGTGGAGAGTTTGTGGCTTGGCTCAATTTTTATGATCTGCATAGAAAGATAAATAGATAACAATTGCAAGGGTAGAATTATACATTTTCCACTTAGGTACATCACAGACTTTCTGGAAGATATATCGTTTTTTGGATGATAAAGATGTATGTTTATTACAAATATTTTTTACGGGTTATAAAAGTGAGTAACAAGAGGAAAAATCATTAGCAGAGGCAGAGAGCAGTCAGTTTGTAGATATTCCTTAAATAATGCTTTAAGTAGATACTTAGAGCAAAGAACTATTATCCTTATAAACACAAAATATCCCCAAACACCATTAAATTTACTGTGGACAAAAGAAAACAGCCACTTTGAATATTGGAAGGAATACGAGCAATTCGAAGAGACCGATGGCCGAAGAATAAATCTTCTGATAAACCCGTCCTTTTTCAACACCAATTCGCTACTATCAATAAAGTAGCTAACCCTATCCAATATCGGAGCTCATCAATCGAAGCGTGAACATTATCCAGCGCCGGCGGATAGTGGGTAGGCAGTGACAGGTGGTAAATCACAGAGAACGACATTTTTTCCGCCGTTCGATTCCAGTGCGCCCCCGCCTGTCGAGTGCTGTCTCTAGAGATACGCTCGAGGACGGTTTGCAAAAAAAGTAACAATATTAATAAGTAAATTTTATTTTAAATTTATTTTCTCACTAAAAAGCCATTACGCATGCTAGGCATAAATACTAACATTCTTATTAAAAAAAATCTTCCAACAAACCTATAAGTACCTATAATAAGTTTTGTCTTCTTCCCTAGTCACAGAAATCACGTGTCAAAACAAGACTAAGCAATTATATTACATACGTTCTAAGTGGCTTATTAGACGTTTCATGAATTCATATAAATATGAGGGTAAGAGTCTGTTTTGCATTACTAGGTACTTTTTTTTAATTTCACATAGTTTTTTCTAGTTTCTACTTTTTCTAATCGCGGAAAGAAAATCGCGCAGTTCTATGCTGGAATGAAATGCCGATGTTAAGATTACCTTTGTCCATTTTATGTGGAATCCAAGTTTTCAAACCAAGAATTTGAAAAACTAGCCTTTGTGTCCTCCTGAAACTTTAATACGAGTAAACTGCAGGTCGATCGTTTGGCAAACAACTACTGACTTGTTGGGTACCAACCTACTTTATACTTACTAGTGTAATTAGTTTAACTTATGTTTAAAATATTACGGAAAATCTTGAAACTAACGAATATTATACCTACTTAGATTAGCAGTATAACTTGAAATGGAAAAATAATACACGAACGTGTAAAAAAATTGAAAAATATTTTCTAATCTCGAAACTTTGTTTGCTATCGGTCCATAGTGAGGGCGTGGCATCATCCTCATTATTTAGATATTAATCCGGCACTCTCCCTTGCTATCCTCTGTGCACACAAGGGTTTCGGGGGTGCAGGGGATGCCCAAAGCGGGGGGGGAGGGAGGATGGCGACGCGTCGTCTCATTTTAATTAATATACGACACTTGTGGGACTTTGAATACCACAGCACAACTTTTAGACTGTATAAGTACATTTATTTGAGTTTGACGAAAATTTGATTTAGTGCGTATTTGAATGTAAAAGTTTTTTGTAGGGTGAAAGGTTTTTATGGATAATATTTTATGATTTAGCAATGTAAATAAAGTGTTTCTGACCAATTGTATTTCAAAATAAATGCATATTTTATACGTAATCGAAATTATTGATTCATTAAGTACAAGCAACTTTGCGTTTTACACAAGCGTCGTCATATTTCAACCAATTTACACAAAATTGCTTTTCATAAAAAAGTAACAAAAGTGAAGTCAGTGGCCAAAACAAAAGAACCACTCAAATAGAAGTCACCGACTTCCTAAACTGTTTTAGACAAAATTATTTTATTATTTTTTGAAGGCGGGTTTACTTTTTTGTTAAACGTAATTTAATTTTTTAATTTTTAGTGGAAAGTTTTGTTTATAAGTACTTGTTAGCCAACTAAACGCTCCAATCAGATAGCGACGTTTCGGAGTAAACGATAATATCATCGATGTAAAAATATATATATATTTAAAACTGCTAAACCGATTCCGATAACATTTGAACGGGGCCAACCTCTGAACCTACCAAACGAAAAAATTATAATTAAAATCGATCTACAATTGGCGGAGATATCGCGTAACAAACAAAAAAAATACAGACGAACTGAGAACCTTCTCCTTTTTGAAGTTCATCGCGAACAGGCAGACGAAGGACTTTATTTTATAATATTTAGTAAAGTACCTAATCTGTAAGTAATGATTGAAAATAATAAGTTGGTAAGTCAGAATGATCAAGTACCTATGCCCAAAAAAGACATTAAAATAATTTTATTTCGTCCAAAATACAATTTAAATATGAAAGATAGAAAAAAAATATTCTAACACAAAAAACAATATAGTTATACTTACAGATAATAAAATCAAATTACAAGAAAAATCACATCCATAAAATGTTTGACACAGGATAATGCCGAGGCGGTGATATTATAATCATCGTTCATCATCAAAAAAAATCTATAGGTTGACACTGAAAACAAGCGTCGGCTGCTTGTTTTCAGTGTCAACCTATAGTTTTTTTTTTATATTTAATTTCATAATAAGTATTTAATTAGATACAATTATACTTCTGAAGTTAAGTGGTTACTAACATTAAGATATCAGAACAGTAGTTAAGTTAGTAGTTTAATGTAGTTTTTGTTAACTCAGAGTTAAGAACCTTGTTATTAATATGCCTCGTTCATGTTTGGCTTTATACTATACATTTCTAGTATCTAGCAGATAAAATAAACTGCAGTTCGATAGTTCATAAAAATACGCATCGTAATATAAAATACTAGCTTTCCGCCCGCGGCTTCGCCCGTATGGACTACAAGTTTCTTTTCAGTTTACGGGATAATATAGGTATGACCTATATCACTCAGGAATAATGTAGCTTTCTATTGCTAAAATAATTTTCAAAATCGGTTCAGTAGATCCAGAGATTACCCCCTACAACCTCAGACACTCACAAACTTTATTTTTTTATAATATAGATATTTAAATACATAAATATATGAACTCTGTAATAAAAAAATAAATAACATACCTTGACTTTGTGCAACTACGGAGGATTTCTTAGAAAAACCCATAACACTTTGCTCGACGTACGGTGCTGAACACTGCCAAGTTTTTAAAACAACACAGTACCAATACATTTCAATAGCTTCACTTAGGAAAAAAAATGATGGTCCAGTATGTAGAAACTCGTACTACTTACCACATCTCGGGTCAGTAAGTTTGAAATAATAAATATGTCTAAGCGTTTTGAAGATTTCATCGTGTTCGACTGTTCGACTTCGTGTGTGACTTTCATTGCTGACTGTACACGCCTAAGGTAGCCTAGGCGCGATGGTATGTTTTATAAAACTATAAATTTATCTACTTACAGGTAATTATTATCGATACGTCCTGTATCAACCAGCCATCACAAAACTTTCGCATGCGCACGATATATTAATGAATCGTATCGGTAGCCAACCTTTGTGTGTATAATTACGGGATATAAAATTAATGGAATAATTGATTTATTTTACTTAACCGCGCTGCTGGCGTCCGACGATAAAATAATTAGAAACCTACGTAAGTACAGTCGCCAGCAGGTCAAGGTATACAAAACTGTCAAATTTATCCAAATGATTTTAAACCTTAAATTGTTGAAGTTAAAGTTCAAAATCAACTGAGAAAATTTGACATTTTGTGGTAACTTGATGTGAAAGAAAGAAAGAAAGAAAGAAAAATGATTTATTCAGCACAATCAGTTATGTAATTACATATATGTATAAAAGTTACTATATTATATGTCTGACAATTGCGCTGAAACGGTGCTCGTTCAGCATATGCCAGACGGAATGCCTGGCGCTGGTTTTCAACCAGACCCTAGTGGCTCACGGATGGTAAGCCAGTTCAAGAAAATAAATAAACAATAGTACTTAAATAAAAATCATAAGAAGTACATTATAAATATATAAAGAAAAATATAGTATAATATAATAAAATAATAAAAATGTAACAAAATAAATAAATACAAAACAATAATGAGTAAAACTTATTATTTAGTAGTGTGCGACGTGACGTAATGTGCGCAGCCGTGTGCTGGCCACCGTACATTATACCATTAGAGTTATTGTCAGTGATTTGAAATTTACCGATTGTGTCTCTCACTTGTGGGCTAGACTTACGTTTAGTAAAGCACACAGCGCGGCGTGGAGTCCACAAGGCGTTAAACGTCCAGACGGAGAAGGGCCTATTTAAAAAAGAAATAGCCTTAAGCCATGGATTAGGAGTGAAAATGGGGTAATGGGGCTCATCTATACTAATATTATAAAGCTGAAGAGTTTGTTTGTTTGCTTGAACGCGCTAAAATTTGCGAATTTGCGGGTCCAATTTGAAAAATTCTTTCAGTCTTAGATAGCCCGTTTATCGAGGAAGGCTATAGGCTATATATCATCACGCTAAGACCAATAGGAGCGGAGCATAAATGAAAAATGTTGCAAAAACGGGAAGAATTTAAATGCAGAAAAGCCGAGAAACCACGCGGGCGAAGCCGTGGGCGGAAAGCTAGTAATAATATATAATGCCTAAGTGTGAGATATAGCCTAACCCCTCTCACTTTGTGAGGAGACCCGTGCCCAGCAGGGATAGTAGATGATTATGAAGTATAAGGCACACAAGGTAAGTTTCAAAGGAGTCGTGATCTATGACGAGTAACGATAAACAATCCATTAGGATTTTCTATACCCCATGAAAAACAGGGAAGAGCCTGGCTTATCACTCGACAGTTTAGCCTGAGCCAAATTTTTATTAAATTAGTACCACTATAAAGTGCGACCCATGACCAGCTTCGCTTGGGTATATTTTTCCGATATTTCCAAAAAATTATAATCTCATAATTAATATTTCATAAGACTGCCTCGCTATTCTACATAGTTGTCTCAAGCGCGACTACTACGCGTTCTGGGTCTGATTCCCACGTCGAGAGTTATTGAGGTCCCAAGTGTTATTGAGGTTTTCTATGAAATTCTGTGTAGTTAAGGTTATTTCATATACTTACAGTATGTTAAAACCCAGACACAGTATGGAATGTCCCGTGAATACCACAACACGTGGCATCACTACATGGCCCGAGGGCGGCTGTCCCCATCTCCTGTATTTATTTGTCATTTAATTGGCCACTTTTATCGCGACCTATTTCATTTGCTCTACGTACCGAGATAGCGGGAATGACATTGATACTTGAATTGATAGGTACCATTGTTACGCGATGAGAAACGCATTTTCTTGAAAATACCTAGTGAAACGGAAAAAAAGGTTTTGTTTCTGCAGCCTTATATTTTTTAGATTAGTTATTGTTTGAGTAGGTAAGGTAGGTAGTATGGCTATTGTCTATCTATAGTACACTATATACTCGAGCTTAGAACCCGGATATTTCGACAGTTTTTTTAAAGTTGTAAATATTTTTCATTGTTATATCGTCGGGCAGCGACCGATGACTTGACAACTTTTAAACCCGGACCACAAATCAAACCCCGCCCGGACGATCCCCGGACGCCCTCTAAACTAGGACAAATCCGGGGAAACCCGGACGGATGGCCCCCTATCTATGGCTTATATCCACGACAAAAACCAACACCAGTCATAAACCATATACCTACCTACCTAATAGATAAAAAAAAACAAATACACCGATTAGCTCGGCGACTAAAAGGACTATCCCGTTCGAAATGGGACATATCGAGGGTTTACTGCGAAAACCTGCTAAGTAACATTTTTGCCAAAAATTTGTTAAATACATAAAAAATCTTATCTTTTTAAGATTTGTATACTGGTAAAACCGACTAAGCGTTACGTTAAAGAGTTTAGAAGATATTTTATGGTAAAAACAGTTAAATGTAATAAGGTGCTTAATATTCGCCTGTTAAAATATAATAAACGACGATAGTATCATTTTCCCTATAAATTATAACATGCAAAAAAAACTAAGCGTCAATAACCTCTTTTTCTTTTCTATTTGTTAAACAAAATGTTCTTACACACATTCAGTAAATATAATCTAAAGGAATTTAAACGTATTTAGCGGAAGAATTTTGTTTATTTTGCTAAAATAACGTTACTGCAAAAATCTAATATATAACTATAATGTCATTTTACATGTACCAAATTATTTCATTATTAACAAATTCTTGACATGCAAAAGCGACTAAACTACTTTAGCTAGTTTATGCGATACATGTCATATAGTTGAATTCATAGTCAGATGACTTGTAGCAAAAAGTAATATGACCTATAAAAGTGATAAAACATAATGAATTTGATACTGGTAAGTTTAATTTTGAGGTTATTTTTTTAACAAACTTTATATCCGAACTTTTTTCAATATGAGGTTATTTTCTTTTAGAAAATGTATCAACTATAAATGGAAGCTTCGTAAAAGTCCACGAGCCTGAGTCTACACCCAATAACACGAAGGATACTATCGAGTTTCGTCATTACATATAAGCAGGTAAATTACGTACCTTCCTACTATATCGTTATAGCTAGGGACGGTATTTTTGAAAATTATTAGGACACGCTACGGCACATTTTAAAAATTCTGTTGTTCTTTTCCCCGTTAGTTTTAACCCTAGAATCACTGGCTGTCGAAGTAACGTGTTCTTTTTGTCACTATTATGTAAATTTCTTTAAAAATGGGTATTAAGATGATCCAAGATTACGTTTTCAGATGATCCAAGCACCAAAGTCTTTCCTGGTCATATCAATTCTTTAATTGAATCAATGCCATCCTGTTCTACGTATCGAGAAGGTTGGTAAATTTACGATGCCAATAACGTTTCTTATACCTACTTACCTAATTAGAATTAAAATTTGTGAGTAATCTCTGAAACTACTGAACAGATTTTATATATTTCTTTCATGAATATAAAACTACACTATCCTCAAGTGCTATGTTTTAATAACGTTATACGTGATCGTGTCAATGTTCGGAAGCTCGTCGTAAATAAATAGGAGCTTTATATATTATAGCTCTTCCCGCGGTTCCGCTCGTGGTATGTAAGAAAAGGTGACTACTGAAGAATAGTGTAGCTTTCTAAAAGTGAAAGAATTTTTCAAATCAAACTGGTAGTTCATGAGATTAGCGCGTTCAAACAAACAAACTTTTCAGCTTTATAATATTAGTACCTGACTGTAGATAGCGATGTTAATATCTAAAGTTCCACTCAGCTCAAGTGATTGTTTCAGAAAAATATATGGATGACGATGTTAACACTGAATTGGAGAGTTTATTTGGCGACGTTTCGGGTACTGACGACCCAACATACCGCTTGCCAGATTTTCCTCATCATCTTGAAAACGAAGATTCTAACGGTCTTGTTACATTAGAAGATTTAATTGGACAAAAATAATTTAATTGAACAATGCACACAAAGAAAGAAAGATAATTTGCAATAGAGAAAAAGAGAAGGGTAAAATCAGATCAAACACAGATGAGCACTTTAGTTCTGTAACATTTGACTTGCAAGCAGTACTCCTCCTCCTCTTTCCTGCGACGTAGGTCTGCTTTATTATTTTAGAAAGTTGTGTGTATACAACCTCACGATTTACGAGGCTGCTTTACCTAATAATGCTTATTGTTTTGCATGGTCAGAGATAAATGGAAAGAAGGGTAGCTCTGAAATTGGGAGTATACTGTTGCATTATCTTTCAAACTGTGTCCCTGAAAAAATCACAGTAATAAGCTTATTTTCAGATACTTGTGGCGGTCAAAACCACAATCAATATGTGACTGCTTTGGGCAGTGCAAAAAATTGACCATTTCAGAGTCATAGAGCAAAAGTTTTTAGAATCGGAACATACGCAAATGGAAGCAGATTCTATGCATGGTAGCATAGAATCTGCTAAGAAAAATACATCGGTATTTTCTATGATGGATTGGATATCTATTTTCAAGCGTGCTAGACGCAGGCAAACAATAAAAGTCGATGAGAAGAAAATAAAAAAAGAACATTGTAAAATAATTTAAATTTGACGAGTTCTTTAATTTGAAGTAACTTGCCAATACAATTATGAAAAATTTAACGAAAGATCAACAAGGAAAATAGGTTCAATGGCTGAAGATAAAGCGTAATAGGTATGTAAAAGGAGAAGAGAGAAAGATTTTTTTTAACTATGACATGAGCGACAATTTTAATGTTATAGAAATTTGAGAAAATTCATCAACTTCCAAAGTCCAAAGTGAAATAGAGAGTGGAGAAGACGAATAAATTATTTTATTAATGATGATGATGTTGATTATAATTTGATTAAAAGTAACTAATTTAAATAATTGTGCATGTAACCCTTTTTACTTTTTCGAAAATCAATAATTATTTACAGGTAAAACCAACTAACTTTTTTCCTTGATAGACTACACAGTAAGTTTCCTCAGTTAGCATTATTAATTTTAACCTATCATGCAGTAATTTATAAAAACTACCCAATTTTAATTAAAAATAATATAAAACATCAATAATTTTGCTTCAAGCGCATTTTCACAATGTACATGTAAAACCGGCTAACTGTAAATCCTTAGCCATGAATTTCCTTCTTTCCCGATTTTTATCACACATATTTATTGAGACTATACAAAAATTCATTAATTATTATATATCCTATCTGATGACTACTGAAGTATTTAGGATCTACTAAAGTTATAAGGTTTTAATTAGGTATAAACTTTAAAAACGCAATAACACAAAACTGACTTGAATGCACTTAGGAGGTTTTCGCAGTAAACCCTCGATATTTATATAAACGTAAGTACAGCCCAATACAAAATATGTTTTCGAGCTGAAGCTGCTGAAGTTTGTTAGAATTATTCAATTTGTCAGCAATCAATGGTGTGGTGACGAATTAGAATACAACTCCTCACTGCCGAGATAGGCATTTCAGAATGGTGAGCAAATATCTGACTTGGTCGGTGGTAAGACCTCTTGGGTTCTCATTGGCTGGCTTTCATACGTCGGAGTCTATTGAAAAACTCCTTGGTGTGCGTTTCAACTCTTTTGGGTGGATGCCAGTCTCCCTTCGGCTCCGGGAGTCTGATAGGAGCTAACGCATCAGCAATTCCTCTGATGTTGCAGGTATGCATGGCCGGCGATGAGTAATTACCATTAGATGGCTCATCTGTTCATTTACCGACATAATGGCAGAGGATTGCTAACAAAATAACCTTTCAATAAATTTTTAATTAAACGGATCCAATATTCCCTTCGTAATATCAGCGGGGTCGCCCTCGCTCGGTGTACCTTTTTGTTCGTTTTATTTGTCACGGTCACTTTTAGCGTGTCCCATTTAATTCCCCTTTTGTCCCGGGATTATACTCTTGTTCGCATCCCGTATAGGAATTTTACGCAAGTTCTCCAGTAATAAATGTATAAACAGGGTGGGAATAAATAAAGCAGCAATATTGGAGGTGACGATGACTAATGAAGTTGGATTAATGAAGTTACAATGCAACTGTGGCCTTCGCAGAAACTGAATAATTTAATGATGGAAACCTATTAAAATCAAAACAAGTACACTTTTATTAGTGGTGCATTATATCTAGTCATCGTTATTTTAGTTCTTCTATCTCAAGAGATATGTAGATTATTTAATTTCCATTTGTACAGAAAATATGTGCAAGACTTACATCAGACTTAAATTATGATTGATTGATTGATGATATTTTGTACACGATTTCCTATAGGGGGAAATCAGTGCCTATACACATTACATTCCAGACACCATTATGAATAGCCACAAATATGTGTAAGAGGAGTACGGAAAACGAAATGAAATCATCAATCATTTCGATGGATCGACTGAGCAATCACACTGGGAACATGTAATATTTGCTTAATAATATAAATATTTATAATAGCAACTCTGTCAAAATTATGTCCTGTTCCATTATTGCGATCCATTTCGTTTCGTCCCGATATTTGTTTAATTTTGCGATTCATCCCATTAAGCTTTCCCGCATTCCCGGTATGGTCCAGGATAATGACCTCGGCTACATCCTGTAGCTATAGGAATTTTACACGGATGTGAAACGGTAGCGGACGCTCAAAGAGAAATTGACCTGTCTTTTACAGTGGGTTGGTGGTTTTATTGTTGAATCGGATTTTATTTCGATTTCATGTTCGAAGTTTGAATGAATGAATGAATGATAATTTTTATATGGGAGTAGTTGTATGTGTCTAAGGTATTAGGTCCGTCTTGTAATGTTTATTAGATTTGTGTAGAGTATCTTAAAGGCATCATATTATTTTAAATAAATATTGACGTCCTTTTGCTGTAGCTAAATTAGGATCGTGTAGTGAATTTAATGTTTTCTTCTGTAAGTTCTGTGACACAAGTATGGTTACACTATTAAGTTTTTTTAATTCCTATCAGTGATTAGGTGTACTCGTACTGTCTTAGGAACAAGTCCGTCTTGCACCTTCCATGTGTGTTCTAGCGACCATAAATAAGTTTAGATGAGACGCTGGCTGCTTATGCTATAAACAGGACACAAATTTACGAGCAGCTTTGATGACTTTTATACAGCACGTGTCTATCGTTAAATCTTTATTTCACGCCTGATATTAACTACGTACGAGTCCTCGTTGGGTTGTTAACCGATCCATCTATGTGTAACGTACAATTTCAGTCATTACCTATAGGTAGGTACTACCTATTCGTATCCATGCGTGAATTACCCGATAAATATTACATTTCCGAAGGTAGATAACGTTTTCGTTTCGTACTATCGCCCCGCGCTTTCACTTTTTGATCGCAGTTTGTATCTATTTAGCCCACTTTCAACAGAGGCGGCTCAAGCCCCGACAAAACTTCCTTTGTTAATACAACTGGCGCTAATAGTCACTAATATGGTTATATGGTTCAGCTCTTTAGCCTCTTTAGCGCCTTGAAGTCAGTGCAATGCATAGCAAATGCACGCGCTATCGTTCCGGCTGGCAACGCCGCGCGGCTATTATTACGTAAGCGATGTTGCCGCTCCGCCAGACACCGGTCTCGCCGCTCTCACCCTGCCTGCCCCTCAGTCTCGCTAGAGCGCTCTCGATATTACAACGTCAATTTCGCCATGATGGATTCTAATTCAAATTCGTACGATATGTACTCTCCAAAAATAGAAATTGATTCGGAAATTTCGGAGAGTGAACGAGAGTATTCACGGAGCGACGTGAGTTCAAAATTTAAAGTGCACTGGAATTCTGAGAATACGATGAAGTTGATTGACACTATGGAGAAGGAATGTAAAGAGCTGTGGGATATAAAGAACCCGTTGAATAAAGACCGGAACGCGCGGCAGGCGAGGTTTGATTTTTTGGCGGATATATTTGGGACAACAGCGGAGGAAGTGAGCCGGAAGATTCACAATTTGCGGACACAGTTCAACAACGAACTGCGGAAAATAAAGCGGCGTCAGGTGACGCGAAGTGGGTGGGAGTACTTCGATGCCCTCTCATTTCTGATGCGTGCGCCGGCCGCCGACCCCCTTGAGACCGTCGACGCGGTTAATTTGGAGGTAGGTCATGTTTTAAAACTATATCAAACACGATTCGGTTGTAATCCTGCGACATTTTAGTGCGAGCGAAGTGTCAAAACAGATGTATGAGTTGAGTACCTACTAGGACTTCATAACTGCTTTGTTTGTTTAGGTTATTGTTATCGTTGTTATCATAAGAAATTGTGTTTGATGTATATTTTTTTATTTAAGATTAGGGAAAATTGCAAATAATGTCGCTTGAATTCATAAATGTTGTCATTTTAGTTTTGACGGATATTTTAACCAGAGATAAATTATTGACATTTTGGAATTTGAAATAAACCATCACTAGACTTGCAACAAATCTTTTTTAAGTGCCAACAGGTGGTACTTAATAAGGTTTTATTACCTAAGTAATTAAATAGGTAGGTTACCTTATTTGTATCTAATGAAAGATATGGGTATTCGAAGACTTGGTTGTACTGTACTTAATTGCAAGTAGGTACCTACGCACGGCTGCACATCAAGCTATATACAAAACCAGTTGACACTGGCCTATTTATTGAATGGGAAGCCTAAACAATGCGGGATCAGCTTAAACTGGTGTATAGCTTGATGTGTACCTACTTAATACTTTATTATTTTAAATATTAATATTTTTACTAATAGTTTGAATTCTTAAATAGTTTGAAAAAAAATAAAAAATTATTAATTATTATTAATTTTTATTTTAATTAGCATTTGTATTAAAAAAAAACAATATAAGGTTAAACAAAAACACCTTAAGACATTATCTTTGCATCTTTACGACAGTTTACATTATTTTCAATAAGTATTTTCACTACCTACCTAAGTATGTAATATAGTTATAAAACAAAATTGAGATATTGTTCTGTAAATGACAGATAAACTATCCCATGCCAATAAAAATAATAAGCAGCGACCTTCCAAAAAGCGTCAACAAAACTCCTGCGACGCTTAGCCGGCTTTTTTATTTGTTCTAAGAAATAAAAACAAATCCGAACCGAGAACCGTTGCTTCGAGACGTTACCACACTAAGCCCTATTGTGGACACCACAAAGTTCTAATTTGCGTGTTACTCTGAATGTTTACAGTGGATATCCAACGTAAACATACACATACACAATGGAAGGCAAACAATTTTGAGCTGTAACATCATGATATAAAGTTCATTTTGAAAGCAAAGGTCTCATGTTTTGCTTCCGTGCATCAGAATTATCAACTGTGATGTAATAATCAGATAACTGATAAGGGGATCTACTTAAAAGAAGTTCATAATAATTTGATAAATACGAGTAGCAAATTGAGTAAATAACTACTTACAGAACGTGATCCTTATAGAACGTGAAGCTATTATTTAAACAACTTGTAGATTGATTTGATTTCAAGCGACATTTTTGTTGAGGCATTTCAAGCCATATGTCCGGTATTAAAACCAGTAACTACTACCGGACCACCTACCACTACCATCATTAGGTGGGCCATAACAAAAGAGATTCAAGAGGGTTACAGAATACAGAATGAACATTTTCATCCCAATTTGATTAGAATTTTCTCTCTTTTTCCAGCTGACGTATGACTGAGACACAGCGACTTAGACAGTTAACGAATTAGGCAAAAAGTAATTGATTACGATTTTCTTTCTAATATTTCACCTATCGCTAGTACCTAATACTTAAATTTCTTTTCCAATAAAATATCTAAATTAGTAATTAATTATGATCTTCCCTCTTAGTTGGCGGAATTCCAAGCTAATGAAGAAGAGGAGTTCGGCGCAGCTGCTCGGGCGCATGCGGCGTTGAACAATAGTAATAGTAGTCCCAACCGCTCGCGGTCTCACAAGCCCCTCCGAGTAGCAGCATCAGCCCCACCGCCTTTACCTCTTAGCGCCAATCCTCTCTTTTGGCCTGAGGAGCCAACACCCAGGATCAGGCCTGGACTTAATGCAGACGAATGCCAGGTAAGAGCTGTACAATGGCAGTTGAGATTGAGGTCATCGATAATGATGATTGATGGTTCTTACCTAGTTCTTACCTCAAAAGAACACTTTAGGTTCAGACTGCTGTACATTGTGTTAGTTACCGGACAGTATGTATATATGTTCTATTATACTTCTTCTCGGTGGCCGTCAGTTACGAAATTCCTACGTCATCAAAAGAATTGAAAATTGACTTCAAATGTGTCTTTGTAAAATCTTTCTAAAGAAATAAATGTAATTTAAAAAGAAGTTTGCTTCAGCTTCTATTATTTTACAGGAACCAAAAAAATTTGATGTATCCATTTGTCAATTTAGGTTCGTTATTTTCTGATTAATCCCTTGTTAACAGCTAATCGTCACATTTATATTCGGTGCACCTTTTTATACATTAAATACAGTGACAGAGGATCGATAAGGATTTTCTGCAAAAAAAACAAAAAAAAACATATAAATCAGGGACGTCGAGTGCCTAAAAATAATATAAAATAATAATAATAAAAATCATTGCCGAGTATTTAAAATTGCACATGTTTACGAACTTGCATGCAAGTTTCGTGTGAAATCAGCTCTTGCATTCCTATATAGCAATATGGTTTGATAACTTCCATTGTCATCAGATATTCGGCGACTTCGTAGCCTCAGAGCTTAGAACGCTCCGCTCGCATGAATCCCGCAAGAGGTTGAAGCGGATGATCCAGAAGGCTATCCTCCAAATCGGCGAGGAGGAGGATGTTAATATTATAAGTGGATGACAGCGACGCCTATCACTCGATTCCAACGAGTAAACAATCTGTAGGTAGTGTTGGATGGACTACAGATGTTTTGGAATCTGGTGATACAAGTAACTTTTAAAGAACTATTAAATAATTATCGTGGAATAATTTGAAACTGCACAGTGGAACTTTGATTATTAGTGTGTGGAAACAGTATGTTCTTTTTTCGTTACATATTTGCTTAGTTCATAAGAGTATAACAATCTACTATTTGTAGAACCTTATTTAATTATTTTTTTAGTGATTGTAATCGTAAGTTGATTATAATTAAATACTTAAGGAGTAAGTATCTAATTAGGTTTATTTATTAAGTACTACTGTTTACCTAATAAAACTTGATTTATTTCACTTATATAAGCACCGTACGTATTATGCATATTAAATGCAGTAAAATTGTCAACTAATTAAAGATTTGGAACGGACGGTAAAGTTTACAATCGAATCCATAACAGTATGACTACAGTAGAAGGTTTTTTTTACAAAAATCCGAATGTGATGCTGAGGTCAACACTGACATATCCGGTGAGTTCGACAGTATATATTAGAATAAATTTATAATAAATAGTTCTATTTATCAATACTAAAATAGAGGTTACACTGTTCTGCACTAAGGACGTGTTTATATACGACCTAAAAGTTCCTGCGGTAAAAACTTTCGCGTCGCATAAAACGCAGCCTAAGAATGTTTTGCCAACATTTTTGCACGATGTATTTGTAAACTCTTCCCAAACAAAGTCACATACAAGAGAAAGTTTGTGAATGTGAACTAATAAATTAAGCACGTAGCTTCTCTCATTACTGCATTATTTATTACACGGATTGAGTATGTCTCACTTCGTGAGTGTATTTACGAAAGATGCGACAGTGCACAGTGGGTTGAAAAAAAAATATTTGGAAAAAAATATTTACATATTTTTATTTTCGGTATGTACCTACTGTTTGTTTATATTCTTGGCTGATTACGAATATGTTTATTGATATTTATGTAATAAAGTAATAGTATAGGTACTTACCTACCTATGTCTTTAACACTTTACGACAAGCTCAATTATTAATACTTATTTTGAACAAACGGAAACATTATAACCACGGAAGAGATAATTATATTTATCTCTTCCGTGGGTATAACATTATAATACAAATACATATAAATATGTGTCTTTTAACCGCCCAATTTGGATTTATCAGACAACAAAAAATTACACTTTACAAACGAGAAATAATTATTACAAATACCTATTACAATAATATTGAACTTCTGTGAAAAAGGTAGTAAGTATTGTTGATCTCACTTAGAGAATTTTAGGAAATAGTTTTAAATAAATATTGTAATATTGTAATGTAAATTAATTTAATACCACGTGAGCATTTGCCACCGAAGTATTTAAGATGTACCTTAAGATGACCTTAACCCGTATATTTAAGATGTATGTGTTGTAGATGTATGTTTGAATATTTCGTAACATGTAAAAATGCTGTAGCATGTTGTTAGTTAAAATGCTTATTAACTGATCACAATGTACTCATAATAATATTATAGATACTTAATTTATATAGGTAAATGGATAGAAATAAATAAAAATTAATTGTTTAGATTAAGGCGATAGCACACTACACCGCATTACGCAGCTTAGCGCGAGAGCGCGTTTTCACCTAGGTAGGTTTTCACGTTTGCTTGAAGTACGTACCTCACTTTGCATAAAAAACGCATTCAATCGCAGTGTATAAATTGCCTTAGATTATCAATAACATATAAATTGCTTACTAATAACAATGTAATCAATTGTAAGAAATTATATTTTTTTAATGGGTTCTTAAAATTATACATGTCTCCCTATAACATGACTCGACTTCTTATACCATTGTGTATATTGGTCACTTATTGGTAACAGTGAAATCTTTAATCGAAACGTTATATCTACTAACATTAATAATATACCCACTATAGGTATTAAAGTTTTGTTTACAAAATATACCTACCGACTTACTTAAATATATGGCAATTACATGATTCTATTTTATTTTTATTATAAACTAACCCCGTCCCCGAATTAGTTTACACAATACGTGCAATGTATATACCCCGCATTTTCACTGACGACGAAACATGTTTTTTTTTATTATTTATGTTGTTTTATGTAAATTAGATTTTTCTCGACAAAACATGTTGTTAACAGCTACTTATCCCACTCACTTTTCGAGAGTTAGACAGATGTTTGCAACATGTTTCGTCGTCGGTGGAAACGCAGGGTTAGAATAGCACATTAAACAAAATGATATTTATTTTAGCGGTTAGGTTAGGTTAGGACAGTTTTGCGGAGGAATGTCACAACGCTTCCGTATTCCCGGCACTGAAGTGATGACGCGAAACGCCGAGGTTGGTTTTAGTCGGTAGATCGCTCTTTTCAGAGCGGAGTCCGACACACCCCATCGCTCTCCCCAGGGCGGTGGATAGTGCATAAAGCATTTCCAACCCCGACAAAAAAAAAATGTTAGGACAGTTTCTCGTGGTATGCAATAAGAAGGAAATACGCATGTTATAAATAATACGTACATACCATCACGACTGTATTCCCCGAAGGGTTAGACAGAGGCGCACTCGCTCGGCATGTTTAGGTCCCATGTAATAGGGGGCGAGCCTATTGCCATTCACCGGGCACAAATCCAGACTCCGAGCTGCTACTGAGAATTTCATAGAAAAACCCAATCACACTTTGCTCGACCTGGGGATCGAACCCAAGACCTCTAGCGTAGCAGTCGCGATTGGGATCACTAGACCAACGAGGCAGTTATAAATAATATGTATAATTAAGTTTGCAATACATAACAAACAACACACACACAGACATACAAACAAGTAATCGAGGCATCAATCTTGTAAACAACAGAACTTGGTGAAATTGGTGGTAAGTTAGTAGGTGTTTATTTTATTTATTCCTCCTAGCCCACCTTCTAGACCACTATGTAGATAATTACATAATGTGTTCCTCTAATATTTCGAATATCATTTAAAACGTACGGCACTACGGAAATAAATTTTCTTTTCTTTCTTTCTTTCTTTCTTTCTTTCTACGGTCTCATAAAAGTATCTTGGGTCGCAGGTTGAGTGGAATGTTATCTTTAGTTTACACATGAATGAACTCTCATGCGATCACGAGGGTTCCTCATTTCCACAGTGACAGAAATACTTCGACATCGACAATTTGATAAGTAGCATTTAGTGCAGACATTTAACTCCAACTAACGGATCTTAAAACTTCAAAATCATCTGAAAAAATCGGCAAAGCATTTAAAATTACCCCGTATCTTCCTAAATTCCTAATTTTTTTTTATAGTGAGAACATCGAAGTTATCTCCACTGATAGGTACGAGTAGAAACATCTATCAGAAACATGTGTTAAAGGTGCCGACTTAAAGGTTGTGCTCGGCCATTGAAGCATCTTGGAAAGATACATGTTGGTACCAGGAACAGCTTAAGCTGAAATTTGCTCCGGGGAAGGTTGAGCTCTGAACCGGACATTTGAAATAACAATAGATCCGAAAAAAGTCACAACGATGGGGGAGGGTGGTTAAACCCTCCCTATGGTCATGGCTGATATGGATTTATATCTGACCGAAGTCATGCTCAGTTATTACTATTTTAGTTTTTTTTCAGTAAACAGCACTAAGTAAGTATTTACCAACTAAAGATTGTAATTTGTAAGTTTAAATGAAGAAAACTGGAATAATCTTGCAAACTTTTTGCAAGATTTTTACAGCTGCTATAGAACTTCATCAGCATTAAATCTTTTTCTGCCCTAAGCATATCAGCCTAAGGGTTATATCAGAAGGGGAGATCACAATCAAAATAAAGTGACATAAGCAGGTCTGGTAAAAGGTTTAGCGTTGACGAAGCTAAGTAGGTAGATACCTACGTAAGGATCGCAAAAGTCGTTCCACCGTTTATGTATAGGTATATTAGGTATTAAATATTATTCAATCAAATCGTCCTTTTCTTTTTTTTGCATACATCTCCGATCAGCCATCATCTCATCACTTAGTTCCTTCCGTATCATATCGTCTTTCACACAATCCATTAATCTTTTCTTTGGTCTCCCTCTTTCTTATACCCTTTTTGATAACATTGCCGATATACCTACTTATACAACGAATAACATTATATGCGCTAAACCTAAAAGAAGTTTGTTCAGAATCCACAACTGAATCGTGGTTTTTTAGTGTACTTTACCGAAGCATAATTATAAAACCTGAAATTATGGGCCCCCGATCCATCAGTATGGAAAACTGATCTTATTTTAAAGGAGTAAGGCATAAACAAACGGAATATTAAATTAGCCGTCTGCAAATTCCCACAATAACAATCATCTATTATGACTCGACCAACTGATGGATCAGGGGGCCGATGCCCACAATAAAAATCATCTTTTATAACTCGACCAACTGATTGACCAGAGGGTCATAATTTCAAGTTCCTATTGATATATTAAAACCACTAATCGATTCAGTAGTCAATTCTTATCAAACTACTTTTAGGTCTTGGTAATAAAGTCATTATTATGGTAAATATATAAGTATGCTAAGTTCTTATTTAATGACATAAGTACCTACCAATGTCAATATACTAATCACCGATTACATGCAATACCGCTATATAACCTTTTCTAATAACAGTACAACCCGAATGAGCCGTAGCGTACCAAATTATTTCCGCCACTTGACGACCGACAATGAATGTTAGTTTCAATTGTTCGTCAATCACAATTTTCGGTAAGTAGAAAGTTCAATCGGTGTCAACTGGTAACGCTGCGTATCGATTCTACCCCTATATTTTGGTAATGTAAGGGTTGGATGTCAATTTATTAATAATTTTTTTGATGACATAGGCAACAGTGTGCTGCCTATGTCGGTTGTTTTTGACATCTAAGTTGGATGATAATAATAAACTACCTCATTAGTATTGTTACACTAAGTGCAAGTCCTAAGTTAAGCAGTGTTACCTTTTGGGTTTTCTATTGTTTTTTTTTATACCTGATAGGCCTACGCTTTACCGCCAGTTAGCCTGATGTTAAGCGACACTGCGATCTACGATGGAGCGCGCTTGACTAGAAGAAATCGATTCACTCTATCGGGGAAGACCCACTCAGTAAGCTCATTCTTTAGCGATTCGAAAGTGGACTTAAAGCGTTTCGTTTGGGATTTTAGGATGTCTACCATTAGGATATCTGCATGTTTTGTAAACAAATACAATTCTGTAATCCTTGATTACTTATTTAAATAATACCGATGTGTAATTGACGATATTATAGCGTATTTATAACTTAGTCAACTTATAAATCTGTTTCAAAATTATAATGACTCCCTAACAAACGTCAGGTATCGAGAAGTTCTCAAATTAATCATTCCGTACGCACGGCTACACATCAAGCTACACGAAACCAGTTTACGCTGGCCTCGTCTTGTATACGAAGTCTGTACAGTGCGAGATCAGCTTAAACTGGTTTGGTTTGTTGGTTGACCTGTAGCCGTGTGTACATGCCACGCACAGGTGAGAAGGGTTGGTTTCTACCTACAGTTTACTCTTCCCCTAATTAATTTGTGTTTAATCGTGTGTGAAAATCATTTTGGTAAAGGATACCTGTAAGCCACTTCGATATTCCTTAAGTTATATTAGGTAGGTATAACCTAAAAATATATATAGGTAGCTCAAAAGGCCGCGATGCTTAAATGGGACCGGGCAGGCCAAGTCTGCCGCATGCCGGAAGAACTGTGGGCTTTTATTGCACAGAACTGGAGCCCTGAGACGGTTAACCGAAAACGCGGCAGACCACGGAGGAGATGGCGGGATGACGTGGATGCCTTTCTTGAGAATTGGAAAGAAGTGGCACAACACCGAGAAAAGTGGAAGAAATGGGTGGAGGCCTTTGCTCAGGAGTGGGACAATACAGGCTAATTAAAAATATATTATAAAACTAATTTAAACATAAAATTTAATGGCAATAGGCTCGCCCCTATTACATGGGATCTAAAAGATACCGGCGAAATGTGGGTGTACATTAGTACACCTCTGCCTAACCCGTCGGGGAATATAGGCGTATGTATTTCAAATATTATTAATTTAAAATAAGAAGTTCACAAAGATTGATTTTAAAGAGGCCTATTGAAAATTCATCGTGATTTGTGCAAAGAAATGCCTGTACCTACCTAAAGCATTGAATCCAACCTTTAACCTTCAACCTTCTAGCGAAACAGGAAAAATCTCCATAATACGGCTTAACACGGCTACCGCTGCAGACAGTAGGTAGGTATCGTCCTGCCCTACCCATTGTTTACCTATTAAAGCTGTTAGGGGAGATCGGACACAACATTAATTGCCCTTTTGAGGGTAGGACAGCATTAGAAAAGCTTTGTGAGCAAATTAATTGTTTGTCGACGTGTATCATCTTTTATGGGACCTTTTTACTTAAAGAAACTACATACCATCACGCCTGTATTCCCCGAAGGGTTAGGCAGAGGTGTATCTGTACCTACTAATGAAGGTACACCCACATTTCGCCGGTATATTTAGGTCATATGTAGTGGGGCAGAGCCCATTGCCATTAACAGGGCACAAATACAGACTCCAAGCTGCAACGGGGAATTTCATAGAAAAACCCTATAACACTTTGCTGAACCTGGGGATCGAACCTAGGACCTCTAGTGAACCAGTCGCGCTTCGGACCACTAGACTAATGAGGCAGTCGACTTAAAGAAACTGATGGTGTTATTATAAGTTACGTTAAATTTGATCTAAGATATTGTTTAGTGACCAGATCGTCGTCTGGAGACTGTACTAATTTTATTGTGTTCTGATTCGAAAGGATAACTCAGTGACTAGGCATGTGGGACTTAGGTAACAACTGAGTTCTTAAGGTTGTCCTTGGGACCGCTTATGACAGATACTGCAGGTGCTGTTGGCGTCTATAGGTTGTGGTCGCCACTTACCATCAGGCGGCCCGTAGGCTTGACTGTTGTTTCATAACAGTATTAGCAAATTTTTACAATGCGCTTTATACGTAGGATAAGAATTTAAAGGCATTAACATTCCGCGTTCCGCTGTTAACGCAGTATTGCTTTTTCGGCGTTTCGGTCGTGGCCGGGGATTTATTTCTAGGTGTAGGTACCTACGCTAAAGATAAACAAACATTAAACCAACGCAAGAAGAAGAAGAAGGGACTGGGCCCCTAGACAATGTCACATCTTCAATATCGATGACAAAGTTAGATATCCGTAATGTATGAATCTTTCGATATGTCACGTGATGAATTTATGTCAAAAATTCATCACGTGACATATCGAAAGATTATGACAATTCCATATATTTCAGATTAATCTAACTTCGTTCTCGATATAGAAATGTAACGTTGTCTAGGCCCCCTGTATCACTGTTTGTCCAAGATGCTGCACTCTGCAGCAAGTATAACAACTATTGCTACGTAGCAATACTGTGACTCTTCTGGATGTGTCATATCGACGGTGAAGTTTAGGACTTATAACACGAAGTGTAGTGCTTTTAAGTAGGTGACCTTTTGAAAGTGTTAGAATTTTTTTCTTTCAATTGCAACATAGGATTTTGCAGACAGATAGTAGCTTTTGTTAGCGGCTTCGCTCACGTTAGTATATTTCTATGCTAAAAGAACTAGCCTAAGTATAAACGTCTCCAGGGTCCCATCTATTTCTGTACCAAAATTAATCAAAATCTGTACAGCGATTTAGTCGTGAAAGAACAACCAACAAATTTACTTTGACGTTATAGGTAATGTTAGTTAGGATATCCCTCTGTCGCGACGGAGGGAGTGGTCTATTCTTAGCCTCAAACATGAACCCACCCCAGACTAGACAATTTTAGCAAAGGAAATCTTTTAACTTCGGCAAGCATGAGTTTTTCCACTACAAAAGTTATTAAAGAAGAGGATAAAGGGTTTCCTATTGCACGTGTAGCGCCATCTCTTTTTTGACACCATCGATCAAGTTAAAATAAAGAAATTGGTATTATACTAGCCAGATTAAAAATATCTCTGGGACTGCCTCAAAGTTACTGGTCTCAGGATCGGGTTCTCGAATTGATTCTAGGGTCCAGCTAGCTTTTATATTGGGTTTTCTATGAAATTCTTAGTATCGGCTCAGAGATTGGATTTGCGCAATAGGCTCACCTATAGCAGTAGTTGTACATCAATGTTCAACTTATGTCATGATAAGAGAAGTAATGTGATAAAAATATTTATGTTTTTACTGAAAAATAAAACAATTAACAAATTGTGTTTTATGCATCTATTGAATCATGAAATCTGCTTATCGGTAAGTACCTAATGGTTAATATCGATATCTATGTATTTTACTGTCAACCCATATACCTACAGATTCCTGTAGAAAATGGGGCGTAAGATAGTCCCAGTTTTTTCTAGCGAGAGGTTATTTTTCATCGACTTTCGTAAATCGATAATGCTACCAGCACTTATTGTTCAGATATTGTTCCCACAAATTTTCGGCCTACACTCGTGCTCCAAGCAACTTCTAAGTTAAATCGAACAAAAAGCACAAACCGTGTTTTACTTTACGACCGTATTTGCCAGCACTTCTCGTCTACCTTGCTCGTTCTAGCACATTAAATTGGATATATCGGTCCTTATCGCACGGCCGTCGACCCGACACGGCACCATTAGCCCCGCACGGTAAAAGTACATACAATCATACAGAGATTGGATTTTATTATTGGACACGTTTCATTGGACATGATGCAGTTTTGGTCGCTTTAATGTCCTGTATTTCTGTCCTGTTACTTATCGTCTTGAGACAGTTAAGCCCTTCAGAAAGCATAATATTTAATGAAGAGACTGCACTCAAAAAAATTTCACATTGTTTTTATATTGAATGTGCGGGACAAGCACATCTATGACTGGATTGCTCACTTATTCCAAGAAATGAAACGCCATTTAACACTAATAGTACGTGCTGACCCGTCCGAGGGCGTGCATGTCGGTCGACATACCAAAGCTAACTGAGGCGGAATCTTGCGGAATCGTGACTGGCGGCCAGAGTGCCGCTTTATATTGCCGCGGACGGGGGGTGCAAGTTGTGCTTTATTGCGCTACCACAAACTTATCAACTATAACAATTTGTTCCTTAAACTATTACACAACTTACAGACTATATACAAAATGAAAACAATTAATAAAATAACAAAATAAAACACATAAAATAAAACTATAAACAAACAATCAATTCTATAAAATTATGGGTGTAAATAAAAGTCACTATCCATACAAAGCTATATCAAATAATTAAAATTTTAAATGTTCTTTATTGACCTTATATCTACACATACATACACTTTGTTTAATTATTTTAGACGGGCGTGTGATCGTCCTGCACATTCTCCCGCCGTAAACCGTTAGTCGGTTTATCATCCATGTAGTGCGGGCGGTCACTCGTAGGCAGTATGATCATCTTCTTAGTAGCTCTCCGCAGCAGGCCTCCCTTGGTGCGCACGTCGGCTGTCCTTACTATTCCATCAGGTCCGGGGTACGTCGCGACCACGCGACCCATGGGCCACAAGTTCCGGGGCAGGGTGTTGTCGGCGATCAGGACTACGTCACCTTTGTTCAGTGGCGGCCCTCGTCCGTGGGGCTCCCGCCGGTGACGCAGTTCAGGCAGGTACTCCTTTACCCATCTCCCCCAGTACATGTCGGCGAGGCGCTGGGCAGCGCGCCAGTGTGTGCGGCCGATCAGGTCCTTGTCGTCAAAGGTCCCGGGCGCTGGGTTCCAGGTGGGGCCGTGCAGGAGAAAGTGGTTCGGCGTCAGGGCTTCGGGGTCGAGTGGGTCGACTGACACATGGGTCAGTGGTCTATTGTTAACTGTAAACTCGACCTCGGCTAGCAATGTGGTCAGCACTTCCTCGGTAGGCCGTCGCTCGTGTAGCACAGTGTATAGCGCTGTCTTGACACTCTTCACTAGGCGTTCCCAAGCGCCGCCCATGAATGGGGCGCCTGGGGGTATGAAGCGCCACGATATAGCTTTATTTGTGGCCTCGTACTGTGTCGCGTCTTGTAGAGCTTGTCGCAGCTCGTTGTCCGCGCCGTGTAGGTTAGTGCCGTTGTCCGACCATATTTCACTGGGGCGCCCTCGGCGAGCTATGAATCGCCGGAGGGCCATGACCGCCGAGTCCGTGTTCAGCGTGGCGGCGACTTCGACGTGTACGGCGCGTGTCGTAAGGCAGGTGAACAACACGCCGTACCTTTTTTGTGTACCCCGGCCCACTGTGACAGTAAGCGGGCCGAAGTAATCCACCCCGGTGTATGTGAACGGGGGTCTGTGATGGGCGAGGCGACACGGAGGCAGGTCGCCGGTAGGCGGCGTCGGCGGCGTGTTCCTTAGTCGGCGGCACGGCAGGCACTTACTTAACACGGACCGCACTGTAGGGCGTAGGCGCGTCACCCAATATTTTGTTCTACACTCATTCACTGTAGTCTCTACCCCGGCGTGATGGTACCGGCGGTGCACGTAATCAATATATAGTCTCGTGATATGATGATCACCACTTAACACCGCGGGGCGACGACGTATGTCGTTAATGTCTTCACTAACGCGCGCGTTAATTGTTATTAGTTCATTGTCTATCACTAGTGGGAGCGAGCGTAGGGCGCCCTTCCTTAGAGCGTCCAAGTCGTGAGGGGGCGCACCGTACGCATCACTTTGAATCACTTTCACTAATAATACTTCAGCGTCCAGCATACACTGCATATCCATATGTATGGGCGCACTTAACTTTATGTCACTTTTTAGCGTCTTTTTACACTGATTGTTTTTATTTACACTTTTCCACTGAGGGTCCTTTTGTTTATTTCGCGCGTACCGTTTATAATTTACACAGTCACTATTTCTTTTTACACGTTCACTACACTTTTTTATAAACTGGAGTACGCGCGCCGTGGCGCGCAGTAGGCGCTGCCAGCTGGAGAAGCGAGCGGGGTCAGGGACCGCCTCTCGCACCGACGCTCGTCGCTCGATGGCTGCGTGGACCTTCTCCTCACCGGTTGATTCCGGGAGAGTAGGCCTTTCGGAGGGCCACGCTGACGGCGCGTCGTACAAGAACGACGGGCCACGGTACCAGCGGTGGCTGGTACTAAAGTCGGGGGGCACGTCGCGCGTCGCGTCGTCGGCTACATTGTGCGTCGTGGGTAGCCAACGCCAGTCGCTCAGCTGTGTGTTGTCTTCTATCGCGGCGATGCGGTGCGCGACAAACGCACGATATGACCGTGCACCTGTATGCAACCACGTGATGACGGTCTTGCTATCTGTCCAATACGTGGTTTTAGCGGGCTTGATGTCGTGCTCGGCGGCGACCGTCGCTCCCAGTCGGCTCCCTAGTACCGCGGCCTGTAGTTCGAGGCGCGGTATTGACGTCAGCTTGAGTGGCGCGACTTTGGTTTTCGCGGCCACAAGGGTGATGTACACGCGGCCGTCGCTTGTAGTAGCACGCCAGTAAGCAGCGGCGGCGTAGGCAGACTCGCTGGCGTCGACGAAGACGTGTAGTTCGAGCATTGCCGCTGCGCTGTACATCTCGTAGCACCTGGGTATCTTGATGTCACCGAGTCGACGTAGGTGTTGAGTCCATGTTGACCATTGTTCGGCTAGGTCAGAGTCGATGGGGGTATCCCAGTCCGTGCCTCGGCGCCAGATTTCTTGCAATATTTGTTTCGCACGTATAGTCACAGGCGAGGCGAGTCCGAGCGGGTCGAACAGCGACATCAATATCTTGAGTGTTTCACGCTTCGTCGGTCTAGACTTGTCTAGGATGCCTGGCGGAAGTCTAGCTAGGTTAAGGTTGAAACCTAGGTCGTCATTTTTCGGTCTCCATTCCAGGCCAAGCACGCGTTCCGTCGGGTTGTCGGCGTTTGCTAGGCCGACGTTGTGCTGGGTTGCACCTGGCGACAGCGCGTTTAACACTTTTTCACTATTTGACGTCCACTGTCGTAATTCGTAATGCGCTCCGCGGTGAATCCTGTCTACGTCGCTTGCATTTTCGATCGCTTGTGCCTCGGTGTCGTAGCTCTGCAACAAGTCGTCGACGTAGTGATTTCGTATGATCGTGTTCACCGCGTCGGGATGCGTGTCTTGATATCTTCTCGCATTGTGATTCTTTACGAATATAGCTGTCGCGGGTGAGCATGTCGCGCCGAATATGAGTGACGTCATCCGGTACTCGTCGGGGGGTAGGCAGTCGCGTCGGTCGCCTCGCCACAGGTATCGCAGAGCGTCTCTATCTTCCGGCTTGACTTTCACTTGCATGAACATTTCCCGTATATCCGCCGATACCGCTATTTTTCGTTGCCGGAACCTCATGAGTACGCCGGGAAGGGATTGCAGCAAGTCTGGCCCTTTTAGTAGGTAGTCGTTCAGCGACACACCTTTTGTCTTGGCTGCGGCGTCGTGTACGATGCGGAGTTTTCCTGGCTTCATGGCGTTGACCACGGCGAAATGTGGCAGGTACCACGTCTTGTTGGCGGATTTCTCGGCTGGGGCGGGCTCGGCGTAACCTTTTTCGACGAGCGCGGCCATCTGAGCGTGGTACTTTGCTTTCAGAGGTGGGTCTCGATCCAGCTTCCGTTCTATGTTGAGCAGCCGTTTCAACGTGTTGTCGTAGTTGCTAGGCAACGCTATGTTGTCACTTTTCCACAGTAGAGGCGCTTCGTACGCACCGTTTGTATGCGACACTTCACTTGTGAGCTTGTCGAGCGCGCGCTTGTCCGGGTCGTTCCTAGGTAGCCTAGGTTCGATGAGTAGCGTGTCTTGGGTGAAGAATTCCCTCAGCTGGTCGTCCATGTGTTCATCTTCGCTGTGCACAAAGTTCACTCGGTGACTATGCGGGTTGAGTGTGCGCGCGCTGGCGCCGTGAACCACCCATCCCAGGGCAGTGTGTGACGCGACCGGTTGATCCCGGCGTCCCACGCGTACCTCCGTTGGCAGCAGGAGATGCCAGTTGTCTTGGCCGATCAAAATATGTGGCTCCGCTTGCTCGTAGAGTAGGTCACTTTGTATGTCGCGTAGATGGTCGCACTCCTCGATGTCACTCCTCTGAATCACCTGCGATGATAGCCGCATATCTTCTATTGTTCGCGCGTGTATGTTGAACTCGCGCTCGGAGGGCCCACGCAGAGAGAGACGCACACGTTGTGATTTGGTGGACGCGATTTCTTTGTCGCCGATCGCTTCTATTCTGAGGGGCTCGCACGGTCCGGTCACGCCTGTTTTCCGCGCCACATCTGCGTCGACGAGTGTAACGGTCGATCCATCGTCTAGCAGCGCGAAGGTGTCGACTGCTCCCGCCGGTCCCGAGACGTTCACTGGTAAAATTTTCAAGTACGAGGTGAATCGTTTCCTAGTCCACGTAGACGCGACTGTTTCAACCTCTTGTGATTTTTCAGGCGCCTTCGGTGTGTAGTGCAGGAGTCTGTGATGCGAGTACTGGCAGTCGTCTATTTCACATTTCTTGCGGCGACAAGTGTGATTCCTACTCCTGAAACGCAGACAACCGAAGCACAGTTTCTTGTCTTTTGCTATGTCCCACCTATCACTTGTATCGGCGTTCGCGAACACACTACACTTAGACACGTCGTGGCCCGGTTTCGAACATATCGCGCAGCTCGCGGCGGGTTTGTCGGGTCTTGCCGCGGTCGCTGCGTAGGTCTTCACCGGCGCTCGTCTCTGTGGTGCTGGATGCTCTGGTACTGAGGTCTCAGGCGGCGCGTAGGGGCTGCACCGCTCGGCTTCCCGTGACAGAAAATGTGACAACTTTAGCAGGTCGGGCTCTTCTTCTTGTCTGGCGGCGGCGAAGTCGAACCATCTATATCGTAGCGCCGGCGTCAATTTTTCTATTGTGAGCTTGGTGATTTCTGGGTTGTACAAGTAGTGGGTCCGCTTGAGCGCCTTCAATGTTGCGACAATATTCGACACTCGGCTTGCGAACACACACACATCCCTTGCGTTGTCCGTGATTTTTCCCAAGGCGCGCATGCGCTCTAGTTCCGCAAGAGCTATACAATCCGGGCGCCCGAAACGGTTTTCAAGCGCTTTCATTACTTCTTTGGGACTTGCACTGAATAGTAGCAAGCTTTCGACGGCCTCCTTGGCCTTTCCTCTGATGTTCCTGCGTAGGCGAGCGAGGTTTTCGGCCTCTGTAAACGACGCTTCCGACTCTTCATACGCAGCTCGAAACGACAGCCAATCTTGATGGGCGCCCGTAAACGCTGGTAGCTCGGTCATGAACTTGGGGCGGGCGCCTGACTTGGCGGCGAGGGCGATTGCAGACGCCAACTCTGACAGGTTGACGTGCTGCGCCGTGGGTGAGGCGACGACATTTTCTTTTTTCATAGGCTCTTCGGCGACGTACGTTCTCGGCTCTGGGCGTACAGATGTAGCGGCGACGTGTGCGGGCGCAGGCTGCGGCGGCGGCGGTCCGATAGAGGATGGGGCGGGCGAGACGGGACGTGCGGCGTCTTGAAGGGTAGGTGTTTCCTCGACGGTGACGTGGGGCTTGTCTGTAAGCGCGAGCACGTGACGCTGGGAATCGTTCAACCAATCTCCTACTCTTCGTGTTGTATCCCGTTCGGATAACAACGTACCGTCTTCGTTTTCACTATCATTTTCCTCCTCTTCGGCCTCGATGGTGGCGACACGTGCGGAGGCTAGCTCCACCTGTAGCCTAATCATTTCTTCTTTGGCACGAGCGAGACGTAACTGTTTAGAGACTTTCGTTTTTGACGAACCAATCGTTTTTGACGGACCTAACGTTTTTGACGGCCTGCGTTTTTGCTCGGCCTGTTCAGTAGATTCTGTGGCTGTAGCACTTTCCTCGGAAGTCTGCTGCGTGGCGTCGGTTTCTGTGGCACCGGAAGTATTTTCGGTGGCGGAGGCGGATTCCTCGTCACGGGCCACAGAACCGCAACGGCGACCACTTGTAGATCTTGTCACTGGCATTTTCTTGAATTTACGTTATTCTTTCTTGTAACTGACGTTATTCTTTCTTGAAAATTCTTGAGATATATCCGGCTCGAAGGACCATAATGTGCGGGACAAGCACATCTATGACTGGATTGCTCACTTATTCCAAGAAATGAAACGCCATTTAACACTAATAGTACGTGCTGACCCGTCCGAGGGCGTGCATGTCGGTCGACATACCAAAGCTAACTGAGGCGGAATCTTGCGGAATCGTGACTGGCGGCCAGAGTGCCGCTTTATATTGCCGCGGACGGGGGGTGCAAGTTGTGCTTTATTGCGCTACCACAAACTTATCAACTATAACAATTTGTTCCTTAAACTATTACACAACTTACAGACTATATACAAAATGAAAACAATTAATAAAATAACAAAATAAAACACATAAAATAAAACTATAAACAAACAATCAATTCTATAAAATTATGGGTGTAAATAAAAGTCACTATCCATACAAAGCTATATCAAATAATTAAAATTTTAAATGTTCTTTATTGACCTTATATCTACACATACATACACTTTGTTTAATTATTTTAGACGGGCGTGTGATCGTCCTGCACATTGAACGTACACAATCTATAAGCAGATTATTTACCGGAATAGTTACGCTAACAGAAACAAAATTAGCGTTACGGATGAGAAAATCATAAACCAAGAAGAATTTATTATTCTCCTTAACTCCAACATTCTCAGAAATAAACGAGCGGCTCATTCAATTAAATTTACGAAGAATGCGCCGTGAATTATGTTCCGAATCAGTCATTCATTTCAACAGCACTCGAGTTAAACACCAGGAGCGCATGAGTGCCGCGGCGGTGGAGACGAGCTCTTCCTGCGAGGACCTGCGATGACAGATAGACATGCTAATTGCGCCCGGCTGTCGCTAACGCCATAAATATTTAGCAGACACTTAAAATGTGACGCACCAAGTCTTGGCCGTGTTTGGTATGTTCCGACGAAGTGCTGATAGATAACGATTCTGTTTTGACAAAGACTCTGTTTATGAACAAAATTAAACTTGGACCACTCAAAAACTCGATTCAGAATGTATAAAGTGTTTATCATTATTGAAACTAACATGGTGGTATTACAAAGCACTCACATTTAAATTCTTCAGCGTAATGGACGTTGGGAACACATGTTGTGACCGCGGTATGTAAACACAGCACATGTTTCGGATATTATTTATTACAACAGATTAAATAATGAAGAAGAAGATGTATGAAAACTAAATATTTCTTGTGTATAGGTAGCTCTGTAGATATTTGGTAGTTGACAGTGATACGACGTTAATCAAGTGTTTAAAACACTTACTGATTTTTCTGTTTAATGTGTCTTTAACGTTTATTTTGGGTGTTAAGAGACGTGAAATTTCCACCCCCTTGTTTTGATGGCAAAAAAGGAAAGAGTAAAATTCTTCTTCTTAGGGCATTAGGACAGGTCAACTCATAGCTGCTATTTGGGATTCTTCAAAAGGCCTATTCAGATGGATTTCCTTACTATTTTAAAAGCGATCAAGATTCTCTGAGTTTGTTTCGGCGATTCTTCTCAGAGGTCGTCAGATAGGACATGCTGGCGCCATCTAGTTTAAAAAAGTGTTAAACATTGACTTATAACAGTGTCTTCAAAAGATCCATTCACAGAAATAAATCTCAATTATCATTAGCCTTTATTAGCAGATAATTATTGATAAAAAATAAAATAAAAAGCGTATCAAAAAACTCCTCCACATCGCTATCAGCCGGGAAGGCTGGCCTTAGTTGCCCATACTGACAATGTTGCAATAGTTGTTTTAAGTACTGTTTTTAAAATTCTCTTGACTGCCTCGTTAGTCTAGTGGCCCAAAGCGCGACTACGCTAGAGGTGTTCGATTCCTAGGAAAGTGTTTTTGAGTTTTTCTATGAAAATCTCTGTAGCAGCTCGGAGTCTGGATTGTGCCCGGTTAATGTTAATAATTAATAACCTGCTATTACCATCATCTGCATTAGTACACCTCTGCCTAAGCATTCCGGGAATACAGGAGTGATTGTATATTATGTCAGATTCTCTTGGGAGATTGCAATTGGTTTTCACCAATCCCTTGTTTGCGACCGTAATCCCACACATGGTCGGAATCGAACGAAACGGTTGCTCGGTTGCCGGTGAAATGGAGATAAAATTAAGCATATGCATCCCTGCCACAGAAGACACACTAGAGACCATAGGACAATGAGTCTACTTTACGTAACATAGCAAAATTAGCTAGATACCCTCCGGATTAATTTTATTACTCATTTAAACGATGAAAAATGACATAGTGAGGAAACCTGCATCCTTGAAAGATTTTCTCGACGATATGTGAAGTCTGTTAACACGCAGTAGCCCAGTGCTAGCTAGCCCAGTGGACTAGCCCTTCTCATTCTGAGAGGAGACCCTTGCGCAGCAGTGATTCAATGATCAGTAATCAAACGAAGATTTTATAAAGTGTGTTCCAACAATTGCAATAAGTAGGTACTTAAGTAGATAACTTTTCGCGTCTAGTGTCTGAATGAGTGCAGAAGTGTTCTCATTTTGCAAATGTACATTGAGTCAAGAAATAGTGACTGCAAATCCTTATTCAACTTTGAGAGAGATAGCCGCCGAACTTTCTGTGTCTCACGAGTCGATCCATGTATGAAATATGTTTCCGCTCGGATAGTCCCAAAAGACCTGAATTTTCTCCAAAAACTCAATCGCATGAGAGTCGCTGAGGGCATGCTAGAACGATTCAATTCCGACCCAACATTCATGAAACGCATTAGTACCGGTGACGAGACGTGGGTTTACGAGTTTGACATGCAAACTAGTTACCAAGCTTCGGAGTGACACCATAGTGTAATGAAATCTATATCTTAGATTTCATTACACTATGGTGGCACCTTCAAACTGAGCCGAAACCGAAAAAACCACGCCAAAGTCGATCAAAAGTCAAAGTCATGTTGACTGTTTTCTTTGACTATCGCGGTGTTACATGTGCACTAGGAATTCTTGCCGGAAGGTCAAACGGTAAATAAAGAATATTATTTGAGCGTTATGCGGCGTTTAAGAGAGCAAATTGATTTGTGGGAAGAAAATTCTTGGATTTTGCATCACGATAATGCTCCTTCGCACAAGGCCATCATTGTGAACGAATTTTTGTCCAAACACTCAACAAATACCATCGAGCAACCACCATATTCACCAGATATGGCTCCAGCCGACTTCTTTCTTTTTCCTAAACTCAAATTACCACTTCGTGGCACCCGTTTTCAATCGGTAGAAGACATAAAGGAGTATTCGCGGCGAGAACGGAACTCAATTCCGGAAACAGCGTTTAAAAAATGTTTTGATTATTAGATTATTCGTTGGCGTAAGTCTATCGTTTCTGAAGGAGCATACTATGAAGATGATAAAATAAATTTGGATGAATAATAAACATTTTTTGTAGGTATTATTGATCTTTTCCCGGTACCTACTTTCTTGACAGAGTAGTAGGCAAGTAACCTAATATCGATGATACGTTTGATCGATAGTATTTTTTTTATATTAGCTCCTGTATTTAATGGATGCATTTATTTTTCCTATGACTGCTTATCTTAGAAATTTTATCTACGACTAGCTATCTGTTGCTTGCCGTTTCACCCACTAACAAAGGCCCCCATACCTACTTATTAGATTTTCTTCAATATCTATAATGTATAGAAATAGGGATAGAATAATAAAATTGTAACGGGAATTTTATTACTTATTATTATAGGTTATAGGTAGGTATACCATGATAGATAGTTGACGATTAGATAGGTATGTGCGATACAGTATTTATACAAATCACTGGTTAAACACCAAATAATATAAAGAAATCATATAGTAGTGTCATAACATCTCTAACTACAACCAGAGATTACGCAAGTTCCCCAAACTCAAGCCGGGATGCAGCTGGGATGTTGACTGTATCATCATTCAACATCCCACTAGCCTCATGTTACGCAATTACAGCTTTTTTATTATTTTCATTCATTTCAATGTTACGGCGCATTTTAATCCGCTGCCGGCCGCCATTCATTTTGTTCGGGGCCCGTCAACCGAGACGCTCTTGTGTAATGTTCCGGTCTTTATGCCTCTCTTTCACTCATATACTAATTTGTATATTTTGGTCCTTTTCTCCGCACCGCATGGTTCCTTTGTACCTTCAAAAGCGATCAGGGGGACTTGGCACGCTCCTGAGAAAACGGCAGATGTTGAAAGTTTGTTTGCTTCGGCGACAGAACTTTTGATAATGTTGGGATTAGAAGAGTTTTGAAGGATTAATAAAGTTTTTGAAAAGTATGCCGAGGTACGCAAATCTCCTAGTCAATGGGACTGTCTGTAGCAACTTAAAAAAAAGTAAAACTGTTCCATTAAACGCTGTGTCACTTAGGACTTCAAAAACACACAATACTTACACACAGATTCGAAACAAATATTCGTAGAAGTCAATAATATATATCGGGATCGAACCCACGACGTTCAGCACAACAGTAGGTACCTAATGACGAGGATACCACCAAAACTGCTTTTTAAATATTGTCAAGATACTTTTTTTTTAACTAAGTATTTTTAACCCCCGACGCAAAAACGACGGGGTGTTATAAGTTTGATTTGTCTGTGTTTGTATGTATCTGTCTGTCTATGGCATCGTAGCTCCCGAACGGATGAACCGGTTTTGAATTAGTTTTTTTTGTTTGAAAGGTGAATTAGCCGGGAGTGTTCTTAGCTATATTTGAGGAAAATCGGTCGAAAGATAATGCAATTGTCGGGGGGTAAAATTTATTTTATACTTATTTCTGTAAGTTATTTAAATACGCTGTGTTTAGAAAATGTTATGCGAAAATAAGGCTTATGGATACAAATTAAAAATAATTTATTTGTCAAACATAAGTAAGCAGGTGAAAAGATACAAACTTGGTGGATATTACGTATCACTATGTTTCACCAATAAGGCATACAAATACTTATAAAGTTTATTAATATATAACTGACACAGCTATCTTCCATCGATCGATCCTTACCTATAGAAAATTTGCAATTACTTACCTACTAGATAAAATAGCAATATAAACAACAATAATTTTGTAAATAGCTACCCATTATATAATTTCAAATGAAACGATCACGCTATTAATCTTAATTACTGACATGGGCACGCGTAGGTACCCACCTACCTACATTATATACTTAGGTATAAAAAGTGCGAATCAGTATAATCAAAATGATTCGTTTATATTAAATAAATGCCACGATAATAAATTAACGCCTCCCATTCACAATAATGGTACACCGCCCACACGTTGACGACCCCCCTCTCTGCAATTTCACGGGATTCCAAGAAGTCCAAAACGTAATATGACTAATCAGTTGGTAGGTAAAAATTGCGTAGGTATCCTTGGTACTTAAACTTGGTGAGGTTTCGTTGTTCATTCAAATCAAGCTAAGAACAGATAATGCTGCGAACTAATTTTATAAATGCGGAAGAATTGACAACATTTCAAAATGATTACCTAAGCCCCAAAAAGAAAAATACCGTTTCTTTATTTTCCTATCCTGTCCCAATTTTTTTAATTGTTAGTTTTTAAGAAACAAGGAATCAAAAACGTGTGCTGACGTCAGATAAGTACCTAAACAGTAGAATGAGATAGAAATCTTTGCCAAGGAGTGTTACTTTGACATCACTAACCTCTAGTTTGAAAAGCATGATAGGAATGTCATGATACGTCGAATGTCATTGTCAAATACGACATTTTTCAAGAAATCAAAGGCATTATCACCGTTCAACCGTACTTATATGTGACGTAATTTGGCACTCACCTACGTCTGTCGAATGAGGTTCGACAGACGTAGACGAAGTCGGAAATAAACATGAAAATGATGGAACATCGGGAAAAAAAAAAATGGGTATCCTATATTTCTACCTAGTTTCAATTAAAATTTAGTATAGAAGTACATAAGACCTTAGAGGACATAAGCTACCTTTTAACCGATTTCAAAAAGTAGGAGGACATTCTCAATTCGGTCATATTTTTGTGTTACCTACCTCAGAACTCTGTCACTAATGAACCGATACCTATAGAAAATTCTTTTTCTGTTTGGAATGGTATACTTCTGGTTGACCTTATTTCAATTTGAGGAAGATGTGACTGCCTCACTAGTCTAGTGGTCGTAAGCGCGACTGCTACGCTAGAGGTCCTGGGTTCGATCCCCAGGTCGAGCAAAGTGTTAATGGGTTTTTCCATGAAATTCTCAGTAGCAGCTCGGAGTCTGGATTTGTGCCCGGTTAATGGCAATAGGCTCGCCCCCTATTACATGGGACCTAAAACATACCGGCGAAATGTGGGTGTACATTAGTACGCCTCTGCCTAACCCTTCGGGGACTATAGGCATGATGGTATGTTATGTTATGGAAGATGTGACCGCTCAAAGTTTAGAAAAAACCATAACATTTACCGTTTGGAAAATGATGATGTCAACATGGGGAAAACCTAGTGCTTGGAACTACTCGTCACAAAAGTTTTAAAAATATCTAACCTTTTAACAAAGAAAGCCTTCACTAAGTTTCGGAAGTTGATGGCGAAAACAATAGATCCAACCTAATTAAAGGCACTGACTTCTTACTGTTTAGGAGATAACATAAAATTATATTTTAGTTGGAAGGAAGATTCTCTTGGTTTTATAAAAAAATAATTTTGTTTCAAAAACTACTTACAAGGGAAACCGTTGGCATCATCTGTCTATGTCTATTTGTCTATTCTATATAAAGTAAAATAAAGCTATTAAGATCCTACTAGTTTTTCCCTCCATCCAGCGAGAGTATAAAATATAAATAAAAAGGATATGATTTGAGGCGCTCGCTTAGCTAGCTAAATGTAAATTGATTTTTACAGTTTTTTAGTACCTGTATAGTTATCAGTTATTTTATCAACCGACTTCAAAAAGGACCTCTTCCATTCTCAATTCGTTTATTTTTTTTTTGTATGTTTGTTACGCGATTTCTCCGTCAATTATGGATCGATTTTGATGATTATTTTTTGCTTGGCATGTGATACTTCAGAGGTAGTCCCATTGAAATTTTATCGAAATCGGTTCAGCGGTTTTAAAAAAATCTATAAAAATCTTAAAAATTGTTTACGTCGATGATATTATCGTTTACTCCGAAACATCGCTGTCTCATTAGAGCAGTGCCTTAAGTTGGCTTTCAAGTACTTATAAACAAAACTTTCCACAAAATTACTTTTAACAAGAAAGTAAAACCGCCTTCAAAAAATAATAAAATAATTTATGTCTAAAACAGTTTGGGAAGTCAGTGACGAAAACAAAATTGATGTCACCGACTTCCCAGGTAATTTTGGTTGCATATTGGACTTGTACCAATAGTTTTGCAACAATAACTGTTATCGTACCTTTTTAACGATTTCGTTTCTTGGTTAAGGAATAGAGATAGATTCAACATTAGAGATGGACTTGTCTTAAAAAGTTTTCAACCGACTTCAAAAAGGAGGAGGTTCTCAATTCGTCTGTATGTTTTTTTTTTTTTTTTTTTTTGGTATGTTTGTTACGCGATATCTCCGCCAATTTTGGACCGATTTTAATTATTGTTTTTTTGTTTGGTAGGTCATACTTCAGAGGTGGTCCCGTTCAAATTTTATCGAAATCGGTTAGGCAGTTTTGAAAATATCAACAAAAATCTAAAAAATTGTTTACATCGATGATATTATCGTTTACTCTGAAACATCGCTGTCTTATTGGAGCAGTGCGTTTAGTTGGCTAACAAGTACTTCTAAACAAAACTTTCCACTAAAAATTACAAAATAAAATTACTTTTAACAAAAAAGTTAAACCGCCTTCAAAAAATAATAAAATAATTTTGTCTAAAACTGTTTGGGAAGTCGGTGGCAAAACCAGAAGACCCACCCAAATAGAAGTCACCGACTTCCCAAACAGTTTTAGACAAAATTATTTTATTATTTTTTGAAGGCGGTTTAACTTTTTTGTTAAAAGTAATTTTTTTGATATTTAGGATTGGGTTAAAAAAATATAAATAAATGTCTAAAAAATCAAACATAAAATAAAATTCATTTAACTCCACACACTGTGTGGTCGCATTGTCAACAAAATAATCTTTGTTGAACGAACGCGACTATCTACAGTTTTATTTATCGTGCGTACGTTTGGCAGCAGTATTGGAGAGACATTTCCCTGCTTCCGTCGGCCTCGCGACAAACTTCCTCGTGCGTTATGCGGCTCTGGTACTTGTCACCAGTTTCGATTGAGCATTTAACACGTCTGTCTCATTAACTTTTTCAGTAAATAAGCAAGTTTAAAGTACTTTAATTATACTTTGTCTTAGCATCATCGTTACTGATGTTAGATATATTGAATGCTTTAATTTTTGGAATAATAATAATTTTAGATATTGTTATACATATCAGGGACGTTAACCGTTGTACCTACCTTTTTATGTAAATCTTTTTTACCTGCTTTTCTTCGAAAGGAGTTCGGCTTCCGAAGGCTTATTGACTTACAAAGAAGGTCATATTAATATTTAAAATATTTTTTGTCGATAATCTTGTTTGTTGTATTTTGTAAATGGGTTTTTCCTATTTTTTACTTTAAAGGTTTTTGTATAATTTATTTATTTATATTAATCACATTCATGAAAACATAATATTTTAGCAGTGAATAATAAGTATTTGTTACTAAAAGCAAGTTTTGTCACTTCTTGCTGATACTTAAGCTATTTAGGTTAGTGCCAAATAAGCCCAAATTGCTAAGTCAACATTTTAATTAAATTCCCATTCGTGCAATCAAAATGCGAAAACCCCAAGTGCCTCTATATTAACTGCTTTAAGTTTGCCACGAACAAACTTGGCATGACAAGCTCCATAAATTGTTCCCTCGTAGAACTTCGCAGACTTTCCATAGCTTTCCATCGCCATTGTGAATGGAGTTTTGTTGGAGACTGCCATTACACAGTTCCTGGTTCCACATTCTTTGATTTTTATTTTCAGTATTCCGCTATGGGCTTCGGAACGCGGAGTTTATTTATTTTATTCTTTCCGATATGCTTACAGATATTTTATGAGATTTCCATTAACTTGGGGCAAACTTGCTTCCATTACTTATTTAATTTTAAATGAACGTTCTTCAACCTAAATTATGTGAAGCACATTGAAAGGGTTCCACATAATTATAGGTAAGTTACCTGCCTATTGTATCTTATAGGTTAATGTTTTAGCAGGCACTACTTGTTTCTAGATTTTAGACGCAATATATTAAATTAATTAAGAGGAGAGGGAGGCCTTTCCCCAGCAGTGGGACGAAATGGGCCAGTAAAAAATTTTTTTATGAAATAACAAAATAATAAAGAATGAAGACGAATATTTACCTAGATCGGTAGATAAATAATATCAATATGCTTAAAGATCTGCTACTGATTTCCAATAATTCATTTAACACACTAGAGGCGATTCCACTATAAGCTACGAGTATGAAATAACTTATTATGGATGTACTTACATACTTAATTATTATTTTAATGATCGGTAAAATATCTTATTGAAGTGTCGCCATATTTTTAATAATTAATTACTTATTATCAAAACAGACTAGCTACAGTTCTAAATAATAAAAACATTTATTCTGGACTCAAACAATTTCATTTAAACCTATGTTAAAGCCACTAAAATGTTCAACCCAAGGAATGTGGAAATACTCCGTTGAATCCACAAGCGGTATGCTGTCCCGTAAACGGCGACCAGATAAAGACGGTAATTGACATCCACGGCTAGCGGCTGCTCGCTGCGAGACATTTAGCTCACTCGTCCACTTCTGTTACTCCACGTATCTTAATCTCAATGGAATATTGACTTAATATCGAGCACGTCAAGCCTCATAATCGGGGAACACGATTCACTTGCGTCATTACGCGCCGCAGAGGTAATTTGAAGCCGTATGGTTAGGAGCGAACAACATATGATTTATGTCAGAATGTTTCAGTGTGTATAGACAGCACAGTTCATGTGTGTGTGCGTTCAATATTATGAGGCATGCGCAGTATGAACTACCGCCATCTGTTGACAGCCACGTGGTATGGCGCGTTAAGCGCATGCGCGACCTCATCGATCCTCACCTTGACTGTTTAATAAATTCATGTACACGAGCACGTTTTGCGAGTAAAGAACGTATGTTATGACGGAGGTGACGTTTGGTGTGGCTGGCGTCATTGCTTGATCATGTGTGCCTAACCTTAGATTGAGTGGCACCTCTATTTGTATTTATTAATGGTCTTTATATCCGCATTGCGCGAAACACACCTACGTGAGAAGGTTGCGTGTTTATTGTTGTCATCCACTCCCATAGGTACTTAGCCGTATTTATAAATTGATTTCTGAATGGATCTGAATTTCGATATTCGAAAAATTGGCTCTGATTATTTGCTTAGATATATTATTTTATGTCAGATTATTTTTCCTTCTTTTTGAAAAGAATCACTCGAAAACAATCGTAAATATACGTTCAGCTTTTAAAAAAATAGCATATTCTCAAAGACGTCATGTAGGTAAGTACCTATCATCTTTTAGTGATAGACGAGATATCAGGAAGAAAATTCTAATCAGCTAGAAATAAATCATTCCTGTCTTATAGTGTCAGACTGACAAAGAGAGAAAACAAATCAAATTGGTATCATCAATTTTATTTGAACACTAGCTGTCCCGGCAGACCTTGTTCTGCCCTTTTTCTCTAAAACAAAAAGACAACCAAGAAAATGCTACGCACCGAGGAAATAATGATGACGCGTACATTAGAAATAGAAATGACATGCAACCCCTAATCAACTTGAATGCATAGGTACTTACCAAAAATAATCCTAACGCGCCTTTGTTTCGTTTGATTGACGTCAAATGATTGACACCTAGGGACAGAGTGGTTTGTATGGTAAAATAAGTGTTGTTTTTTCGTTTTTCCACGTATTTTTACGTTTTTTCTTTTCATAAGAACCTTGCTCAGACTTCATCAAACGCAATAACAAAGAAAACAGCCAAATAGGTTCAGCCGTTCTTGAGTTTTGCGCTTAGCTTAGAGATTCCCAATGGGCGCTCTATATCTAACCCTTTTCAAATCATTTTGAATATTCTAATTGTTGAGTTGACGACCGTCTTGACTAAGATGACATCTAAAGCAATAAAAAAAAAACACTAGGATTTTCTCGTGTATGCTGGTGCGTTTAGAAACACTTCAGATTCATAAATAACAAGAAACTGAAACAGTTATTATAGTTATAATAAGTCATTCAAAATATTGATTCCGTTTCAATCGAACCCTTTACCCGTGTCGCACTAGCAGCGTTAAACGAGGCATGATTAACATGATTTGCTTTTCAAGGCTTGGAGGCAATGATAACTTCTGATAACTTCCCAAAAACCAATAATTTATTGTAATGAAGTTCTTGCAAAGAGATAAACAAGATAATTAAGATTAAACAAGCATTGATAATAATTGATAAGAAAAATGTTATCAGCGTCAATTAAAATTCAAACCATGTCCTTCGTTGCGAATCATGATTCCATCGTTAAACAAGTTCCGTCGCAAGTTAATACAGATGACTACAGAAAAACCTGTAAAGTATATGTATCTTATAGTAATAACTATTTTCTTCTTATTGCAATATCTACGCATATTTTTATATCGTACTTTTTTTTTTTATGGGATAACTCGGCAAACGAGCAGGCGAGCTACCTGATGGTAAGTAGTCATCGCCGCCCATAGACATCTGCAAAACCAAAGGAGTTGCAGATGCGTTGCCGAGCCTATTTAGGGAAAGGGAGGGGAAGGAGAAAAGGAGAAGGAAGGGGATTGGGGGAGGAATTGGGCCTCCGGCCCTCTCGCTCACCGAACGAAGCGCAGTAACGAAACGCTACTACTCGGACGTCGGTCTTCTGCGAGAGTGTGGTACTTCCCCGGTCGAGCCGGCCCATTCATGCTGCGAACAGCGTGGCCCTACCACAACGAACGTACTTACAAAAAATAAGTAACTAACGAAATAAATACGACGTTTTTACCCAACCATCGAATTTCCCGGAATAGGTACCTGCTCTTTTTTCATTTCATTAACATCTTATAAAAAAATATATTAGGTTACTATTACGAAGAAGCCTACAACCTTTTTATGCGAAGAACTTCTCCTTAGACAGTCCTAGAGTCCTACCATGTCAAAGTTGCCTTTGAAAAATATAACACCAGCAAAACTCACACTGATTACGTATAAAGTCTAGTTGAAGCAGTATTCTCTAAAAATAAAAATTGCAATTAGGCCTACAATCAGCATAACGAAAAGCAAATTATCTTAAAATTACGAGTCTTTTTTTTTCTAAAAATTAATGACAAATTAAAGCTACTAATTATTATACCCACATATTTCACCGCTTCTGATAAAAGATGCTTCATTCATATAGTTACTACTATCTTTTAATTTAATTATTTCTTTAAATTTTCTACGTTGTACCTACAACAGCTGGCCCAGTTAATATAATTGGCCTATCTATTTTCTCAAGCGTGTATAAAATTACTTACGAGTATTAATATCGCTGACAGCAATTCTATCGAGCCCGTTATTAATTATTGGGATCATCATCAAGATATAAATAAAGATAGCTCTAACAAATTGAGTCTTTAAACTATTAGAATAATGGGAAATGATCTTTAGAATTCATAGAGGAAAGCAAATAAAAATAAACAGGGGCAGTAGCTATTTTGAACAAAACATTACATCTAAGTACTGTTATCTAGCCGCATCTTGTTAGACTGGAAGCCGAACCGGTAGGATGACTCTCAAAATGCGGAATAATTACCTATGTATACAAGCCCACAAGTTGCCCTTCGTTTTTCTATAATAATATGATCTAATATCATAACGATGACTCTGAACTCATCCGAAATTATTTACATGATAAACTATTACTACCCTCTCTTACTTTAATATCTTCAACCAATCTATTGATCTGATTTTCATTAAAATCTTCAGTTGACGGCTCTACATAGGTTGTTTAAACTGTTTCTTACTTATTAGTTAACAATTCATTGTAAATTGCAGCTAAAGTAGTACGAAACTAATTTCGTTCCTTTCAAATCATAATCTCATTATTAATATCCACCGTCGTATCTGCATTCCGGTTAAAATCTATCTATAGCAGATTTAAAAATCCACCGTATCATCGTTCTTTTATGTTTTCAATTGTTAATGTTGCTTTTAATACAATACAAGATCATTCCTGAAAATCATGCTTAAATTTAGAAACGGCAACGCCACCCGTCGGCCCGGCGCGTTTCTCCCGCAGGTAAGATTGACGTCGAGGTACCAGGCTCGCATAAAATCAAAGTGGTGTATTGCTGTCTCACCACTTGTGGATGGACACGCCCACGCCCACCATTCGTCTCGCTCTAGCATTAGGGCCGGGGATAATGCGAGTGTGTGCGTAGATTTGTCTTTGAATAATAGGGACTGGATGTTGTCCAAGGTATTGGTATTTTTGTTTTCCATTCCTTAGAATCTTGGACCCTTCTATTACGAACGTGTATTGCTTCTTGTTGGGTGTAATCAATTGCGGTAGGCCTATTTTTTATAGATAGGTATACCACATGAAAGTTTTACTACAACAGATAAATTATGTTTTTTTCTGATGTTAAGAACTAATTAGGTAGATAATTATATTGACGTGGTTTTATTGTTCCCATTTCAGAAACGGGCCTGAATCAAAAGCTAATAAAAATGCCCCGATCAAGGAACACGGTAAAAAATTAAGTCAGAATAGGTACATAAACGATCAGAATCTTAGTTATCTTTAACCTTAGTTAAGTAAGGTTCGGGTAATTCTATGCTTTTTCCGACCTATTTGGAGTCGACGTTATAAGACACGCGCCTAAGAAAACCACCGTTCACCTTCGAAATATTGCTTCGCATTTACCTAGGAAGGTTTGATACATTATTGACGAATAGAATCTCAATAGTAATCAATCTAAACAGAAAAACTGCAAAACCGAAGATACAAAGAATCTCTAAGAAATAAGTTTCAATCTTGCTTTAGATACGGGGTGAGTGCAACGATCAGCGCCACCTGTCATTTGAAGGGAGGAAACCATTCTTCCAAGTTGACATGACATATTATGTTAGGGCAAATGTGATCACAAAACTGAAGGGGTGGCGTGGTTAACTGTAGACATAAATGTGCCTTTCAATTCGGAAAAGCCCGTAAGGACCTGTTTACACACTACGGGTCAAGAAGCTATAGGTGCATTTCCAGTTTAAATTGTTCTCGCATTGGCTTTCCGTACAATAAATACTTAAGTCGGTGTAAACTGGATTTGTATACATAAGCTCGTGTAGCCGTGTGTACGAGACGATCATTTTCAACCCATTACATTGTCCCACTGCTGGGCACGGGTCTCCTCTCGGAACGTGAGAGATTAGGCTATAGTCCACTACGCTAGCCTACTGCGCGTTGGCAGACTTCACATGCCGTCAAGAAAATCTCTCAAGCATGCAGGTTTCCTCACGATGTTTACCTTAACCATTTAAGCGCGTTATAATTAATTATTAATACGCACATGACTTCGAAAAGACAGAGGTGCGTGCCTTGGATTCGAGACCTTTGACTTGGCAGTCCTATGGTCATATCACTAGGCTATCACTGCACGAGACGATACTTTTTTTATACCATTAAGATGGCATACAAGATTCTTAACATCAGGCAAGTTGTGGTCAAGCGTAGGCCTATCAGTGATAAAAAAAAAGCATACGGCCCACCTGACGGTACTTAAGCGGTTACCGTGGCCTGCAACACCAAGGGATATCACTCGCGCGTTGCCGACCCTGTCAAAATCATTTCACACCCTTTTTGAAGAACCCTACGCTGTAGTCCCTTGATAATAGAATTTGCATATCATCACGCCTTTATTCCCCGAAGGGTTAGGCAGAGGTGTAGGTACTAATGTACATTAGTACACCCACATTTCGCCGGTATTAGGTCCCATGTAATAGGGGGCGAGCCTATTGCCTGTCACCGGGCACAAATCCAGACTCCGAGCTGCTACTGAAAATTTCATAGAAAAACCCAAGATACTATTCGGATCTACTTGATCATAGTTTGTGCCTATAGGTGCCAACCTAAGTCAGTCTATTTCCGGCGAAGGATAGGCCACGCCTTTTATTCTCAAAGGAGTCATGGAAGCTAACATATACCTTTTATGAAGGGGAGTTATCAGGTAAGTATTTAGAATACTTTAGTTTTTAACCCTTTGACCGCCACAGTCGGCTATACTCGACAAATCAGAACGTGCTCACGACGCTTTCGTCGGCAAATGTCGACAAAAATATAACTGAGCGTTTGTAGCGTGGCGCAGGGAACATTTTTTTTTTCTTTATTGACGTGGCGGTCAAAGTATTATCTGTAACTATCTGTAACTGAAGCAATGGGGGAGCGAGTCTATTGCTAATAACTGGGCACAGTAACACTTTACTCGACATGGGAATCGAACCCTACCTCAAGCGTTGCAGCTGACTGACTAATCACACGGATTTCTAATAGATAGGTATTTCCTTTTTCTTCAACCCTCAAAGGTAACAACACAAACTACAAAAATAAAACATTGAATAGGTAAACTTTACAAAAATCAGCAAGCCTCAACGATCTAAGAATTCAAGCCCATGCAGCAACACAAAATAATGCTGTTTTCACTTACTTCATCTGATGATGACGATGATTATGATGACTTACTTCATCATTATCATGTTCATCAGCCCGTAGGTGTTCGACCACTGCAGAACATACCTACACGTCTTTAATTAACCCCACAGAGCGGGTCTTCAGCTCTTTTCATACAGTTGTTACCAGCCGCCTTCCGCAAATCGTCACCTCACCTGGCCAGCGGGCGTCCTAGTTTGCCTAGACGTGATCTCCACTCGAGAACTCTTTAGCTCCAGCGGTTTTCGGTTCTCCGAGAGACTTGACCTTATTAACTCAATTCATCTATCAACCATTTTAATTAAATTTAAATGGCTTAGGCTATATCTAGTCCACCACGCTAACCTACTGTGAATTGGCAGACTTCACATTCCGTCAAGAAAAACTCTCAAGAATGCAAAAGAGTTTCTTCGTCATGTTTTCTTTCACCGTTAAAGCGCTGAATTTGATATATTTTTTAAAAAGCTTATTAGCAATTTGTCGCACGTTACTAGTAAACTTTTAACCTCTCGCATGCTAAATGCAATGCAAAAGGTGAGTTCCAAACCGGCAACCACATGAACGCAAGTCCGACGCCGCGCCGTAGCCATTAGGCTTCCGCCGGTTCTAATTAATACGCACGTGACTTCCAAAATTCAGAGTTACGTGCCTGGGATTTAAACTAAGTATAAGTTTGAATCCCTTAGTATAAGTTTGAAACTAGGCTAAGTATAACTGCACTTATTAACTCTTAATTACACTTAGATAAATATCTTAAAGGTGTCTACTTCTACTAAGAATCTTCAAAATCGCATCAACCCACATTCACAGTAACAGTACCTTCGTCGAAGGGCCGGAGGGCGGGTCGCGGGGCGGGGCGTATGTCTTGCACCGCCCCCGGGAGTGGCCCTGCGCCTGCGCGGGCGTGCGCGCTTCAACAGACCCCACCGCTATAGTTCTACCTTGACTCTACCATAACGTTATGGGAAAAAATACGTTTCAAAATAAATTATGAGGAAAAAGGCGCTTAGGGAAACAAGTTCGTACCTACCTACTAAGTATTAAGATTTTCCGTCTAGCAAATGACTGTGAGACTGAGAGGTTGTAATTTTGAGTCCCACTCGCGTTTTATGAAATACACTGCTATTTTGTAGTGGCAGTGGAATAATTAGTATGTTACTTGGAGGGGTTCACGGGAATATTTATTCTACGATACCTAAACGCAAGATTTTTGCACTCCTCGTTTGATTAATGAACATTGCCGGGTTTAGGCTAAAAATATATAATTAGTTACTCATTCGTTTATTATAATTTCGAGTTCGCCATTATGTTTATGTGCCATGTCATAGGGAGCGAGCCTTTTACCATTAGGTATCTAATTGGGCAAAAATCCATACTTATTGCTTACTTTGCTTAAACTTATTAAAACAATTAAGTAGGTAGGTACACTCCTTGACTTGTGAATCGAACCCAATATTTTGTGCTAAGCAGCTGTTCTTGTGACCTCTACACCGCTGAGACATTGAGCGGTCAGAGCACAGTTTTTTAAATTTTTGGTAGTTATGAAGCTATCTATATAGTAGGGTATTTCCTACATAGGTACCATCACGCCTGTATTCCTATATTAGGGTTAGGCAGAGGTGTACTAATGTACACCAACGCTTCGCCGGTATGGTTAGGGCCCATGTAATAGGGGGCGAGCCTATTGCCATTAACTGGGCACAAATCTAGACTCCGATCTGCTAAAAAGAATTTCATAGAAAACCTCAATAACACTTTGCTCGAACTGGAAATTGAACCCAGGACCTCTAGCGTAGCAGTCGCGCTTGGGACCACTAAACTAACGAGGCAGTCCAGTCATCATATTTCCTACCTAATAATTAATGTTAACGGTTAAAACAGGAAAAGAGTAAGCGGTCAAATGGATAAGGAAAAAACAACCCAAATAGCATATCTACTTATCAAGGTAAGTAGGTACCTAAGTACCTATTTGTTTGTAATTGCGTTCTCAAAAATAGCAATAACGACTTTGATCAAATTTACATTGGGTAGGGTATAGGTAAAGGTTTGAGGGAATGAAAAAGGGACAAACCGGTCGCTGGCTTAATTAGCCGGTGTCATCATCATCATGTCAGCCCATTGCCATCCACTGCTGAACATGGGCCTCCCCCAAAGAGCGCCAACCATCCCGGTATTGGGCAGCTCGCATCCATCCGCTGCCAGCCACCTTCTTTAAATCGTCGCTCCATCGTGTCGCAGCGCGTCCCACACGGTGTAAATCTTTCAAATTAAATAGGTAAGTATTCTAATTTTGAAGTGTCGGTAATCTTATATCAAGGTCGTCGGACTCGCAATCATCTGGTTGCTGGTTCGAAACCCAAGTGTTCAAAGACACAAGTTTGCGTATTCACCGCTAAAAAGCTGCTGTTGGTCGTAACTCCTCGTTGTGAGAGCACCCCCTTAATCGCCTAGGTGAGCCAAAATTGGAATACTTACTTGGTGTCGACATATCCAGTTCCGCGGCCATTTAGAGGGTAAGGCTAAGTTAGCCTTGAAGCTTGGTGTGCTCAAAAGATCGAGACGGTATTTCACTCCAGATCACCGCCTGCTACTTTATAAGGTGCAGGTCCGGCCTCATATGAAATACTGTTCTCATCTCTCGGCAGGGGCACACCAGTACCTACCAACTTCTCCCTCTAGACTGCATCCAACGGATACCGACTCGAATCGACAACTGCCAAGCGACCCCATGGCACTGCGTAGAGATGTGGCCTCACTTTGCATCTTCTATCGCCTTTACTATGGGGAGTGCTTCGAGGAATTGTTCGGGTTGATCCCTGCTGCAATTTCCGCCATCATTCTACGCGACAGCAGTTCCATCCCCATCATCTAGATGGTTGGCAGTCCACAACGGTGCGTTTCTCTAGCAACTTTCTGCCTCGCACAACTAAACTGTGGAATGAACTATCGCCTGCAGTATTTCCGACTCAATACGACCTTCAAGAAAAGAGCGTACTCCCTTTTAAAAGGCCGGCAAACCACTTGTGACTCCTCTGTTGTTGCGGGTGTCCATGGGCGGCGGTAATCGCTTACCATCAGGCGGTCCGTCTGCTCGTTTGCCCCCTATCCTATAAAAAAACCCACCCATTGCACTACCGACGTGAACCCACTCGTAACAGAAGCATTTAGAAACCCACCCATTGCACTACCGACGTGAACCCACTCGTAACAGAAGCATTTAGAAACCCACCCATTGCACTACCGACGTGAACCCACTCGTAACAGAAGCATTTAGAAACCCACCCATTGCACTATCGACGTGAACCCACTTGTAACAGAAGCATTTAGAAACCCACCCATTGAACTACCGACGTGAACCCACTCGTAACAGAAGCATTTAGAAACCCACCCATTGCACTACCGACGTGAACCCACTCGTAACAGAAGCATTTAGAAACCCACCCATTGCACTACCGACGTGAACCCACTCGTAACAGAAGCATTTAGAAACCCACCCATTGCACTACCGACGTGAACCCACTCGTAACAGAAGCATTTAGAAACCCACCCATTGCACTACCGACGTGAACCCACTCGTAACAGAAGCATTTAGAAACCCACCC